>JAJJWW010018685.1:0-44730 GCA_023531295.1 Papaver armeniacum | reverse complement strand
CGAGTACTAACATTACAGAGAATTGAGACTAAAATAGACACATAAATGCGTCCATCAAGCGACCCCATTACAAGTCCGATTCATATAATTAAACGATATCGATTGGTTATAAATTAGGGATTTGATATCTGAAGAAGCATGCTATGCGTTTTTAAATCTCGAGAAAACACTTTATTTATCTTCTCTATCACTTGAGGCATACGCGATTATAATTCGATCTTTCTATTTATATCGGTCGTAATGACATAAGAGCCATGTTTTTTCACTTTTTCCTTCCTAAAACGGGAGTAATTTCGAGTATTTTATCGAGTTAAAATCGGAATGCGGCAGGTCTAGGCCTAAATAAGGTCATCATTGTACCTGTCACATGATTTGCCAGTGCCATGATTCTTTTATTTTATCCTTTGTTTGTTTGGTTTGAAGGAATGAGAATTTTCCTACAACTCAATGTATTCTTGGCAAAGGAGGTTCATTTATTAGTTTTCTAAAATGAAACTCTAATGGAACAATTAAATTTGGAAGCAGTTGGTTGGGTCATTTGAAGTGAAATTCCTCCTGGTCAAATAATTTTATTCTATATTTACTGAGTATTATACGAGATAATTTTCTCTATATTTTTTTTTTGCACTCTTTTGCAATATTTTTTTCTGAGAAACCTTACTTTGATCTGTTAGAATTAGAAGCGATCTTGAACCATTTCCACTAGTTTTAGTGGTTTATATTATTATTATCTTTATTTATATGTATCGTAATAAACACAATATCAATTTAGTGAAATTCCTACTACTGAGTTAACTAGTTAAAAGAACTACGCGTATCATTCCGGTCATCCATTTAGAATATCAAGGATAATTTCTTGAACTTGATCACACTCAGCACCACATAACAATTCGGAAAATAGGTCATTTGGTCAAAACCATAAAGTACGGGAGCAATGGACTTGTAAAATATAGGTCTGGGTGAAAAAGGCATAAAAAAATCTAGTCATCAATACCCTTTACTTTAAATTTTATTCTTTATCACATCCCATTTCTCTCTCCTATTTATTTTCTTTCTCTAATTTAAAATTAATCGCGAGAAGGCCTTAACTTCGAAATATAAATGAATTTTAGTAAAATTTATATTTTTGGAAAGGGCTAGAAGATCTCTCTGAAAACAAGATCCTTGTTGATATGAAATTTGAAGAGAAAAAAATGATATGGATGCCTTCTAAAGATGGAAAGTTATACATAAAGAGCACTTATAAGAAGCTTACAAAATGCAACAAGGAAGTAATTGTTAATAGAAGAAGCATTCAATGCGGTGTATGGAAAGCCTTATGGAATACTATCTCGCTCACGAGGATCAAATTATTCATCCGGAGATGCATCGGAGAAATTAATCAAATAAGAGTTAAGTTGGTTATGTACAATAATGAAGTAGAAACCTGAATGTGGTTGTTACGATTGGAAGAATAAAATATGGAACATCTACGAGTGGAATGGAACATCTTTGTAAGAACTCGTTATTAATATTGATGTTGTAAGAAATAATTGTTCGAATGTCTCTGAATGGGTTACTAGTTGGTTCACAACCAATTTTATCACAGATGAGAGATGGTTAAATACGCTCATGGTGGGTGCTTGAGTCATCTGGAAAAACATATGCGACTCGATCTTCAGAGAGTAACTCTTAATTATCAAAACTCTTGTTCATAAAAACTTTATCACTTAGGATACACTGCATGAATACCTTACTATTACTTTTCTTGCAAGTGACAATAAACCATCATGTGTTGCTTGAGATGATACATTATCAAGATTAATGTAGATGTTTCCTTTGATTATATATCAGTGAAGTTGTACGGGATTAATAATTGTGATTATACAGGGACTTGTGGAGGAATCAAATGGAGTTACGTAGATAGAATATTAAATCCAGAGGAGGGTGAATATTTGAAAATCAGAGAAGCTCTTGCATGGGGGAAAAGTAAAGCTTTAACAAGTATTCACATTGAAACAGATGCCAAACTTGTCATTCATTCCATCTCTGGAGCAAGTTCACCCCTTCAATGGGAAAATAAGAATCTCTTAAAGAAATAAAACATCAGCTTCTTGGTTTTAATTTGTGTATTTTTTTCGTTAATTTTTTTCTTTTATTATCCGTTGAACGAAGTCTACAAATCGGTTAGGATTTCAGAACTAGAAATGAGTTGTATGACAACTTAATGCTGATATTTGTAGTCTTTTGGCAGAAGACTACGATGATTTATAAGATAAGAAATAAATTCTTTTATTTATATATATATAAACTCAAACAATTAAATAAAGAAATTGGTTACGTAATTTTAGTGAAATTCCTAATGTTCAACGGACTTTCAATTTTTACCCAAAACTTGGCTAACATATTGTCGTGGACTGGTAGGTGCACAAAAGTGAGAGCACAAATATTATGTAAGTAATAATCCCACAATTGATAACAGTCATGTGTAGGGGAGTCGAAGATACAACCGTGTGAATGTTGTGGTCTTTCTAATTCCGGACGAGGCTTTTTGGGGTTTCCGTATGATCGACCTCCCCACCCTCTTTATAAACAACTCTCTTAGTGTTGTGTTCTTGCCAAAGTTTTTTGGGGTTTCTCAGTGCATACACTACCAACTTATTCTTCTCTGTGTTTCTAGGGTTATTATTTTTATCGTTAATTCATTTATTTTACTTTTATTTTCAGTGAAATTGGCATACTTATGTTTCAAGTAATCAAGTCGATTATCTTTTTTTTTTTCCTTTCTTAATCTTGACTGCAATCTTTCATGAAGGTATAATTTGATCTTTACAAGGCTGTAGTGACATCTCGACTAGTAGATAAGGTATGTGTGAGGTTACCCATGTTTGTATCATTTAATGATTTCAATCGGGGGTCGTCTCATAGTTTTACGAGGCTCTGAGGCGTGCCTCAAAATCTGGGCCTTTTAGTGTCACCATTTGTATATTATAATTTTTTTCTTAAAGAAATTTATAGTGGTCATATCTATGAAACTAGCAATCTTGCACACACAACCTTTGAAGTATGTTTAACCACGTGCTTATATATTATCGTAACAATGTAGCACGAATATGAAGATGCATATGACTTTCCACCAAACAACATTCTACTTTTACACTCTTATGAATATTAATTTATATATATAATATATAAAAATTTGTTATTTTCGTTTCTTCGTATTTAGAAAAAGTAATCAACATTTCAAATTGATATTTATTTCTTATATGGATTATTTGAAATTAGAGAAAAATCTTTTCTTAAATACTTACCAAAAAATTCATTAAAATATTGTATGCAAATATATATATAAAAAAATCATATTTTACTTAAAAACTATAGGTAATAAAATATTATGGCTAATTAAATTTTTAACACTTAGAGATATTTTCAATTTAAATTAGTAGTAATGCGCATAGTAAATACATTAGCATGGATAGTTGCATGCATTATCGAGTCATGTCTTTTTTTTATACTAATTTTGTAATTAATATTTATATAGTAATTAATATTATGGATTAGCTAATTTTTTTTTTATTATCTCCTATGGAAATTTAATTAAGTTGTTCATTGATGATTATTGCCATACTTAATCTTTATGAATATATCTTACGTGCATTTTTTTCCATGAGATTGTTATGTCCAACCATTTTCGTTATGAGATCTCATGATAATCTTCTAAAGTTATGTTTATAACTCTAATGGTCTTCCTTGAACAACTTAGGATGAATACTTTTGATGATTGATCTTTGGATTTACATGTTCGGTGAAAATCATTTTCTAGTGAAAAGGATCGCATTTGTTCTCTTTGAGAATGACATCAAATGGGGAGTGTTTTTAACTTGCAAAAGTATATTGAGCTTAAAAGTACAAGTCGAGTGCACGTGCGTTGCGCGTCGGCAAACATTAGTTTCTTCATACTAATTTTTATTTTCCGAGAGATAATTCATTATGACATATCACAAACAAATATAAACCAAATAAATGATTATGTCAAAACACGCACACACATACACACATTTTCTTCAAATCATTTAACATATGGCAAGAAACAATAAAGGAACACATTGTCTTCAAATCAATTAACAATGCCATTGTAACTACCGAATGAATTTTTATGTAATTGTTTGTAATATGCATGATCTACTCTACACTTGCATATAGTATCATCATGCTAGATTTTTTTCCCCTGAACCAAATTCAAAGAGAGAAAGAGAGCGAAGCATTACACCTTTAGGTTCCTTTCTTCGTACAAAATCTAGTGTCGTTTGATTTGTGATCGGAAACTGAACACACATATGTCTTATCTCATGAGTGGCTAGTTGATTAGTATTGAGGTTGGAAAGACTCTGTCCACGAAACCAACAGACCCAAAGAACATTTACATCCAGTAAAAGATTACAGAGTTTCATGCATTAAACCACTATTGCCAGACATCATCAAAAATAGAACAAAAGTTATATATACATACTTTTTAATGACATCAATGACATACTTTGCATCTTCAATGATTTTGTTAATAATCATTTGAACACCAAGCAAACTATAATAATTTAGAACAATAGTTCGAAACATAAGTTCATTTTTTCAAACCATCCTTAAGATCCTACTAACTTGGGAGGCTAATCCAGTGTTTTCTAGTTTATTACTAACTTTAAAGAATCCAACCATCTAGACATGATATGCCAAGAGAAGGGGGAAATACTGCATGGAGTAGTATTGTTATTATTCGAAATTATGCATGCTTGAGGGGGTCTGAGGTTACTTATATATGAATTATCTCCACCTGTTTAGAGGAGATAATCATGGTTGATCTGGAATCTGTTGGGATATATGTTTTAAAATAATTCTTTTGTACATTTATATCAACAATCGAGCTTGGCCCAGTGGTTAAGCATTTTGGGCACGAGAGTTGGAGTCTCGAGATGAATCCCTCCCCCTCTTTGATTGTGCATATATATATTATATATATATATATATAACATTAGTCCAGAGGCGGGGCCTTGGGGTCTTAGGAGGTCTCTTGAATCTGTTTTTAAAAGATTTTTTTCAAATCGTTTTTACTTACTTAATTACGTTTTAATTAAGCTAATTATGACATGATTTATTTGCCGTTTTTGGGTTTTGAATGGAATTTTAACTGCAGAAATTAATCCAATTTATTCTCATTAATTTGCATTATTTTGCACGGTTTAAAAACAATTTTGAGAACAAAAAGAAAACATAAGTTTTACATTATTGTTTTCTAAGAATCAAGAGACCAAAAATATTGAGCAGAATAGGAGGGTAAAGTGATCGATTTCTCATTGTGTGCGTGAGAGATCGAAAGAGAGTTTTTCTCGCTTATTTTATCCACGGGGCGTCGTGAGAGAAAGAACCTTGCACAAACCTTAAGGCGAGCCACGAAACGTCCTAAAGAGAAATGACCTGGTCGTGATTTCCAGTAGTCACTTTGTTTTGTGTTCTGATCCTTGTTTTGCAGGTGTGAAATCAGAAATCGTTCCAACAATTTTAGGACGTATCCTTCTGCCATGGAATCTGAAAAGAAAATCGTTGCTGATATCAACAATCCGTTCAAGTTTGAAGGACTTCACTTCAGAAGATGGAAGCAAAGTTGTTCTTCTACCTCAAACTAATGATTGCACATGATGGTGACCTCCATCAAACCAATGATCCAAAGATGCGGAAGAGTGCGGCAAAGTAACTCTAGCTGCAAGCCGAAGTGCAACTCCTCAACAAACTGCCGAACCAGGTTGTGACCCAAACTTGAAGAAAAACAAAAAGCCTATTAAAAATGGGTTGATGATGATTTGATTGCAAGAACTATATTCTTAATGCATTGTCTGACGATTTATATGAATATTACTCCACGTTTGATACTGCTAAAGATGTTTGGGATGCCTTACAGAAAAAATACGATACTGAAGAAGACGGATCGAAGAAATATGTTGTAAGCCGCTACATGAAATATCAAATGGTGTATGATAAATCATTGTTGCACAAGCTCATGAACTTCAGAAAATTGCCCATGAAATTCTGACCGAAGGTATGAAAGTTGATGAACAATTTCAAGTAGTCATTATGATTGACAAGTTACCACCTAACTGGAAAGATTTTGAATTTTTGCGTCACAAGTCTAAAGAATTTTCTCTTGAAAGTTTGATTGTTAAGCTCGGGGTTGTGGAAGAAGCTCAGAAACAAGATAAGAAGGAAGAGATTCTCATTGTTTCAAACAATAAGACTCATCCTAATTTGAAACCTAAGAAAAAGGATATGAAACCTAATCCGAACCGTGAAGAAAGGAGGAAGGCCTAATCAAACAAGAACCAAAACCCATCAAGAAATGGACAGAATTCCAATTGAGTTTCTTTGTTATACCTAATAAACCGAACCACATGGCTAGGAATTGGCAGTTTAACAAGGAAAAGAATAACGCCTGGCTAGTGTTGTGGATGGCGTTATAATAGCCATGGTCTCAGATCCTGAGTTCTACATGGTTGGTGGTTCTGATGGGTGGTGGATAGACAGTGGTGCATCGCGCCATTGTTGTTTTGATAGGTCTCTATATAAGAGTTATACAGAAACAAAGGATAAGAAAGTATTGTTAGGAGACTACCACAGCACTATTGTGAAAGGTTAAGTGCGGTGAACTGAATTTTACTGGGAAGACACTTATGCTGAAAGATGTCCTCCATACTCCAGAAATGAGAAAGAACCTTGTTTCCGGCTATCTTCTTAACAAGGTTGGGTTGTATCAAACTATTGGATCTAATGTTTACACAATTACTAAAAACAGAGTGTTTGTAGGAAAGGTTGTGCTACTTGATGGAATGTTTAAGCTTAATGTTGGAAATGAATAAAATTGCATCTTCTTCTTATATGGTGTGTACTTTTAATGTTTGGCATGCTAGACTTTTTCATGTGAACAGTAGATCAGTAGATACCATGAGCAAGCAAGGTCTTGTTCCAAAACTATCCATGCATGATTTTGAAAAGTGTGAATCTTGTAGTCAAGCAAAAATAACCAAGAGTTCCCATAAATCTGTTGTTAGAGAATCTGAACCTTTAGAATTGGTGCATTCTGATTTGTGTGAATTTGAAGGTATATTAACTAGAAATGGAAAAAGATATGTCATGACTTTTATTGATGATTTTTCAAATTATACTTATGTTTACTTACTAAGTCATAAAAATGAAGCTATTGAAAAATTTAAGGTTTTTATTCATTGAAGTTGAAAATCAATTTGGTAGAAAAATTAAGAGATTTCATAGTGATAGAGGCACTGAGTATGATTCTAAACCATTCACTGAAATTTATGAATCTTGTGGAATTATACAAGAAAAAACTGCTCCTTATAACCCTGAAATGAATGGAAAAGCTGAAAGAAAGAATCGTACCTTTACTACTCTTGTGACTGCATGTTTGTTGAGTTCTGGTGCTGCCTCTCATTGGTGGGGCGAAATTTTGTTGACTGTTTGTTATGTTTTGAATCGTGTTACAAATTCAAAAACAAAAATTTCACCTTATGAACTTTGGAAAAACTAATGTTTCTTATTTTAGAGTGGGTTGTTTGGCTTATGTTCGCATTCCTGATCCTAAAAGATCAAAATTAGCTAGTAAAGCTTATGAATGTGTTTTTGTTGGATATGCTCAAAACAATAAAGCTTATAGATTTTTTGATCTTAATAATAAAGTTATTATTGAATCTATTGATGTTGATTTCTTTGAATATAGATTTCCTTTTAAATCTAGAAATAGTAGGGGTTTTTTACCTAGTGATGTACCTAGTACAAGTTCTCAACCTATAATAGAAGAACCTAGAAATGAAGAAACCAGTGATGCTGAAATTGAACCTAGGCGTAGCAAAAGGGCTAGGACTGCGACGAACTTCGGTTCCGACTTTGAAGTTTATACTCTAGAGGAAGATCCTTCTAGTCTTCAAGAAGCACTTAATTCTCCTGAACTGTTTTTTGGCAGGAAGCCATAGATAATGAAATGGACTCCCATAATCTTAATGGAACTTGCACCTAGCAGATTTACCCCTTGGTTGCAAAGCAATAGGTTGTAAATGGGTACTTAAAAGGAAGTTGAACCCTGATGGTTCAGTAGACAAATACAAAGCTAGGTTGGTAGCCAAAGGCTTTAGACAAAGAGAAGATGTAGATTTCTTTGATACTTATTCTCCTGTTACAAGATTGACTTATATTCGTGTTTTGATTGATGTTGTTGTTGTGCATAATCTTGTTGTTCATCAAATGGATGTTAAAACAGCTTTTAAATGGTGAATTAGAAGAAGAAATTTACATGGAACAACTTTGAAGGTTTTGTTGTTCCAGGTCAAGAATAAAAGTATGTAAGTTAGATAAGTCACTTTATGGTTTGAAACAAGCTCCTAAGCAATGGCATGAAAAATTTGATAACTTGATGATTTCACATGGTTTCAGAATTAATGAAAGTGACAAATGCATATACTATAAGTTTGAAAACAATGCATGCATCATGATTTGTTTGTATGTGGATGATTTGCTGATTTTTGGTTCAAACTTATTTGTGGTTGAAGAAACTAAGAATATGCTTAAGTCTAACTTTGAAATGAAAGATTTGGGTGAAGCTAGTATAATTCTGGGAATTAAGATTACTAGAACTAATGATGGTATTTCTTTGGATCAGTCTCATTATATTGAAAATATTTTAAAGAAGTATAACTATTTTGATTGTAAACCTATGAGTACTCCTTTTGATGCTAGTGTTAAACTGTTTAAGAATACTGGTGATAGCATTAGACAATCTGAATATGCTAGTATAATTGGTAGTCTTCGTTGTGCAACTGATTGTACTAGACCAGACATTGCATATGCAAGGGGGTTTTATGCGGAGTTTACCGCTTGTCCGGTTTGGAACACTGGGAATGCGATTTGATAGGGTTATGCGGTATCTTAAAAAGACCTTTAACCTAGGAATACACTATAAGAGATTTCCTGCAGTCCTTGAAGGATACTGCGATGCTGATTGGAACTCTCTTTCAGATGACTCCAAGGCCACTAGTGGATATTTGTTTAATATTGCTGGTGGCGTTGTGTCTTGGAAGTCAAAGAAACAGACAATTCTGGCTCAATCTACGATGGAGTCTGAATTGATAGCACTAGCAACATCTAGTGAAGAAGCAGGATGGTTGAGAAACTTGCTTTCTCAAATTCCTGTATGGGATAGACCGATACCAGCTATTATGATCCATTGTGATAGTACCGCGGCTATTGTAAAAGTACAGAACTGTTTTTATAACGGTAAGAATCGACAAATGCGTCGAAAGCACAGCACAGTTAGAGAGTTTCTCACAACTAGTGTTGTACGTGTGGATCATGTTAGGTCGGAAGAGAACTTAGCTGATCCTTTGACGAAAGGATTAGCTAGAAAAAAAAGTATTATATACCTCTAAAGGCATGGGACTTTTGCCCACTATAAAATGAGTCATTTTGTGATGGATACCCACCTAGAAATAGGTTCAAAGGGAATAACGATTCACAAATGATATGGAGATAGAATCATGCATCTTTCCCATGGCATGATATCCTGAAGCGGGTTAAGGTTGAGTTCATTAACTCTTAATGAAGTCTATAGCTCTATATAGAGTGGGGTACCAAGCTACATGAGTAACTTTGATAGACTCACCTATGTGAATGAGAAAGTGTTGCCGCTTTCTCTGAGAACATGGGCAGTTCTCTAGAACATTCATTGAAACTGGGATAAGCACATGGCCGTAATGTGCTGGCATTTAGGACTTTACTCTTAGTATAGTTGTGTGTGTGTTAAGTAATCTGTTCTCTCCATAGATTTCAAAGACATATGTTCACTCTGTGTCAGAGTTCAGAGAATTTAATACTACGTAAAGGTTCAAAATCGAAAGATACCTTTGCTTATGCACACAACTATACGGATCTTGCTCAATGATTTTTAAAAATATAAGTGGGGGATTGTTGGGATATATGTTTTAAAATAATTCTTTTGTACATTTATATCAACAATTGAGCTTGGCCCGGTGGTTAAGCATTTTGGGCACGGAGGTTAGGTCTCGGGATCGAATCCCTCCCCTACGATTGTGCATATATATATATATAACATTAGTCGGGAGCGGGGCCTTGGGGCCCTTGGGAGGTCTCTTGATTTTGGAAAGTAATTTTCTTTGTTTTTAAAAAGATTTTTCAAATCGTTTTTTTACTGCACTTAATTATGTTTTAATTGCGCTAATTATGGCATGACTTATTTGCCCGTTTTTTGACTGTTTTGAATGGAATTTTAACTGCAACAATTAATCCAATTTATTCTCCATTAATTTGCATTGACTGCCTGGTTATAAAAACAGTTTTGAGAACAGAAAGAAAACATAAGTTTTACATTATTGTTTTCTAAAAATCAAGAGAACAAAAATACAAAGAAAGAATAGAGAGAGTAGAAGTGATCGATTTCTCATTGTGTGCGTGAGAGATCGAAAGAGAGTTTTTCTCATTTTTTATCCGGGGGCGTCGTGACGGAGAAAGAGCTGCTTGCACAAAACTTAAGGCGAGCCACGAAACGTCCTAAAGAGAGCGACCTGGTCATGAATCAGCCGTCACTTTGTTTTGTGTTCTAATCCTTGTTTTGCAGGTGTGAAATCGACAATCGTTCCAACAGAATCTTTTGGGCCAGCAACTGCTCAATGGCAACGCCACCTGCATATAGGGTATGCATGTGGTCATTCTTGCGGTCCAAATATTATATTAGGAAAGTTTTGTCATGCGTAATAGCTATGTTGTAAAGGGCGCCCTAGGCGACCAAGTAAGTGTGTTTTTGCGGTTTTCGAATGATTCCTCGGCGCGCCTAGGCGCTCCGCCCCGCCCAGCGCCTAATACAACATAGCGTAATAGTAGTGAATAGATGAATTTCTGGGCTACAGAATTCAAAAGTTTGGAGGTAGAGGTGTCAAAAAGGCCAGGCCTGTATTAGCAGGCCAAAACTTGACCTGGCCCGTAAATAGACAGATCTGGCGGGCCCAGGCTCAAAGCAGGCCCAGGTTGGGCTCAACATTTCAACCTGTTGGCCTGTCATGGCCAGGCCTGTATAAGCCTGCCAGGCTAGGCCTGCCATGGTCTGTATATATGGTCACAACACAAATATGTCTGTATGTATTCAAAAATTAAGAGCGACAATGGGGGCTCGAACCCATGGATTCTGTTGTTGCAGAACTTGAGGAGGCATCCACTACCACGGAACTGGGTAGGCTTCCATGGTTTCTGTTTGCATTCAAATTATTTTCGTTATATAATTACAATAACTTAACATAATCACCAATTATGGATTTTCCTTAATTTATGGTTGATAACTACAAAAACGGAAATAACTAGGTTGATGAAATTAAATCTTTCCAAAACGTGATTAGTATCATAATACCATATTTAAATTTTGAAGTTGGATGTTACCAAAAACGTTTAATTATTTTCATAAGTTTTTTTTCCCTTGGTTACCCAATAAAGGGTCCGTATCTTCTGTGCCAAACGAAAGGTGAGCCACCTGTGCCAAGCCAATAGCGTGGCGACACCTGTTCTCTTTTATTTGTTACAGCAAACCGAGTTGTGGTTTCCTTTTTGCACTCCTCTCAGTTAGGAAACACACAAATGTCTCCAACAAGATTTGCGTTCATCCCAGCTGTCTGATCAAAAATCGAAAAAAAAAAATGCGTTCATGCTCAAAGCTAGATAATCACCAAATTATATCAAAGGATAAGATCGACGTGTTCAGGAAAAACATCAACGTGGGGGTTAACATCAACGTGTTCAGGAAAAACATCAACTGGTATTACTGCCATACACCTCTGCACAAAGAGTTAATTGATCCAGTTCTCTCCCAATTTCTTTAACCGAATCATTTTGATTGTGTTTTGATCCGGTTCTCCTCCTCCTCATCATCTTTTATTATACTAGGGCATCACATGATTTCATAAGTAGAGAATATTCGCCATTCCTTTTAGATCTTAAATCATCAAA
This sequence comes from Papaver armeniacum, assembly GCA_023531295.1. Lineage (NCBI taxonomy): Eukaryota > Viridiplantae > Streptophyta > Magnoliopsida > Ranunculales > Papaveraceae > Papaver > Papaver armeniacum. The sequence continues at coordinate 32,694 of JAJJWW010018685.1, read as the reverse complement.
TCTCAATTTCCTCTCGCTTTCTCATTACTTTGTCATCACTCTGTCAATTACCGCACGAGAAACCTTGAATATTCTAATAAAATCCAAAGAATTTCTCAATTTATTTATTTGTATAATAAACGGCGAAGAACCACACTCTGCAAGTGAAGTAACAACAATCTTCGATTTCTTATCTAATCTCCCAATTTCAATTTTTGATCTAGAAAAAAAAATACATGGGGAGTTACCTGGCTTTGTGATTACTGGTTTTGTTGTTCCAAGATGAAAAAGAAACAGGGTGTCACAATGCTACTGGCCACAACACAGTGGCTTACCTTTCGTTTGGCACGAGAAAATACGGACCCCCAATAAATGCTAGAAAATTTTATATTATTGTCTCATTAACTTATTTATAGTAAGCATGGATCACTCATTACTCATAATGTTTTTTATGTGATTCTTTCACACTTTACATATTTATAGTCGAGATTGAATGTCCCTAATTGAAATTCGGAATAAAATATTCTCATATTAATAATTAAATATTCTTAACGGTTAATTTTAGTATAGATTCTGTACATCGACAGAATTAGCACCAGAGTTGTCGTAGACCGATTGGTTGCAGGAGACCTATAGTAAATTACATGGAGAACTCGTGTTTGAGTCTTTGTTAGAGCACCTTTTTACACTTTAAAAAGAAATAACAGTATTGTAGGCTAGCCCGGACAGGCCTGGTAAGGCCCAGTTTAAATCAGGCCTGGCTCAGGCCCAGGCTGGGCTCCCTTATAGGGTTTTCAGGCCATGCCGGCCAGGCCTGCTCATTTAACAGGACAACCCAGGCTAGGCCACAGGCCAGGCCGACAAAAAGCAGGACGGGCCGGGCCAGGCCGGCCTGTTTGACACCTCGGCTTGGTCTTCTGTGTTAGAACCCATAACAACGAGTCATATGAATAAAGGTCTCACATACAGTGTGTTGCTTGAGTTTTACTCGACTTTGTGGTCATAGTGAGGTTGGAAATGCTATTGTAGTGTTTGAAAACATGCAAATATTTTTAGTTTAGAAATGCATACGTTACTGATGATGGTGGTCTCCATTCAGCTCTTCATCAAGTAGAAGTTTTTTCTTCTGCACGGCTTCATTTATTTGTTTCATATATATGTATGAGGGAGGATCCATGGACACTCTTAAATGGACAAGGTCAGACAAGATTTACGCCATTTTTTCCGGCAAACTCAAACGACAATGAATTTAAGTCTAATACTTTATTGACATGTTCCTATTATCGGACTTTACATTCCACAAAAATGAATGCAATTCGAAATAACAAACCCGACCATCTACTGATCTTAATGTCAACCAGATTAATTTTGAATGGGTGATATTCAAAGGGTAGATGGTGGTTTTATACATCTCGAATTGTCTTAATTTTTATAGGAATGTAGAGTCCTATAAAAAAGAATATAACATCAAAATATTAGACTTAAATTCATTATCGTTTGGGTTTTGCGGAGAAAATGGTGCAAATCTTGTCCGACCTTGTCTATCTAAGAGTGTCCATGGATCCTTCCTCCACATATAATTTATTTATTTATTTTTGAATCGTTCAAATAGGTATATATGCATTTTGTAAAATTGTACGACTCATTCAGGCGTATCTTCCGTTCAATTTTCTGACCCTTGAGTACATTACTCAAACAAGAGCCCAGTTGAAAATGAAAATGCAAACCCCACCTTGATAGAATATAGAAAAATGAGAAAGAAAAGATAAAGAAAAGATTATTTTATCATTTCTCTCTCCCTCTCTCTCTGCTGAAGCATTTTGGAATTGAGAAATGATTAAAGGGAATAGAAAAATAAAATGAAAGTCAAATGGATGTCATAAATTTGGTTTTCTTGCGGCCCAATTTTAAAGAAATCTTTGAAAAATACTTTGGAAATTATCATGGATTTTGAACTACAGATTGCCTTATAAAATGTGATTATCTCTGTTAGTTTTAGTACCATCTGTTTCTCTTGTAATTTTGCAGTTTTGCTGGTAAGTTACTTATGTACTCTTTTTAAGAATTCTACTGTTTTATCTGTTCCAGAATTCTGAGGTTCTGGTTAGATTTTAAAGTTACTCATGTATCTGCCTGTTTTCATTCTTCTCTTTAGCTTTTATCAGAATTTTGTTTCATTTGGAAACAGTCTGCTTGAGTCTACTTTCAGTAGGTTACATTTGATAGAGTCTATTTTACTAATTCTCTTCAGGTTCAAGGAGATCCTCCTGATATTCTATCTCTGTGTCAGGTCTTTGCCAAATCTTAGGAAATGGAAATAGTAGAAGACAGTTTAAAATTTGCGTGTATTGAGGAGGATGAATTAGAAGGAGAATGGATTTGCTTATATGAGAATGATACCGAAAAAATGATTCATACACAAGGATCATATCAGGTAGTACAATTTAGTTCTCTTGTTATGGATGAATCTGTTAGTGATTGCCTGAAACCTAAACAAATTGATGCTTGTTATTTTGCCGACTATGAATTATACGAAAACTTAAAGCTGGAAACCAAAATTTATCAAGTTGAGAAGGAGCTTAAGAAGAATAATCAAGCTAGGGGTCAGATTAGTAAAGCCATATCAACGAGACAGGTATTGTAGACGTATTGATTGGTGCAGTGAATTCATTTTACTTTAAAGAATGAGTTTTCATCTATTGCTGTCCAAAAACAGAAACAAATTTATTTTGTTTTGAATTGTTTGGGCAGTTGGATAAAGCAGACTTGTTATCACTCTGGTATCCTTTAGCCATTGAGGAAATGAGATTGCAGAAGATACTGAATGTGAAGAAATTTGAAATAGATCATTTGAATCAAGCTATAATGAAGCTCCACACTGAAATGTGTACAACAAGAGAAAAAGTACGGAGCTTAATTATCATGTAAGCTTTTCTTTCTTTTTAATCTTTTCACCCACCGGGTTAGTCTTTTTGTTTCCAACGGTTGTATTCTGGATATGATATATCTTCCTAATATTTTGGTCTAGATCAAAAATATTAAAGATATATTGGAAATTATAGTATTACTTTTTTTAATGGAGGAATTTGTTGGCAAAACAGATTCGTAGCTTGAATTCTCGAATGCAACATGGGAAAAACACGTTAGTTGAGGAGAAACATCTCCTTAGGGAGATTAAACAACTCGAGGGGACGAGAGATGCATTTATTGCAGTGAGTCAAAGAAAAAAGGATTTCGATAAGAGAAGGAACAATGTTTATGAAACTTTTAAATTTGGTTGGGATCAAAACTTCAGAAACCAGGTTGAGGTAAGTGACGTTTAATGTTGGATCAATGTGTATCTGTTTTTATCTCGTATTTGAACAATTTGTCATCTGTGTTTTATGTATAGTGTGTAGGAGGGGAGGATTTGGGTGTTGTGAGAAAGCAGAAGCATTTAATAAGTCAGAGAATTCAACCTCCGAAGGAACTAGTGAAACGCAGCGGTAACGAAATTAGTTTACTGCAAGTGAAATTGACTGCTACTGAACAGAAAAAGAATTCACTATATGAGCACTTATTTGAGCTTAAAATACAGTGGGAGAATGAGGTATGGCCACTTTCCATCTTCTTTAGATTTTGTATTGGAAGGTTAGACATTTGTTGAGGAAAGGAGTAGATGAAGGGTTTCTTGAAGCTGTAGAATAGTTTCCCTTCTGACAACTAATATATTTTATTCTATTGCCAAAATTAGTCACTGTCAAACAATGCAAGAACATGGGAGACATTAAAGAATTAATGAATTATCCCCTACACAATTTTGCTAGGTTCCTTCCTGGTCCCGTTTGTTTTGCCTATTTAGAATCACCAGCAACTTATTGATATTGGAATGTTATTACTAATTTCCTTGACTAGGTTGAGAATTTTGGCCATCGTTATGTGAACCGACACTTATATGTGAATGGACAAATGCGGAACCCTGATGAGACCTTTTTCGCCTTGAATCTCCATAAACAAGACAGTAAAGATTTGATTGCCTTGGGTTGTGTCGACTTCCAAGAGGAAAAGGAAAAACTTGATGAGTTTGAAAAACCAGATAGAGCTATACACACAAGAAACATGGTTGATTGGGTGAAGTCAAAGGAGAAGAAAAAACAGCTTGCAGATAAAGCAGTAGAAAAAAAAGGACATTCATGGACTCTAAAAGATGCTGAAAAGATGTTAACGGTGAGTATCACGGTGAATTCTAGTCTGACACACAAAAAGACTACCTTGTCTCGTAAATTTGCAGTAGTATCGTAGCTAAATAGTTGTGATGTTCACTTTGGAATTCAGTGGTTTGATGCATGTAACCATAATTCTGTTCAGGAGTATCAAAAGAATTCCAAGTGGGCCTAATGTCATAAACAACAGTAACTCTATAGTACCTCGTGTCTCTTCCGAGAACCAGTGATTCCGATAGAGTGGAGGCTGAACCAGAATACTCCAATGTACATTTAGAGCAATATGAAGCTTTATTTCCATTCAAGGTAGTGAGTATATCTCATTGCTGAAAATCATGATCTAGGAGAAAAAGGTTGACTACTCACAAGCAACCATGTATGGCTTCTTCAACGGCCTGTCTCTACTTTACTTGTATTGTTGGATTAAGTCCTATAAAATTTGATGTAGTTATAAAGAATAACTTGAAATTTTCTCAGGAAGAGGAGATAATCGATTGTCCTGACGCTGTTTAAGTTCCTCGTTTTTTGTGTGATCTGGACTGGGATCGAGTGCAAGTGTTAAAAACAAACAAGATATATAAACTTAGAAAGCCGTGGGACTTGAAGAGGCCAATTTTGAAAACTACAATCTTAGAAAGCAACGATCCACAATACCATAATTTTTTTTTATAAATATTCAACGTAGAATATGTCAACTTTTGGTGAAGGATCTATTGACAATCTATTAATTTGAAATAAGATCATGGAGTACAATATGTGTTCAAGGTTCTTTATGAGGTAATGTGTCGCCAGATTGTATTCCAAGTGAAGGTAGGAACATACGGAAGTGACAAAATGTCCAAGACTTTTGAAGTTACCAAAGCCTTCGTTAAGGCGAATTCTTGGGCACAATACTTTGTTGAAGATTTAATGGCGAGAGGTTCGCATATATACAATCCCTTCGAAAAGGTAATGGGTACACATTTTAAACATTGTCATCTAATGGGTGTTGAAAAATTACAGAAAAATCATGTCACATTGGATAGTTTGTATCATTTGTTCGATGCAAAAAAATACTATTCTCTGCCTATTTGGAGGATCGACAACATGACCATGATAGATGAGTCACCTGGAGCGAAATAGGAGCATGTGGAGACTTTTATGGACGATATTGATTAGTTGATTTCACTGAGATGAGCGTTGCTGACGACATATTTCCAAAAAATATTTAAACTTCCATGTTCATGTAGAGCATTATCTCATTATAAGCAATGAACCTAAATAAAAAAGTGTCTGGAAGTTAAGATTATATTTCTTTCGTTTGAGAAAATCTCCGGCGGTAAAATATTAAAGGAAAAAACAAAGTAAAAAAGAGAGGAAAATCCCAACTATTTTTATGACACACATATTAAATCATAAGGAGTTGATAAGTATTCGGGACACAAATTATACGATATATTAAAAATGAACCAACATCATGGCCTGTGCTGTTACGGCACGGGTTAAGGGCTAGTATATATATAAATCATCCTCTTCCAAGTAAACAGAATCGCTAAACTTCACCAAGAATCTCTATAGAATGTAAATCTTTGACTCAATATTCTAACTCGCATCCGCTTCAGACCGATTTGAATAGCACAAGAATAACAAAAAAAACTACCTTTACTAGAGAAAGGTCAACATGATCTTAGCCATCACCTACCACAAGAGAAATACTTAAACAGAATTAACTCATATGTATACTAAATACACAATTTATAGAACATAACTATGATATTAGTATATATGTGACTCACATGTGAGTTAAATTACCATCAATCAACCAAAAATGTTAGATATGAAATCCGCTCAATCAAAAAGTCACTAAATAATTAAAAAAACAATCCAATATTATACAAAACTTAGTTAATCAAAAAACCAAAATTAATCTCATATAACCAAAGCAAAGCAAAGTGATCTTAAATTGGAATAAGCAATGCAATCGCAACTATCAAATGAATGAATGATATAAGGATTTTAAAAATAAAAACTTACCATTCATATGATTTATTAATAATTTAGATTAGATGAGTTTGCTTTCATTATTTATACTAGTACAACCGTTTTCACGGTGGGAGGGCCGACCGAAGAACTTGACGTTATTAATGCAGGATAAGAGTGCTGCTGCGGACTGTAATGTGACCGCAAATGCCTCGACCTTCTCAAAAAGCTCATCCGGCCCGAGCTCAATTTCATCCAGTAATAATGCCTTGCTTGACTCTATTGCCCTCTTCCATCTTGACAGAATTTTGGGCTCAGAGCACTCTTATCACCGCGTTAGGTCACCGAAATTTCTTGCATTTCCCATAAAAACTAATCCCGCATTAGGTCACTCTTATCCTGCATTAGGTCACTTTGACAACATAGGAAAAAGTAATGAAAGTATTTAGTATGTTGGCTCCGCTTACATTTGAATACCATGATTGTCACTTTGCATAGTGGACCATTTCTATGTCAACAGAAAACCCGACAACACCCCTATATGCAATGCAACATTGTACTAAACCAAGACAGATTACAAAGTGGCAACTAAAATCTTATGGTAACTCGAATCGATGAATGGCACGATGGTGTATGGTAAGGACCATTTTACTTCCGCTTTGAGTTCTTTTGTTGTAAGTGTAAGATTGATCTATGTCATCCTCTAGATAAAGCGGGATAAAAGGCACTTGATAGAAAAGAAAAGATACCTATTTACTAAACAGACACATTAAAAAAAATGTTTGCAGGACAATAAAAAAATGCATTGGAGTTTAGACTGAATCTGAGATACTGAAATTTCCAGGATTAAGCCAATAAACATCTAAATCACCCTTCATCCTTCACTAGCATCCCTAAACATTGCTAATGCTTTGAGATTTACTTGGGACTAGTCTTTCATTTGCACTCCGCAATTCTCCCGAAAAGTTTTTGAAAACCACACACCGAGTTGTAAGAGATGGAACCAACTTACGGGGCATAAAACAACAACCACAATAGCAGTGAGACTTATCAGTACGTGCTCCATATGGGCAACCATTTCCTAAGGCCAAAAATTCATCTAGCAAAAGGAAAATAAATGTGATGAGTAGTGGATTGTCTGCTATATTTTACCGGTTCAATTTCTGCCGTGCCAACTGTTCGGGACCAGTGAAGTTATCAGTGAACCACATTTTACGGGAGCTACACCCTTACATTTTACTAGTACGAACTGGAAGGTTGTCTTTACTGTGATTCTCGATTAGTTCATCTCCACAAAAGGGCATTGACAATTGTTCATTCCAGAACTCGGGAATAAGTGAAATTAAATAAAAAGTAATGCCTTACTCGTCTCCAAATTACCCGAATTTAAGGAAGCACTATCATTTGGAATGAAAACTTGACTGAGACAAAAGGTGGAGCTTAGGAATACATATAGATCTCCATTCTTTTCCCCTCCATGCACGCATTTGCTCGTCACCGAAAGACAAGAGAACACAAGGTACCAACTCCTGTTATCGGCTAACCATCAATAAAGTAACATCGAAGAGTGTAAACCCCCGGGCCAAATATATTGATTATGAACTAAACTATTAGGTTTGTAGGTAAAATGTAGGGGATTAACTATTAAATGATATGCAGAATTGTTGTTGTTATACCTGTCCCCCATGTTAATGTTATCAACATCTTAATTTCACTTTAATTTAAACAAAATAGACTAGTAATATGAGCATTTCCATCTCGAAAAACGATGTTTCGGATAAGCTAGCCAGTTCATCAAAGATTTTCATGTGTGAAAAGTAACATGGAATTTGGGTTCAATACAATCATACTCATTTGCATCCCCAATTCCAAGTTTCTAAACGTGACTCACATTCAAAATCAATTTCCTTTAAAATTAGAACTAGTAGGCTAGCACATCGATAAGAGATGCAGTGAAGAACAAGGTATTACCAACATGGATAAAATTTCATATTAAGCGAAAAGACATCCATAGAAACTACTCAAACAAAGATAAATGAATCCTATGAAGACTTACCCAATGTGAGAATCACTAATCCCAGGGCAGCCATCCGCCTTTTTCACAATCCTACTAGTTTTCAATGAAGAAACATGATAAGTTGGCAATCCAACCAGAATTCCAATTCAATTCCCAAATAAATAGTATTTCATAATTGACATCAAAAAACACAAAACAATCCGGATGAGTAACTAGTCCTAGAAAATCTTGAAAACACCAATAAAGTTCAGGTGAACTTACAAATTAATACAAATTTCAGAATTTCAGAAAATAAAAATAAAAACATATAAAACCAATCCCTAACTGAAAACAAAGGAATTGAATTTGTAAGATGGGATTTTGATTACCTGACTGTGCTCAAATTCTGAGATTTTGTAAGATGGGATTTTGTAAGATGTTTAAAACAGACCCATCTTGATTTGCAGCTTCAATTTGCTTCTGTATAGATTAAAGTATCTCAATTGAAACCCTAATGAAGAAGATAAACACCCAACTAATTTATCATCAATTGAACCACCATCTTCATCAATAAAACCTCAAATTAGGTCAATGAAATTTCCAAATTTCAATCAAATTGTTTAGGAAATAGATCTGGTTGCGGTGATGGTGACGGTGGTAGTGGTGCGGCAAGGTGGAGGAGGCGTTTCGAGTTTATTTCTCTGTTGGAGTTTCTAGTTACAAACAAGAAAAGAAAGAAAAACAACGGAGAAGGAAGAAGAAAAGGAAGAAGAAAAAAAAAAGGGAAAAAAGAGGTGGCGGGATTCGAACCCGCAACCTTTGGTTCATTTACCACCTGGTTTTACTAAACCTGCCCCTAAACAATTAAACTATTTCCAACCTCCGTGTCCTTTTTTTTCAGTGAAATTTACTCCATTACCCTTCATTTTGTGTCATATTTACACCAATTTTAGTGAGAAATTGAAACATGGAGGGGCTACTTAGTCATTTCATTGTCGATTGAAACCAATTTGGGACACCAAAATCCAATCTTTTTGTGTCAATTGATCACTTACTATTGACAAAAAGTGACCATATAAAAGGTCCTCCATTTTTCAGTCGGCCCAAAAATGACTTTTTAATCGTATGATTCTAATTTTTCTCTAAATATGGTTGTTAGCCATTTTAATGGAGGTTGGTTACTAAGACCTACCGAGTTATCAAAATGAGCATATGCCTTCAATTTTACTTTTTAGCTTTTACTCTTACGTTTTTAGTAGTACATTTCGGGTTTATACAAAATTTCCCGACTCATCATAATTCATCTGAGCCGTTCATCACATTCATGTTGGTTGTACAGTAATTTGCGGGCTCCAACGAGATATTGCTCTCATTAACTATCGATCTTCAAGCTGTTTCCATCCCGATGCGAAATCATCTTAGCCATTGATCTGCATCAATAAATTTTTGATTCCAGAAAACACTGTGTGGGTCCAATAAGTTTCACTCCCCAACTTTTACTTGAATCACATCGCTAATAGAAGGCCAGGTGTATCTATTTCTGAGTTGTAACACGCGTCAAGCAAATAAGTAAGCGCATCAAGCGAAACAGCAGATGTGATGTTTATCTCTGTGTTTTTTCTTGGCGCGGTTGCATTTACTCCCACCAATTCTCGTGGGCATATTAGCAACATTTACAAACAGGGGTTTGAGCTAACATGCACAGTTGTATGGTGGTACCAACGCCCCCGACAATATTTCAGTCAAAATGACGTAAGAGACCTTTCTTGTCGCTTTTCCTTCCTGAGAGCAACTGCAGTGGTGCGAGTATAACCAAATACCAAAGAAGGAAAAAAAAGACTAAATTTTGGTTTAGTCCGTTGAGTGGCGCAGTGGGTGGAAGACTAAATTTTGGTGGAGCGTAAACTATACCAACGCACTTTACAGTGTGGGCGTGAAGTATACGTCCACCTGATGTGGGGCGGAGGGTATACGTTCGCCCGGTGATAAAAACGTAAAAAAAAAAAAAAAAAAAAAAAAATCAAAACAATGGGGCGTTGGTATAATCCACGCCCCATATAACAATTCTAAACTTTTGAGTGGGGCGGAGGTATAAACCTCGCCCCACAATAAATTTTAAAAAAAATATATATATATATATATGGGTATAAACTACGCTGCTTTGTGGGCGTAGACTTTAAAATCACTTTGGTGTGGGGCGAATACTATATCAGCGCTGTTGTGGGGCGAACACTATATCAACGCTCGACTAAAATTTGGGTTTGGTCTTGGTCGCCAGACCAAATATAATCGCCCATTGTTGATTTAGTCCAGGATTTGGTCGATGGTCCGTCCGCTACGCCTGGTTCAGAGACCAAATAAATGGGTTTGGTCGCCCACTGCAGTTTCTCTGAAGCGAGGGATCACTTCGGGTATTTCATCAGGGTTAAATCGGAATACGACAGCCTAGGCCTAAATAGGTCATCATTGTACTTGTCATGTGCCTAGTTAGCAATTCGGGATTCGGCAAATGTACGGAACCGCAAACGTACAAGTATTATACGGTTTTGTAAAACCCAAATTCGGTCCAAAATTCGGTCAACGGGACATGATTAAGTCGGTAATTGGGCAGCATACATACATGTATAATTGATTTATAAATGTGAGTTAAATTACGAAAATTGGAATCTATTATAATAAATAATTATTATTTATAAGGACATAGACTAATTTTTATGCATATTTGAGAGTTATTTAAAGAAAAAATAAACTTAATATGATGATATTAATAATATATACGATATTAGTCATCCAAGAGGACGTGGTTTAGATGCACCTTCAAATCTCTTCAGTCATTTTTGTTTCATAAAAGTTACAACAATGTCTAATATTGGGTTGTGTATGCTCGGGACGTATTATTCGGGATACGTAAAGTTCGTGAACGATTCGCGAATAATCCGCGAATGCCATATAATACGCGTCTTGGGTTCGTGAACTTACTAACTAGGGTCACGTGATGGTATTACCGTAATTACGGACTTGCCACAAATTCTTTTGTTTTATGTTTATTTTGATGGAATGATAATTTTCCTACAACTCAATGTATTCTTGGCAAGGAGGGGTTCATTTATTAGTTTTCTAAAATCGAACTTCAACCGAACAATTAAATTTGGAAGTTGGTTGTGCCATTTTAGTGAAATTCCTCCTGGTCAAACCATGATTTATAAAGGAGATGCCAGTATTGGGGGCTGATACCATTTGGACGATCCAACGGTCTGGATCTGCTAAGTTTTTTTTTTTCATATGTGCAATGGTATCAGGCCAGAGGAAATCTGGTATCCCCTTTATTAATCGTGGATCAAACGACTTTCTATATAACCAGGTATTATAAGAAACAATTTTCACCCGTGCCTTTTTATTTTTTTGTACACTCCTTTACCAAATCTTTATACAGAAACCGTACTTCGGTCTACTACAATTAAAAGCGATTTTAAACCGTTTTTGTTGGTTACAGTGGTTTATATTACTATTTTTGTATTTATATGTATCGTAATAAACGCAATATCAATTTAGCGAAATTCCTCAACCAGGTTAACTAGTTAAAACAACCGCGCATATCATTCCGGTCACATTTAAAATATCTGGATGGCAATTTCTCCTTATCTTAATTACTTCTCGGCCCATAAAAACTGTTAGCATGGGAGATCAATACCCAGAACATAACAATCAACAGGCTGATAAACATGGAGATGTCATTCAACTGGTAAAAAAACATAAGAACCAAACATTTCAACACAATCTAATTGCTTTCATTATTGTGAAATGACTTTTTAAGCGTATGATTCTAATTTTTCTCTAAATATGGTTGTTGGCCGTAATACTCGGGTTCCCATTCCATAACACATGGCATTTGGAGTCGGCTTAAAGCCACGATCATAAATAATTCTGCGAGTAAGTCAGAATTACTAGTTGCAAAAACAAAGGTTGCGACATCTAAGATTCAACATGAATTACGCACAAGCTAGTACTATGAATAACAAAAAGACGTCGATAGATTACCGAATTCATATAAAATAAAACAATTCTCACAAACCATTTGATATCGATAACCGTCGTGGAATTTGGTAGCCGACCGCTCTGTATTCCCTTCTCCCCTCCTTTGACTATTTTGTAGGTTTCTTTAATGTTAAATGAGGTCATGAATTTATGGTCTTATTTACTACTAAATTCTTTTATAACAGTTGGAAAAGATAAGATCATGTCGACTTTCCTGATAAATCTTAAGCTCAAATTGAAGAATCTTAAAAGATGGCAGCTAAAGATGTTAATTTCTTAGAGTTTTCACGTGTTAAAGATGAATTTAAACTTTATATACTGAAATCATTTGTTGAGAGCTTAAATGATGCAAGATGAGAAATTAATATGGATTGTTTGGTTAGGAAGAATATATATGTCTCCATATAATAAATTATTTGGAGAATGCGTTGTATGGATGCCTTTTTCAATGCAAAAGAGATTTTTACTGTTTTTGATTATGGGTTACATTAGAGGCAAAGTAAAAAAATGAAATTGTTGGAAGGAAAGAAAAATCGGTAACTAGGTTCTTGGAATTTAAAATATCTAGTGACAAATCTATGGTTGATCAATTCCTATAAATTCAACATATTATTATTGAAATTGTTGTTGAAGGCATGATGATTGATGAGACGTTTCAAGTATCAGTTGTGATTGAGAAATTACTATCTTCTTGGACATAGTAGAAATGAAGATTGAGACATGAAATGACTAAGGTGAATAAGGTAAAATTAGAAGAAAAAGATTTCAAGTGGAAAAATTGTTGCGAACCAAGGACAAGAATGTGTTATCAGCAAAAGACATGGACAACAAGGCTCCTACGACGGAACACAAATTTCTAAAAAAGGTGAGAATAGGAAACGCAACTCCAAGCAAAGTCCTCACAAGAAAAAAATACTTAGCAAACCTATATATATAACATTACTAAAATTTAGAGTGATTTTTATGCTTGCGAAAAATGTCAATAAACTGTAGATAATGTAAACAACATACAGATGTTTTAAACCGAGTGGTCGATCTGGAGTTTTATAAAACGTTGCTCGGTTCAAGGGACCCACAAGATCGTCTTCACGTGATCGTCCGTATAAACCCTGGTTATGTAGTCATGGTGCTTTTAGAGTAAGGTTGTCCAATTTTCTTCTCATCATCTGGAGCTTGTAGCTTAAGTTCTGATTCATTTTTATTAGTCATATATTATCATTTCAATAGTGAAATTGAAATCTAATAAGCTTCTCCTACAAATATATAGATCACCCTCTTCCAAGTAAACACCAGCGCTAATCTTCACCAGGAATCTTTGTAGAATGTAAATTTTTTATTCAATTTTCTAACTCGTACTTGCTTCCGACCTATTTGAATAACAGAATAATAAAACAAAAACTATCTTTACCGGAGAAAGGTCAACATGATCTTAGCCATCACCCACCCGAAGATAAATACTAAAACAGAAACAACTTATATGCATATTGAATACACAATTTATAGAATTAAATATGATATTAGTACATTATCATTATATTTCAACTATACCGTGTTACTTCTTTTTTTTCTTTCGAAGGAAAAAGTAATCCTATCAATTTCATTGATATAGTTAGGTTCTATGCATGATATTTGGATACATCATTGAAAAACATAATAAGATATACATGTTCAGTATCACGATAGTAAATAAATTGTTAAACACCATGCCATCAACTACACGAATTTCAAAGAGACAATTGATGATATTCGAGGGATAAATTACATTAAGATTCATGCAATCTTTTTTTTTTTTTTTTTGATGCAAAGAATAATTTTGATTAACTTGTGAATGAAGACATGTCTGACAGTAAATAAGACTCAATGAACTCAGGGGGACTACCTAACCAAACCCTGGAAATTCTACGATGCCTGCTATATTTAGCAAGTTTATCAGCAGTTTTATTACAATTCCTATGAACGAAAGAAACAGACCAACTATGAAGAAGCTTCAATTTATCCATCGCATCAAGCAAAATGGTTTCACTCTCCCATGATATAACTGGAGATGCCTTGTTGACATAGCTTTCAATTCCCTTTAGATCAGTCTCTACTATAACATGAGAAAACTGTAAATCCACACACCAACTGACATCTAGGAAAGCTAGCCATTCTGCATGTTCAGAGCTTCTTATTCCTGCATAGCACTTTGAGAGGCCGCCTCTCCAATTTCCTGCACCATCACGAAGAATGAGAGCAATTGTTGTTAGTCCATTACTTAAATCATAAGTGGCATCACAGTTAACTTTAACAAAGGGAAAAATTGGTGGTTTCCAATATTGTTCTATATGCAGTGTAGGCTGAGCTATCAAACTATGATTTTGTTGTCTGCTATAAAGCAAATCTAAATACTTAGAAAAGCTTAAAGCTTTTTTGGCAACTGCTTGTGGCTCGATCTTCAAGTTCTGAAAATGAACATCACATCTTGTATTCCATATGGTCCAGGTGACCATCATTGTTGTATGCATCCAGTCACTAGGTAAATTTTGTTGCGAGTCTTTTTGTAGCCACCTTTTAAAAACTGCTGCAACATTGTCATGCGCACCCAAAAGAACTGAGGAGCCTCTAGGTATAAGCATCCATACAGCCCTTGAGAAAGGGCAGGAGAATAAGACATGCATCACACTTTCTTCATACTGATTGCAGAGAGGACACCGCCTATTAATGTACTGGCACGCCCTTGATAATCTTTCATTTGTTGGCAAGATATCAGTAAAACACTTCCAAAAGAAGTGTTTTATTCTCGGCCAAGTTTGTATACTCCAGAAAGTTTTCCACCGTATATCAGTGTGCGGTATTATAGGAGAAATCTGTAAAACCCCTAAATTGGCTTCATACAGCTTATTATAAGCCGATTTCAGCGTAAAAGCACCATTTTTCGTCAACTTCCAAACCAGTTTATCTTCAGCAGAGGTAGGAATTCTCATTCTCAATATTAGCTCATCTGTGTGTTCATCTAAAAGGTGTGAATCAGATCATTGTTCCGGTTTTGCCTATCTTGAAGCATCAAATCCTGATCCCAAAATAAGACTCACTGTCTAGAATGTCTTCTCTTGGTATTGGTGGATTGTCTAAGCCTAACACCCAAACATCAAGCTAAACTTTTATCTTGTCACCTTTGCCTAGCCTCCAGTGACTGTTTTGTTTAATAAACTCAATCTGCTTCTAAATGCCATTCCATGCCCAAGAACAATTTGTTCTGACAGTTGCATGAGAAGTATTTCGCTTGAATAGCTTTCCCCAGTGCCTATCAGTGTTAGTACAGATTCACCATGCTGCTCTGACCAAAAATAAACTCAATATCATCATCATAAACTCAATGCTTTATTTAAGAATTTGTATTCTCCACTGTCTTTCTTCGGGAAGACAAAAATATCCCAAAACTTATTTATATGAACAAAATATCATCATCATGATATTTTAATAGTAATTGATCTCCGTATAAACATAGGTTTACCCTGTGCATGAAAAAAAAACCCATTAATATATCAAAAATCTTGCCAAACCGTGGGAAAAAACTACACGGAAACCGGAGACACACAGGCAGCCTTTAAATGGGACCTACACGGAAACCGGAGACACACAGGCAGCCTTTAAATGGGACCCCTGCTATTCCCCACCGGTTGGGCCCACCAATTTTCTGTGTCCGGTCGGTTTCTGTTTTGTTTTTTTGATGGTACGTGTAGCATTGAAAGATTACCTTTATCATTAAAAATTTATAACTTAATCAATACAAAATTATTTTTTATTAGTTGTGACATTGATTGACATTGCAGATCAGTAAAGACCACTCTTTGGGAGTTATCGAATAAGAAAATAGAGACAAAATCCAGGAGGTTTTGGGTCCGTCTAATCCCTTTTACAATATGGTGGACTATTTGGCGGGGAAAGAAATGATCGAGTTTATGGTGACAAAAAAGATAAATTGAAATCAAATGGTGATTTCGGCCGAATCGGCCCAATACATCCTTTATAATTGGACTAGTTCGAATATATAATACCATTTTTATTTTATTTTTAAGATTTGTCTTTAAGCACAATTATTTATAACTGGAATGTACTGGTTTATACGCCAGTCTCTTAGCCATGTTTGTACTTTGCTTCTCCTAATACTAAGGCTTTCTCTCTTGGTCGTTCCATATTCAAGAACACTAAAGCGTTGTCTAAACCCTTCATTCCAGATAATGTTCAACGGTTAACTTGAGCGCAATCTGGAATTAATTCCGCGCCACCAAATGTTTAACGTTTCTCTTTACCGTTCGATTTTCTTTAAATTTTAAAATTTAATGGCTTTAATGTTTCAACGCCAAATGGTTCGGCGTCGTCTTGAGTGAACTCCGAATCACCTTAAAACTTGGTCCTGATACATGCAAGGCTTACTCATCAGCTTGTATTAGGACCAAATTTTAATGGCTCTTTTGTTTTGTTTTGTTCTTTTTTTTTCTTTTGCTAAGAAACACACCATGTAATTATAAAGAAGAGAATTACGGATACCATTTAAGATCTCCTTTCATTTTTAAATTAGTTTGCCATTTTTCGGTCTAAAAAACCTGGCTTGATTGGGGTATACTCAAACTAATTGGGGTATACCCAATTTTAAAGGGACTCTTTTTTAAGAGCAAGGGGGAGGTCTATGGGTAAAGTTACAAAATTACCCTTTCCCATTATAACTCTAATTACTACCTAAATCAGTTTTCATTCTCTTCATTTCATCTTCTTCTATTCTTCTTCTCCTCCACAACCTTACCGGCTCCATCACCCCCACCACCACCAAAACTCGTCGATCAATTCGTTAAAATCGTCGATTCGAAAACTCCGATTAATCTTCATCAATGGATCCACCACGGAAGAAGGCAACTCGTATGACAGAAACTAATCGAAAACCCAATGAATATAACCCTGGAATTACAAATTTGGTTGCTAAGAAAGTGAAGAAAAAAACGGTTGAAGAAGAAGAAATTGAACCCTCTGAAACACGTGAAATGGTGCGCTTAAGAAAGTAAGGGCTTGTTTAAACTCACTCTAGTACTTCGATTTCATGTTTGCATGTCAAATTAGGTCAGAAAATTCGAATTTGCGAATTGGCAGACAAGGTTTTTTTTATCGACCTTCCGGGATTTCATAGTTAGTGTTTGGTAGGGAGGGTATAAGGTTGAAGAACTTGCCGGTTGTATAGTTTCATGAATTGCTACTAGCAGGGCCGGCATGTTATTCATCTGTATACCATTCCGGTGTCTTTTTTTTTAATGAAGCCGACATCTTATTATTGTTTACCCTTCCGGCTACTTGTTTAGAATGTTTCCTGATGCCTAGAATTTTGAGTCCTAAGGGTATTTATATAAAACCATTCCTGTTGTTTGTCATCCTAGCGATGTGTGGGAAATGGACCTTTCCGACCCGATTTAGTGAAAAATCCTATATTTTTTTGTGCGCCTAAGGCTATTTTGATGATACACTAAGCTTTGTCTTAGCCGGCACTCATCTTTGTCGACCTTTCCGCCATTGTTCCGCCCCGGGTATGTTGTATATGTCTAACTGCTGGCCTCGTAATGTTTTTTTTCCGAATTGTTCTTGTTCGATTATAATGGCAAAGAAGAAAGCAGCTCTGAACAACTCTTAGTCCTCCTTCAAACCCTCCTCGTCTTGGTGATAAACTCTTGTCTTCAAAACATCGTAGGGGTATATGTTTATCTTAGGAAAGACAAAGGTCTTATAACCACTATCCGAACCCAATGATTCGTACGAGACTCCATATGAAGACCAATCAATTCCATCTGGTAGAAGAGGTGATGATGATGATGTTGATGAAACCAATCCGGAGTGCCGGAGGAGGTAACAATGATGATGATGATAATGGTGATCAAGACATGCTTGATGTTTGGAGGAGGTAATGATGATGGTGATGATGATGATGGTAATGGAGATAAAGGTAAGAATATCATCGAAGATGAAATTGTTGAAGAGGAATAGGAACAAGAAGAAGAAGAACAAGGAGATGGAGATGGAGAAGGAGAACAAACTCTAGCTATTGTTCAAGCCACCGGCTTCGGCCAACTTCAACCTTAACGAAGAAGAGGGTGATCACTAAACCGGGCCGATTCTCACATGCCTCCCAAACACTTGATGGTTGCACTCGAAAGAAGGTGAGCCTCCAAAAGGGACCCCAGCAGATGGTGGAGATGTTCTTTTTGGATACAAACACTCATGGGCATGTACGGTCCATAATACTATCGTAAGTAATCTTAATCCGTCTTTGTTATTTATTCAAGTGTGTAACTATCTTAATTAAATTTGCGTCAAGTGTTTGTATTTCTTTTCATTTTTATTTTTTTGGTATTTAGGATCACAAGCATGCCATCCGTCTCATGAGGCGCCAAGCTTCGTGTTCAGTGACGCATACTTGGAATCTTGACTTGGAATGTGAGGAGGTGAAAGTGATTGTGAGGAACTACGGGTTGTTGCCTGTGGTGGAGAGTTCGAATATTAATCATGATAAAGTTACCATCTCCTCGCATTCTCCGTGAGAGGGTTCTACGGAGAGACCGATACTATGTTATTCCTATTCGGTGAGATGGCGATAACTCCCGATGATGCTCAACAAATTCTAGGCCTCGAGGTTGATGGAAAAGCAAATCGAGGGATTCGATAATGACATTTCTTTCGGGAAGATTTACGAATTGAGAAAGAAATTGTTCGGTTGGAGTCGAGGTTCGAGACGGATGATGTTCTTGACAAGAAGGATGGTCGACTAACCAAGAAGTTTAATTTGAAGAAGTTGAGGGACGGATTATGGAAGACTCAGGAAATCCTTGATAGGGAAGTGTTTATGGGAGAAAATCGTTTCTGCCGATTTCGGTAAATTCGGTAGGTGAGTGAGAAACTGGTTTAAACCCTAAACAAATGTGCTGCACGTGAGCACTTTATAGATTCGAGAGATCAATTTGTACAAGTCCGGCCTAAACCAAGAAATGGCCGTTCCAGACTTGCTTCGGTCACAAAGTGGAGGAGAAGGGTTGATTTGGGTAGGAAGCAAAGAAAGGTGTTGAGACCAGGAATAATTTTGGAGAGTAGTATCTTGACTTGTATCGTAAAGTGAAAGCTTAGGAAGCTTGCAAAGATGAAAGCTTTTGGAGCTTGCAAAGTTGCATTTTCCGAGAGTATTATATTTTCTCCGACCGAGACTTGTTTGTCCGGTGGAAATAGGTAAGACCTATTTATACAAGTCGAGATTGAAACGTACCCTGCCTCATGAAGGAAGAGAGTAAAGGGGTGAAATAATGGGAGGAGGTGGTAACCGCATGGTGTTAATGGGTGAAAACGTTTTCACCATTATTTCCTCATTTATTTGACCGCTTTATTCCTTTTCACGCTTTCTTAATGTGAGTGTAATTGTACGCCGTAAGCCACCGCCAAACCAAGACCCCGGAAAGCATCCCCAGTTTGTGTTGATGTCTCGAGTGTTGGTTGCATCTTGAGTGCAAGTGGTGTTGTTGGGAGCGCGTGTGGCATGTGCCAATGGCATGTGCGGAATGCCTTTGTTGCGAGTCGCACCTCGAGCGCAAGTGGCAATGCCAGAGCTGCTAGTGGCATGTGTGGCATGTGCCAATGGCATGTGTGGAATGCCTTGGTGGTAGGTTGTTCGTTGAGTGTAAGTGGCAATGCATAGAGCCGCTAGTGAAAAGCGCGTGTGGCATGTGCGGAATGCCTTGGTAGTAGGTTGCACGTTGGGTGTAAAAGCTACCAGCGTGGGTTTTGGCATGTGCCAATGGCGCGTCTGACCAAGTTGGCCTAGGTTGCACGGCTTGCAAGTTAAGCTACCAATGGCGTGTATTAGGGCCACGGCTAGGTAATGAAAGCTACTGCCATGAGCGTGTTGGCATGTGCCAATGGCATGCGTGGCCATTAGGGTCACGGCACGGTAAGAAAAAGCTACTAGCGACGCATGTTGGCATGTGCCAATGGCACGCCAATGGCCATTAGGGCGTCGGTTTAGTAAGAAAAGTTACGGCAATGATGCATGTTGGTATGTGCCAATGGCATGCGTGGCCAATTTGGGTCGCGCCTTGGTAGAAAAAGCTACTGTGTGAGCGTGTTGGCATGTGCCAATGGCATGCGTGGCCAATTTGGGTTGCGCCTTGATAGAAAAAGCTACCAGTAGTATGTTGGCATGTGCCAATGGCATGCGTGGCCATTTGGGTTGCGCCTTGGTAGAAAAAGCTACCGTGAGCATGTTGGCATGTGCCAATTGCATGCGTGGCCAATTTGGGTCGCGCCTTGGTAGAAAAAAGCTACCGGCGAGCGTGTTGGCATGTGCCAATGGCATGCGTGGGAAAATCCAATTTGGGTCGCGCCTTGGTCGCGCTTTGTAAAAAAGCCGGCCAATGGAAGCGTGTTGGCATGTTCCAACAGTGGCATGCGTGGGCCAATTTGGGTTGCGCCTTGGTAGAAAAATCTACCAACGAGCATGTTGGCATGTGCCAATGGCATGCGTGGCCAATTTGGGTTGCGCCTTGGTAGAAAAAGCTACCAGCGAGAGTGTTGGCATGTGCCAATGGCATGCGTGGCCAATTTGGCCTAGGTTGCATGGTTTGCAAGCCTAGGTGCGGGCGCTACTTTGGCATGGCGCGGTTAGGGCCAAGGTAAAGGGTGTTTGGCTTGGCGTGGTGTGACCCGGCGTAGCTAGGGCCAAGCGAGTGTGTTTGGCATGGCGCGGCTAGCTCGGGCTAAGTGTGGATGGCATGATTTGCCATTGGCACGGAGGTGTGGATAGCATGGTTGGCATGCTTGGCCGCGTTTTTAGGTATGGGCCAAGTGATTTTCCATTGGCATAGAGGTGTGGCTAGCTTGGGCTAGGTGTGGGTGGCATGATTTGCCATTGGCACGGAGGTGCGGCTAGTATGGTTGGCATGCTTGGCGCATTTTGGTATGGCCGACATGATTTTCCATTGGCATAGAGATGCGGCTAGTTTGGGCTAGGTGTGGTGGCATGATTTGCCATTGGCACGGAGGGAATTAGGGTTTTGTTCGTTGTAACCCTAATTTGAAAAAAATACCCCTATTAATTACCGACTACATGCATTAAATGTTCTAATAAATGTGTCACTTTGGTGACATTAGGTTATTTGGGGTTTTACGATTTTACCCTTTGTCTAAAAACCACCATCAACATTAAGTCCCCCGCTAGCTCGGAGCAGGAGCTTTGTTGCGAGGTAAGCATAAGATGGTGACAAACTATCAGACAAATCGTAAAAGAGAATTGAGAAAGATTTGTCGACCTTTTATAAATAGGATTTGGAATCCTTGCCTCCGGCGATTTGCAAAATCGGGAGGGCAGCGCAATGGGAAGTTAGCATCATTGAGAGACAGGAAGTCAGGCGGCATTGAGAGGTTGACGAGTTAGAAAGCGAGCGTGCTAGGCGGTGGGACCGGCGCAAGGTAGGGAAGCTATGCGTGCTTGTTTGGCGTGACTTGGGCGGTCATTGGGAAGTTGGCGTGAGTTGGGACCGGTGCAACTTGGGCGATCGGGAGTTAGGCGCAATTGGTGGGACCGGTGCAACTTGGGAGGCATTGGGAAGTTGGGCATTCTTGTGAGCCCGCACGATTTTTGGTAAAGGGAAATCCTTCCCTATTTCAGAATCTTCACGCCCATATATATATGAAATCCTTTTCTTTCATCTTGCACCTTAAGTGTTCATCTTGGCACGGAGGGGAATTAGGGTTTTGTTCGTTGTAACCCTAATTTGAAAAAATACCCCATATTAATTACTGACTACATGCATTAAATGTTCTAATAAATGTGTCACTGGTGACATTAGGTTATTTGGGGTTTTACGATTTTACCCTTTGTCTAAAAACCACCATCAACAGGAAGGAATGGTGCACCCGGTGCGAATCAATGCTACCACGGACGCTTATTTGCTAACACCCTGGGCAAATGTATCTTCCCCGACAGTTCCGGAAACCAAGTCGAGGCCAGTTACTTGCAACTTTTGGATCCCTTACATGAGATGCGTGGGTATTCTTGGGATACTGCGGTGGTCGCCTTCTTGAACAATGAGTTAACAAAATGTTCTAGGGCACTCACTAAGCAAGTTAACAGAAACACATGTCTCTTCTAGGTAATTTTATTGTCTAGAAAATTTATATTCGCAAAATTCTCGTAAGATAAGGTTCTTACTAAACTTTTCTTTCTTTTTGCATAGGTTTGGATATATGAGCACTTTCCTTCTTTGTTCAAAGACAACTCTTACGTCAAAGTGGATTACAGTGTTCCGATTCATTTGCCAAGAGCGCAAAGGTACAGTTTTAAGGGTACTCAGGATAAGGAAATGCGCAAAATCTATGTGAAACTCCGAGCCGCCATCGACAAATTGATCACAAAGAGGTGATATTTGATCAGATCGAGAGGATAGAAATCAAGGTTTAATCCCAGGAGAAACGTTGTTGCATTATACTATGGACCCTTGATGACCGTGTTTGAAGGATTTTCAATGTACGATCCACATCGGGTAATGCGACAATTGGGTTACGTACAAGAAGAACCTCATTTCATGCAACAAATCCGCCTTTCTTGTGGATATGAGTGATTGCACCACCTCCCAAAAGTTATGAACGTCTCTTACCTTCTAGCACCAACTCAAGAACATTGGGGTGATAGGCGTCATGGCGTCAAATCGATGTGAGTCTTTTTGGACGAGGTGACCACCGGTCATGAAGCTCTTAGAAATACATGGCGTGGTACTTGGGTTGGGCTCGTCTGCTTTGTGATTAGGCTAATGACTGCAAGAACTGGCTCATGAAGAAGATCGAATCGAAAGACCCAACAACATTGCTTAATATATTTTAAGTATTTTAGAGTTGCTCTTACTATTTTAAGATTGATTGCATTCTAGAATCATTCTATTAATTGTTTGTTTTTAATTGAATATAGAAGGATCGGTTGAAGACCTTTGTGAGGGTGTTGTGTTGCGCGAAAGGAGGAGAACTCTGGAAAGCAAGCACATTGACTATGCTTGCATTGTTGACAATGAGGATGCCAACTATTGTTCAAAGCAAATTCAAGTGAAGTAAAGGCGAAAGAAAAGCTATTAAGGATGCACAAGCCAAGATAAAGGTGATAAAAGAGGACTCGTAGTGCTCGTGGTGGTGAAGGTAGCGGCGGTGCTCACGGTGGTGAAGGTAGCAACGGGGTCGTGGTGGTGAAGGTAGTGTTCCAAAACAGGTCGTGGTCGCCGTGGTCGTGTAACAATGAATGCTTTCCTAGTTCATTTTTTTATGGTGTGGTGGACAAATGTTTAAGTTAATGGTGTGGACAAATATTTTTTTACAGTTTATGGGACATGTTTCGTATTTTGGACAAAAAATGTTGGATTTCTAGTTGTTGAATGAATGGTTTGTTTAGCTATATAAAGTGTCAATACATTTGCCGTCATGCTTTTTTTAAGCTACCTGCTTATCGGCTGTCCTGTACGGCAAGGTTGTGAAATGTCGGATCATCGGCCCTGTCCCAACAAAAATTGTGTAGTTACCGGGGCCGGCAAGTTAATACGATTCCTACTAAGCCGGCGTTTTTGTAGCCCAGAAGGGTAGGAAAATAGAGACCACTGCCGGCCATATCTTGAAAAAAAAACCCATTCTTCGATGCCTAAAATCATGTAAGATCGGGAGGGAAACAAAACAAGAAAATTAGAGGCGTATTTTGGCTCCGCATGCTAGTGAACCCATACATTTCGGCCGTTTTGTGACCTGCATTAGTAGGGCAATTTACGACCCGCCGGCGGGTTCAAAATTCAAATTTTTGCAAGTACAATTGCATTGATTCACTTGTACTTGGACACTATAACGGCCAAATTTGGGCACCATCCTATAAATGCACTACTTATCTCCAGAAAACAACACACAACTATTTGCATATACTCTCCAAAGCTCATACCATCACACACTTCATCTAACTCACCCAATAGCTCTCTACACACAAGAAATGGCTTCATTTGATTCTAATGAAGATTTGGCAATCACCAAAGCTTGGTATGCGGAGACTAGAGTTCGAAGGCGATCCTCCGTAAGGGTGGATTCCACAACCTTTTGGGCTAGGGTTCACAACACTTTTAGTCAAGAGTGTGGGAATCCTAACTCAAGAAGTGTTCAACAAGTGCACGATAGGCACATAGTCATTGAAAATGCGATACTTGCTTATTTAGATATCCAAAAACCAATTTTCAACGCTCCCCACTTTAACTTGTCAATTGAACAATTTGTAAGTATTTTTGTGGTTTATTTTACGTGATCCATGTAGTTTGATCTTCCAACTTAAACCGCACTAACAAAGTAAGTTTGTATTATGTTTTTGTAGCATGAAGTCGAAAAAGCGCGCTACTTGGAGGAAAAGGGGGAAGCATTCGCATTCGATGCAAGCTATCAATTCATGGAATCCAAAATCCCGGAGATGATGGAGGGTGTATCGTCTTCGGAGGAGGAAGATTGATGGCTTTAGAAGTTTTTGTATAGGTTTTGTGGGTAGACTCTGTAAACCCTCACAAGACTATAACTCGTCCAATAGGGTCGCTTTAGGGGTTCAAAGGCTTGATGCATGCAAAGTGCATTCGTTTTTCCGTCGACAAGGATTAGGTTTTATGTTTTTGATCACCGTAGTAACCAAAATCGAATGAATAAAGTAAATTACATCTTCCATATTATATGCCGGGCAATGTTTTTTTTTTTTTTTGCATGCCGAAGTTTAATATAGCCCAGGAAGGGTAGGAAATATTTACATGCCGACCAAGTAAGATTGCGCCCAAGATAGTCGGCGTGTTCTTCATACGAGACCATTCGTGGATATCCGGTCGGCAGCTTATTCAAAGTTGACCCTGTCGGCGGAAGATCGATCGACAGCTTATTCAAAGTTGACCATTTCGGCAGATGTTTGGTCAGAAGCTTATTCAAGCCACGACCTTGCCGGCTTTATGCATTTTCAAAACCAAAATTTTTGGATCGAAATCGAACTCATCAGACGGGATCAAAAAGTTAACTCATCAATTTTCATTTTCAAAAGTTTTAATCTAAACTCAATTAATTAACCTAATCAAAATTTTAATGTTAATTACCATTTAAAAAAACAAGGTTAAGGGGTGACTTGGTTTTACTTCAAAATAACCCGATTTTGTGTTATTGGGTATACCCCAATCAAGACGGGCTAAAAAAAAAAAAAAAAATCTAGCAGAAAAACAAGAATGACTTGTTGGCAAAAGGAGTTCGAATTTGCCTGGGTTCCATTGGTCCCCTTGGTGCCACGCAAATCTTTGCTGCTGTCCCACTCCCATGAACACCCCCATTCAGCCCTTTATTTAATTTAATATAAGAAGCGGTAGGACCCACCACAACAAAACCCATAAAAACGAAAAAAACGCAAAAGAAGTACAGAACTCGCTTTCTTCTTTCTCATCCTCCTCCCAGACTACTCGGATACCCAAATTATCCGGGAAAAATGGCTCACGAATTCCGCCTCTTGTCTATATATACAACTTCTTCCTACACTGGAAGCTTCTTTTTCTATCTGATTTTCGATTCTTCCCATTTTCTCCTCATTCTTACTCTTTGGCTCTGGAAATTCGTCTCTAGCTCAAGTTTTTCGCGCATCATCAACCGATCGACGAAGAGTTTCAGTTGAAGAAGACGAAATTGAACTCGTAAATCTCAATTTCAGTAGAATTTATCAGTTCTTGAGTTGATTTGGTGTTCTAGAGATGATTTTGTGATTTTCTTGGGTGAAGTTTTGATGAATTGACATACATCGACTTCCTTTCTTTGTTAAGTGATGATGATCGAAATTTATCTGATTTTAGTGTTGATTAAAAAGTTTCTGTACTAGGATGAGTTTTCTTGGTGTTAATGAGTTCCTAGGGTTTAGTTTGATGATGGAAATGTAAGTTTAAGTAGACAAAACGAAATCGAACTTGTAAATCTTACATTCAGTGAAATTTAATCAGTTTTTTATACGATTTCAATGATCTTTTCAGATTTTTTGGTATATCGTTGATAGTTAGACTTAATCAAACGTAATCTAATTATCAATAATTTTAAATCTCTCTTGCAGATCTTCAAGCAAGAATTTATTCAATCATCTTTTCAGAATAATCTCTTTAAGACAAGTAAGTAGTATTGCTTTAATAACTACAAATATTGAATGAATCCTCTGTATTTATTGGATTTTACTGATTTTATTGAATAATCTTGGAATAATGCTTGTGAATGACATAGTAATCTGCCTAAATTGCTCAATTCTTTGTTGAATTCTGGATTATTGTTACCGTACGTGGTGGTTATCTTGGTGGTTTTTCAAGCTAAGGTGGTGCAATAGTTATCTTTTTTTATACTAAATTCGTTCTTCGACTTAATCATTTTCCTTTTCGTCGGTTCGTTTATGTTGAATAGAAGCGTTTATGGAAGCTACAAAGACTAAATCACCATTTTGTTGTTTCATCTTGTATGCAAATTATTTTTTCTCGCATCGCCGGTATCGGTTGCTACTATTTTGTTTGGTGCCTACTATGGAAGCTCAGGCCATATATGCTTTATCTTCTAAGATAGATTAAGTGAGTGAATTCACTTTTCTTTTGTTAAATATAGCTCTAGATTCTGTTTTGTTGGTGCTAAACATGGACATGATAGTGGATTTCTGCTGAAAGTTCATGTATGTGTTTTTGATATAATCATTTCGTTGTGTATCATATGTTGAGTAGATGCATTTACCCATGTGAGGATTACAATCACCATTGTAATTTGTCAAGTATTTTTTGTTAAATATAGGTCCAGATTTATTTATTTTTGTTGCTAAAAATGGCATTGTGACACCATATCCATATGCAATGCCGACATGTTGGAGTGAAAATGAACTTCAGCCGGGATGCAGTGGTGTGCATTCCATTGATTTCTGGTATCTATATCAATACGCCGTACTGCGTTTCAAATACTGTTTTTGTCTTCACATATGTTTCAACTTGTGCAACATTTTCAGGAACATGGCAGATCGTAATGAGACTCACAACAACCTCATGGAGTCCAAGAGGAGTTTGGATCATAAGATGGGGTTCGCATAAGTGTGGAGAAAGCCTCGGGTTGAGGCTCGTGCACTTCTGGGTAGCATAAGAGCAGCAGCAAACGAGTTTGGCTACAATATCCCAACATCTTCTGTCCGCAGGCTCCAAAGCTTCTAGGCGAAGAAGAAGACAGGAAACCAAGCTATCCCCTCGGGCCGGCTGAAGGAATACTTTGATGACGTAAATCACTTCCTAAGACAGCATCAAATTTCTCTATAGTTTCTAGGTTTAAGTAATCTGAAAAATCAATGTCGACCAATTCCCGGTTTGTCAATCATTTTCTCTTTAGACTCTGAGATGAGAATGGGAACCAGTCGTGGGTCACGTGCCCATATTAGAACAGTGGTTTGTGGAAAACTGAAGCTCACTTTTCGCTATTCCACTCATGGCAGGAAATTTCTGGTTCTCTTCGCCACATCTAAACCAGAGAAAGACTCTCTGCCAACCTGTTTCAAATTCTTCTCAAAATCTATCTCTTCCCATCAAATTATAATGCCTCTACTTCCTTCGAGATTTTACAGTAATTAAGATTCTACAGAAATAGTAAGATTATGTGAAAATGCCATGAATTTGTCTTATGCTGTTAATTTGTTCCTTTTCAGGTCATTGGTTGGTACACCATTGCATATGAGGGTTCGATGAACATGCTGCTGCTTGAAAAGGCCCCTGTTGTGACGAAAGGGAGACGATTAAATATCTGTGTAGACATTTTCCTTACAAACTTTACATGGTAGTATTAGTCGAAGAGTATCCTGAAATTTCCAGTTGACGTTTTTCTTCCAACCTATTATTAGGCTCTACTTAGAACTTTTACATATCCACAGCCTATGTTTCAATATCTTATGTAATTTCATTGGTTCTTTGTTGTAGCCCACTGTCTAATTTTCATTGCACTGCTTCTAGCATCTCCTGAATTGCTTCCTTTTCCTCGGTGCATGATGGTTCTGAGATATATCCTGAAATCTCCTGTTGCCATTTTAGTGTAAACAATTTGTCAGATACACCTTTGTTTACACTCTATTTTTTGTTATTGTGTGGTATTGTCAGATACACTTTGTTTACACTCCCTCCATGGTCTTGCTTTGTATACACAGTTTGCTCATGTGAATCATTCTCACTGCCAGAACTGGGCACACATGTTTGGTAATCACAGTGCCAGCAGGTCTAGATGCCTTTATCATGTGAATCATTCTCCATGTATGGATTGCACACCATCCTTGGTTTTATTTTGATGCCTTTTAGGTCTAGATGCCTTCCCAATATCTAATGGCTTCCTGAACGTGCCACTTATGTCCTCCATCATATTGACTGTGGGTTGTAATAGCTCATCGGAGCTAGCATTCTCCACCTCCCCCATGATCATCTAGAACAACTGTTTCCGATCGAGCATGGTGCAATCGCTGCGCACCTTTGTCAGATACACCTTTTTACTCTCTTTTATGTTAGTGTATGTATAGTTTCAATTGGTCCTGTGTCAGTTATGTTCTATTGCTACCTGTATCTGAGCTCATTTCATTTTTTAGTCAAATCTCATCTTTCTGTTATTCCACTACGTTTCTCAGCATCGTCATTTTTAAAAAGGTATCTGTGGAGGTTTTGTGTTTCAGCAAACCTGTTCTTTTACAGGATTAATTGAATAAATAGGATGATGAAATGGCCAAGCACATTGAGTTTCCGGGTTACTCACCCATATATAAGCAATTTTTTTAAGGATTTCTCAGTTTTGAAGTGAAGTGAAAAAATTTCAGTTATTTTGTATTTCTCAGTTGCTTTCCTGAATGATGAAACTGCAGGGTGAGATTAAGGTTTTAAATTGACTGAATGAGATCAATAAGATTCACGGTTACATTTCCTTTTAGTTCACCACTTCACCTTTGTGGCATTGGTATTTGGGTGTTAACGTCCAATGGGGCATCTTACATGTGCGGATTTCACTGATTCTTGGGTTAAAATCACTAGTCGACTTGGTTCGTTTGCTGGTTGCGATGCGTTCTCTCGTTGCACCTTAAAAGTTCCTAATTTATTCTTTTTGATGAATTTACGAGAAATTCCATCAGGCAAGATAGATAGGGATGGGAAGCTATCTTCATAAAAGCCCAAAAATTTATAGCATGTTTGGGTACGGCCCAAAAGTTAAAAGTCAAAAAGCTATAAGTCACCTTGGAACACTGTTTGATATGCGTTTGGGTACAATCGCTTCGACATTTACGGAATCGAAGCGAAATCGAAACAAAACAATTTTGTTTCACAAAAAGATGATTTTTCTACTTCCAGAAGTCGTTCTGAAATATTATTGATCCCGACTCCTGGATCGACTTAGTACCGAAAAACCTATTAATAAACATGATTTATCCTAATATGGATCCTACAAATAATAAATAGTTCTTTTAGTATCAACTATTGTTACTTATGTTTTCCCTAGGTTGGGTAATTCTAGAAAACTGAAAAATAAAGATCAGAGTCCCGGTGGAAAGAGGTTTTACTTAGTCTGTCAAGGTATTTAGTCTGCAGTTTTAGTTTGATTTGTGTTTTTCTATGTGAGCATTCTGCATCCCTTGAAAAATTCAATGAACTATTAGTCTGTTTGGATATTAGAAACAGAAATCTGTCTCAGAAATCAAAAGCGGAAAATGGGTCATTTGTCCAAATATTTTTAAAACATGGTTCAAATGACGAAAGTAAAAATTAGTATGGGTGAAATAGACACTAAAAAATAGCAAGGATGAAACTAGATTCATCCTGACTTAAACTTAAAAAATAGTAAGGATGAAATTTGGATGCGTTTGATGTAAATTAAAAATAAGAAAAGTATTTGAAAATGGGTAGGATGAAATCGGTTTATATCCCTATTTTTGTATTTTGTTCATTTAAACAATATCAAAATCTAAATGTCTTTTCACTCGGAATTGTTGATTTTGGCCTTTTAACTGTAATCAAAGTGGATACATTTTGCTTCCCAAAAATGCTTATTTTTCGCTTACGGAGTTATTGTGAAATTGCCTACCAACTAACTTCTGATTTTTTGTGTTTTTAAAAAATCAAAAAACAACTTCTTTAAAACAATTGTATTAAAAAAACTCAAAGAAATACTAGAGTTGAACGTCCACAATTTTACTTTTTTGCTAGATTTTCTTTATTTTGCATTCTGTTCAAGAAACTGACGAAGATAAAATCACCCCGCACTTGTGGCACAAGCAGCATTTGACGCTAAGGAATTCGCTGGCACTTCTTATCACCCCAGAAAGTATCCTAGTTGGTCCTATCATTTCTGTCTCTCCAAATGTTTCACAAGATAAACGGCAGTATATTTTATGTGCACCTTAAAAAGAACACGAAATTGGGATATAAAAAGGAATTGGGATATAAGAAAAGACAAAAACTGGATCCATATATCAATTCGGGTCACCCTTATCTAAGTATTTTTTAAATCCTATCTACCCCCTCACTAATCGATTAGTGGTTAATAATAATTAGTAAAAATTTTAAGTATTTGTTAAATGATTAGTGTGTATTTGTATTTGAGTGAATGAGATGAGAGTAGAAAGATGGAAAAAAAATTTTGAGAGGGAACTTTTTTGGTGAAAGGGAGGATGATTGTGAAGAGAGAATCACGCAAGAGGTTGAAAATTTGATTTTTTTTTTTCTTTGAATCCACCATTGTTGCAAATTAAAAAGCTTGGTGCCTAGATGGTATTCAAACAAAATACCATGTCGGCATTTGTTGAAATTTTCATAAATTGTTTGCCACTATCCGGGGTTCGGGGCGTAGCCTTTCACGATTTTTTTCCGGTTTTGATCTTCATAATGTTGATTTTTTCTGTTTTGAACAAAAATTTACATGGTAATCTAGTTTTGTTAATCACAGACATGTTCTTATAGTATTTTGCTTAAATTTCTATGCCGGAACATGATGAAAAGTATCCAGGAAACTTCAATTTTTTCACTTGACTACCCAAGCATTGATAGGTTTCATCGAGCATGCCGGTACAATTTTCCGGCATGGTTCTTCACCAATTCCTTTATGGTCTTCATCACTTCGTGATGTAAAAATATTTTGTTTGAGTTTTTGGTTTGATCACCACTTCACTGCACAAGTAGTTAATTCTCGAGCATGCCGGTTTATGACGGGTTCCGGATAGTATTTTGCTTAAATTTCTATGCCGCACATGATGAAAAGTATCCAGAAACTTCATTTTTTTTTTCACTTGACTACCGATTGATAGATTTCTATTGAGCATGCTGGTACTTAGTTCTGCATTGAATGTTAGTTACCAACCATGCCAGGCATTCGGCTTCCGCATGGTCTTCATCAATTCCCGCATGGTCTTCATCACTGCGGATGATCTTCCATCCCAATTTCGCATGGTCTTAATCACTTGCAAGATGATCTCATCACTTGAATTAAAAAAAAAAAAATCGTTTTCCAAAGTGAGGAGCCACAGAAGGAGAAGAGAATTTGAAAGAGAGTGAGGAGAGTTTATAATTTGAAAGGAATGGGAATATTTGGGTTTCAAAGCTCTAACTCAAAGTGATTAATAAGAAGGAGATGGAAATGGGGATATGATTTTGTTTTTTGATTTGAAGTTTTTAATTTTTATTTTGAGGGAAGGGTATTTTAGTATTTTCATACCCAAAAGTCACCTCAGTGCATACACTCATGGGTTGGGAGAAGTAATCAATATCCCCCAATTCCTTTTATATCCCCACCTCAAGTTCTTTAAAAAATTCCTTGGCCTCTGATATTGATAGCAAGAGAAGCAGAAATTTTGTCTGCTGTCTTTGAAAGTTAATTATAATGTTTGGGTGAAATATCCATTTTGATATTAGAAAGCATCTAAAAAGAATATTAGATATTGAAACAATTTTCTTTAACTTATCTTTTAGACCCATAAAAAGGGTTATTTAATCAATTTTGTGTATATTTTGTTGTTGGGTACGTTTTTCAAAGCTTAAAATTAAACAAAACTTCCTTCAAAGTCCAACTTTGTGCGCCCTCTAAAATCGGGATGCTATGATTGGCTCAAATCTGGTTTTCTTATTTTGGTTTTTAGTTTTTATTTAAAAATTATGTTTAAAATCGGAAAAACAAATCAAAGTCTCTGCACTCCACCAATTTTTTTCTTTTCGAGAAATGGTAATGATATTGAATAAACGGATAAATCTTACAGAGATAATGATTTGCCTTAAATAGGCAATCATATAGTTGTAGTGTATTACGATACACACAAGTGATCCACATGGAGACATCGGTCAAGTCAACTAATGTTGACTTGACATACACTTATATTTGTACTTTGACATTGATAGGTGTCTAAAACACCTAATTTACTATCTAGTAGTTACGCTTTCTTTGCTATTTTTCTTGTGAATTATTTACTTTACGCGTGTTTTT
>JAJJWW010018683.1:0-55176 GCA_023531295.1 Papaver armeniacum | reverse complement strand
ATCCTCGAGCCTAGCAATCATCCCTATTTACTTTATAAATTGGAGTTAGAGTCTTGTGGTCTTTTTCTTCCAAGCACTTTCTAATACGTGGACAAAAAGACTCGTTTTTCTTTTTAGAGAGAAAAAAAGGAAGGAGGATGGACGGAAAAGGCAGGTTTCAAGATAAGTTCCAAAGTTTGCAATGCAACGGGATAGAAATATAAATATTTTCAAAAAGTAAGGGCATCATCAATAAATGACCCTTTTTATCCTAGCATTTTTAGGGGCTACCCAAAAGAATTAGGGGGCACAAAAGGACAAAATAGGTCATAATCGGAAGGTTAATCCATAATCGGAGATAACTTTATAATCCTGTTTTTTAATGGCCAAACTACCCTTTACAATCGGAGATAACTATACAACCGGTAGTTAATCAACAATAGGAGTCAATTTAGTTTATATAGCTTCCGAATATAAAGTATCCCCAAAATAAAATCCTCTATCTTTTGAATTTTGATTATCCTATAATCGGTAGTAAATAAAGTTATCTTGACTCCCGATTAAAGTAGACCTTTGGCAAAATATCCTACCATAATCGGTAGTCAAGATAGTTCATATAACTACGGAATATAGAGTAGCCCCAAAATGAGATTTTGCAAAATCCTTTTTTTTGAATTTTGGTTGAGCCTCTAATCGATGAAAGGAAGAGTTATCATGACTTCCGATTATAGGTGACTCTCTTTGCAAATATCCTACCCTAATCGGTAGTCAAGATAGTTCATATAACTACCGAATATAGAGTAGCCCCAAAATGAGATTTTGCAAAAATCCATTTTTTTTGAATTTTGGTTGAGCCTATAATCGGTAAGAAAGGAAGAGTTATCATGACTTCCGATTATACAGTGGCTCTTTTTGCTGAATTCCTACCATAATCGGTAGTCAAGATAGTTCATATAACTGCCAAATGTGAAAGTAGTTCTAAAATGAGATTTTGCAAAAATCCTCTTTTTTCTGGAATTTTGATTATCCTATAATCGGTAGTAAATAAAAGTTATATTTTTAGCGTCATCACATTGTATTCATACCACGTCCATGCCCGCACCGAGATTTTTCAACCGCATTGGTTGAGCCTATAATTCGTAGCAATGAAGGTATCCCGACTTCCGATTATACAAGTGGGGTCTTTTACAGAAATCCTAGCATAATCGTTAGTCAAAGATACTTCATATAACTATCGAATATAGAGTTGCCCAAAATGAGATTTTGCAAAAATCGTCTATTTTTCTAATTTGGTTGAGCCTATAATCGGTAGTCAAAATAGTTCATATAACTACCGAATATAGAGTTGTACCAAAAATGAGATTTTGCAATCAGATAACTAAACTACCGATTATGAAGGGGCATATAAGTATTTTCATCATATTTTGTCTTTTTGTGTCGCTCCTAATTCTTTTGGGGTCGCCCCTAAAAATGCTAGGTTTTTTATTATTAGTTCAAACTCATTATTTTGATTAGTGCAGAACCAAGAAACGGGAATTTTTAAGTTTGAACTGGCTTTGAATTTGACAGTACCTGAATTTTAATTATTGGAATCTGTGATACATGTTGTCGTTAAATTATAGATTGATTGAATAGGTGGGATATATCGTTCACGAATTAACATTCAGTTAATACGAAATGAAAATGTAGCGGTAGAAATCAGGAAATGGATCGATGTTGTTTCCGGAGAGTGGTGCATAGATACCAAATGCTTATTGATACGAAAATTGCTATCCAAACAGATAAGTTATCTAATCTATGAAGCACAAATATTGATACGAGGATACGGATACGGGATACTGATACGAAAATTCGTCAATATTTTAAAAATGGGGATATGAGATACGATGGGATACGTATATTTAATTTAATAATAATTCAATTTACTGAAAAAATCACATAAAATAAAATAAAAATTAAATACTATTTGGAAAATTAAAAAAAAATAGATAAACACTAGTATCTAAGAACTCTCCGTCACTCATAAATATAGTATTCACTATAGAACCCCGCTTCAAGTGAATTCTCTTACCCCGTCTAGTGGATCAAATACATCTCCACTAATGTCCCACATTTTATTTTCTCATTTCCTGTATTTTTCACATTTCTTGAAATGAGACGAAGATTACTATGAACAAAAACATAATCTTCAGCACGTTGGGGTTCAATCTTGTTTACTTCACTGAATGGATAAAATTATATGTGCCCAAATTTCTCTTTGAACAAGATGAGGAACATAGCTCCCAAGAAGCCTTCAATCTAAGTTTTGTAGCAATGGCGCTGGAGCACCATAAAGTATCCACCATGTCTTGGGATCCAAAGCTCCCCTATCATGTAATTTTGATAAGTACGATTATATCTATAACTATATGTTTAATTTTATATATAAAAAATATTGAATCTGTTTAGACATATATCTTATATATATTATATGAAGTATCCCTTTTAGAGTATCCGAGAGGCATCCCAGAGTATACCCTATCGTAATTAATAAAAATGAATACTTTAAATGGAGTATCTGATACGTATTTTCGTAGCATTGCTTGGTTGAACCTACAAGTTTTGTTATCTCAATCTTGTTATCAATGATAGGTGTTCAAAACTATATCTTGATTTCTAGTTTACTAAGTCAAGTTTATGATAGGTTAGAATTGTAGTTTAGTATCGGAGATCGCCCTTGAAGACTGAAGATCGACGAAGACATTTTGGAGAATTTCTGTATCAGGTATGTGATTCTATTTTACTCATTATACCATCATTCTATCTATTGAGACTTTGTCATATGAATTATAGTGGATTAACAAAGAAGATGTTTCGTGTCCAAGCTAGATATGGGTTTTCAAAAAAAAATCGGAGGGTTTTTGCCTTCTTACCATTCAACGTGTCGCAGATTTCTCTCTTCATTCCTACCCGGACACATGCGTGAACCATAAATTTATTATTGAGAGCAATTTCATAAAACCCTTTCTCAGAGGCGTAGTCGAGACTTTCGATCACTCTCGAACCTTAATTTCATTCATAGTGCATGGTTATTTCTCCCTCAATTTTTAAGAATGAGATTGTGTTCTTTGATATTTTTAACTTTTCATGACTAGTATGCACAATATTTATGTCTTCTTAGCGCGTTGGATGCTATCATTTCGGAGAACTTGTAAGTTGGAAAAGTAGGTTTTGTGGCTATATCTCTTGTAAACCCTCACGAGACTAAAACTCGTCCACTAGGGACACCTAGGGGTTCAAAGCTTGTTACACTCTCTAAGTGTAACCGCAACCTCGAAAAAAAAGGGAGTTTTATGTTTTAAAATTAGTTTTGTTTGATTTGCTTGAGGACTGGCAAAGTCTAAGTGTGGGGAATTTGATAGGTGTCTAAAACACCTTGATATTTATCTTGTTTATGCTTTCTTTGCGAGTTTTCTTGTGAATCATGTATCTTATGTTTGCTTTTGAGTTTATTAGGTGCAATGGAGTCGTTAGGAGCAAAAGAAGGAAACACCATTCATGTAGAGCGAAAATTATTAGATGCAATGGAGTCGTTAGGAGGAAAAAGAAGGAAAAACCATTCATTTAGAGCGAAAAGGCAAAAAAGGTCAAATCACATATTCTACTTGGAGCTTTGGAGAGCTACTAAGGTTTGCTTTATTTTCATCTCTTTATTCCAATTATGATTATGATGAACCCCATAACAATAAGTAGCTAAACTCTTATTATTAGCTAAGGGTTAAGTTGATTTCACAATATGATATTTGATTCAATGAATTAGTTTTCTCTTAATTTTATCGCTCAATCTCTATTGTTTATAATAATTGCATGATTGATGTATTGCAATATGATTGAATGTTTATTTAGTTAAGTCTAAAATTGATTGAAGTCATCCATATCTATAGCTAATTTAGGGTTTATCATCGAGCGATAACCTTGAATATGAGTAGCATGATATGATTACGGATAGTAATGATACTTTCTTGTAATCATATGTAGAAATGGAGCTTTGCTCGAATTGTTTGCGCAATGTATTTCAATTGCATTGATTAACCTATTTCACCATTCTTAATGCATATTTGGGAATTGAACTTGATTATCGAAAGGCGTCGGATTATTCTCTAGGTAGTATTCATACTTGCATCGTTTTACATGTAGTGTGATGATTTTAGGTATTTAACGGAGTAACTTGCTCTCTTGATACTCTAGGGATTTTGATGATAGCGAGATTAAATATGAATTTTAATCATATATTCAATACTTGTTTAAAATTGAAGATGAAACCTTTATCCAATATTTCCACATCCTTGATTTGTGTGTTTTGCTTCATTGTTTTGCTTTTATATTAGTTTACTTTATAAAAATCAGAAAATCCCCCCATTGTTTTATATAAGAAATCGAAACATATTGACAACCCAAGGCATCTCTGTGGGAACGATCCTTTCTTGCTCTTGCATATAATATATTTTGAGTAGTGAGAAAGTAATATTATTTTTGATGCATACGACAACGATCGGTAAGATTCTTGATTGTAAGACACCATATGAAGTTATGTATCATTCCAAACCAAATTATTCTCTTCTCAGAGTTTATGGATGCTTGTGTTTTCCTAATTTGGTTCCTTATATGAAGGAAAAATTTAGTCCTAGTTCAGCTGCTTGTGTTTTTCTTGGATACAATATACATCATAAAGTATATAGATGTATGGACTTACAGGGTTTGTGTCACTACTGAAAAGCTTGGGTACAACAACCACACCAAATATTTCGATTAGCAATCAGATGGACTAACTCTAATATACTTTCAAGAGAATCAACTAGGCTCAATCTTAATAAAGTATATCAAGGAGTTATATCTCTCTTTCTCGATTCAATTCTTACTCAAGCAAATAGAAATCATGAGTCTAATTGAATACAAGAGAAATCACTTGAATGGTACCAAAGACCAATGTTCAAGGATCAATCAATTTCAATCAACAACCAAAGGTCGGATTTCCCATTGATTGATTCAAACACACAACCTGTGATATTTCAATTATATAACAAAATATAATGCGGAAAGAAATAACACAGACACCAAGTTTTGTTAACGAGGAAACCGCAAATGCAAGAAAACCCTGGACCTAGTCCAGATTGAATACGCACTGTATTAAGCCGCTACAGACACTAGCCTACTACAAACTAACTTCCGTCTGGACTGTAGTTGAACCTCAATCAATCTCACACTGATCCAAGGTACAGTTGCGCTCCTACGTCTATGATCCCAGGATATCGCGACTTGATTCCCTTTAGCCGATCTCACCCACAACTAAGAGTTGCTACGACCAAAGTCGAAGACTTTAATAAAAAAATCAGTATCACACAGAAAAGTCTACGGTAATAAATAAATCTGTCTCCCACAGAAATACCTACGAGTTTTGTTCCGTCGTTTGATAAATCAAGGTGAACATGAACTAATTGATAACCCGGACTTATATTCCCGAAGAACAGCCTAGTATTATCAATCACCTCACAATAATCTTAATCGACGCGGCGGAAGAAGATATTGTGGAATCACAAACGATGAGACGAAGATGTTTGTGACTACTTTTATATCTTGCCTATCGGAGATATTAATCTCAAGCCAATCGTTACGATTGTACTCAACACGATAGAATTGGAAAGATCATATCACACAACTACGAGAAAGTAGTATCGGTCTGGCTTCACAATCCCAATGAAGTCTTTAAGTCGTTAACCTGGTTTTCAAGAAGAAACCTAAGGTTAAAGGAGAATCGACTCTAGCTAATAAAACTAGTATCACACAAGAGTTGTGGGGATTAGGTTTCCCAATTGCTAAAGTTCTCCCTTATATAGTCTTTCAAATCAGGGTTTGCAATCAATGTTATCTTAGTAACAAAGCATTCAATATTCACCGTTAGATGAAAACCTGATTAGATTCAAGCTAATATCTTTCAACCGTTGGATCGAAAACTTAGCTTGTTACACACAAATGAAATGCACGTTTGTAGGCTTGTGTAATCATACCCAAACATGTACATTTGTTGGTTCAACAATAGTTAACCAAATGGTTAGCCATATGAGCACTTTCATATTAACCAAATTCTACTTCACCATAACTAGTTCAAATGACTCAAATGAACTAGTTAGAGAGTTTTTCAATTTCTTAGATCTTATAGAAGTATACAAGACACAATCTAAGCAAAATGATTTGATTCACTCAATCAATTCATGAACTTTATAGCCACGGTTTGCAAATTGCATTCTTAGTTAATATAAGTATAATTTCACAAATAATCGTCTTTTAGAAATAACCAACTCAAGTACGCTAATTGGTTCGCAGACTTAAGTTCCGAAACAAGCTTACAAAATCCAAAGCAGGTTTTCTCGATGAGAACCTACGGAAGTTCGCGGACAGTTGTTCCGGTTTTCCTGATCACAAAGTAAGCATACTTCGGTTCAAGGAATACGGACTTATACATGTATGTGTTACCACACAATGCTTATATCCAACATTGGTTATATAATCTAAACTCTCATTTCAATCATTGAAACATTCTTAGAGGACGGTATATAGTTGTTATTCACAAACTATTTTTCGTCAAAGCCATTTTCAAAGTGATTGAAACATAACATGACTTTCGTCACTAGGTAAAGATGAACTTAGCCAAAGCGAAAGATTACCAACACATATTTCGAGAAATAGATAAAGAGATAAACTCGGCTCGAAATAGTAAATGTGTATAATCAAAGTCTAAATAGCAAAACGACTTTTGTCTCAAGATAGGAGATAGAGTAGATAAACTTTTGAGTGATAGATAAGTTCAAGTCTCCACATACCTTTTAGTCGATGAAGTTCCACCAGTTCCTTGAGTATTTCTTCGTGTTGTATGATGATCGCCATGGAGTTCTTGAGCTCAACTACACTTTTTATCCTAGTCC
Source organism: Papaver armeniacum (assembly GCA_023531295.1). Taxonomy (NCBI): domain Eukaryota; kingdom Viridiplantae; phylum Streptophyta; class Magnoliopsida; order Ranunculales; family Papaveraceae; genus Papaver; species Papaver armeniacum. The sequence continues at coordinate 48,238 of JAJJWW010018683.1, read as the reverse complement.
GAGACTTAACTATAATAGACTAGAAATCAAGACTTATAGTTTTGATCACTAACATTGACAAACATGCTTGAGATAGCAACGCATGCGAGTTCGACCGAGCAGTGCTCTAACAACTACTCATGTTGTTTTGATGAAATTAAGTTTCCTTTTGACAGTTCATCAATTACTTCATCAACTCTGTCACCAGACTTTATAGGTGTATCTCTACAACCTACTTCTACTACTTCAGTTATTTATTTTTTAATAAGTTCTTCAGTTGATACTCCATGAGAGGTTCTTTTGCCAGATTTCAATACCACTGCTGACATTCTAACTGATCCAGTTGAGTCTTCTTTTGTTCCCACATCTTCTCCTTCCACTGAGTTTACTTCTTGAGTGCATACAAGATCCAAATCAGGTATTCATGTTCCCAAGCCTTTATCTAAAGATTTTGTTGCAAATAATCTTTGGGATTTTAATAAAGCGTCACACTTTCAATTTCATATTCAAGAAAGTGCTACCGTTTTTTTTTCCAATATTTATAAAAGGCCACACTGTGACCTTTTCCATCCCGTTTTTTGTTGAGAAAATGGTTAAATTTCGTTAGTGCATACATGGCAGTAAATCGCCCTAGCATAAGATATTTAAGCTCCCAAATCATCTAACTAGGACTGATTCAGATCGACTTAGCAGTGTGAGTCATTGTTGAGTTTTGTTGCGAGTAAGGCCAGGCTAAAACACAACTAAAATTCTGTTTCTCTTTTTCCCCATTGACAATGGCGATCTCTTCATCTTCAATTTTATGCATCCGTAATTCAACACTTCCACTCTCCGCAACACTACTGTCACTGCATACCTCCATTACCCTTCACTTCAATTTCTCTCCAATTCTTCTCAATCAAATTCATCATTAACACACATAACAACGTCACAAACCCTTTTTACCTAACTCTGAACTACAACCACAGTTCCATTATCAGTCATATACTCAACACCATCTTTGAATTAGACATTTCCTAAATTGGAAGAGTAGGGTTTTTCATATGATTCAAATCTAAACCATAAAAATTCCAATCTATAAACCCTAAAGTGGAGCAATCATGAAAACAAAAAGTAAGTTAGTAAAGATCCTAAGATGCTCTCGTGCTCATGGAAGAATAAGAAGATGACCTCGGAAAGAAGAATGAGACATGAATCAGATCGTTTTTTTTTTTTTTTTTTTTACGTTTTTGTACGGGTGCAAGTCTTTAAGGATAGAGACGGATAGTTAAGTAATAATGACATACTTGCTTGACTTTTTAAATGATTATAGACTGATTTTATGGGCCCTGACGGAATACATATCAGTAGTGGCATTTTATTAATTCTGGAAAAAAAACGATGACACTTTCTTATATCAGAAATTGAAAGTGTGGCATTTTCTTATAATCCCCAATAATCTTCTCAAACATCATGCACCAACTGCTCTCTTTGTTACTTTACTTGAATCTCTAACTGAACCAAAGTCTTACAAAGAAACTATCAAGCATCATGTTTGGGTTCAAGCTATGAAGAAATGAATATGCTGCTCTCCATGATAATAATAATAATACGTGGTCATCTGTCAGATAACGTTTATATGGAACAACCTCCTGGTTTTGTTGATCGTGCACACCCTACTCATGTTTGTCATCTTCAAAAATTTATATATGGCCTCAAACAATCTCCAAGAGCCTGGTTTGAAAGGTTTGGTGAATATCTACTCAAATATGGTTTCTCAAATTCTATTTATGATGCTTATATGTTCGTTTTTCATAAATATTCTGACATAATGATTTTTTTGGTGTATGTTAATGATATTATTCTTGTGGGTACCTCTGACTCTTTACTTACTTCTTTTATCTCTTGTCTCAAGACTGAATTTTCCATGAAAGATCTTAGTTCTTTACATTACTTCTTAGGGATTGAGGCTCATTTTGACTCAACTACTACTAAGTCGCTTCTCAGACACAACAAGTGCTCTTTAGATATATTTGTTTGTAAGCCTTGCAAAACTCTCGTGGCTTTTGATCAGATAGTATCTACTTATGATGGTGATGTTTTGAAATATGCATCTCTTTTTAGAAGTATGCACTACGGGAAAATTAGTAATCCACAACTGTAGATTGACAACTCGTAAATTAAAAGTTGTAAAATGTAGTATGTTTTACAACTTTTTCCAACAAAAGCGTTGTCAAAGTAAAATATGTCCAACTCTTAGGACCAACGAGTTCCTAAGAGTAGTGATGAGAATCAGAACCACAACTTGTTGTGTGAAAAGGGTTGCAGAGAGAAGTGACCACCTTTAGAATTTACGACTCATATCCTAAAGGTAGTGAATGATTTTAAAACAACACTAATAAGAGTCGTTGAAGATAAGAAAAGAAAAAAAATTGAAAAATGTTCTTGTAGAGAATCGAACCCAAGCTTACTAGGTGTTAGTACAAGACGTCAACCATCCTGTCGGATTCACAATACTGGTAGATTTTTGCTTTTTCTTTTAATCAACATTCGCAACCTTTATAAGGGTTGTAAAATGAAAATTGACTAGGAAAAAAATTAGGCTAGGGTGAGATTCGAACTCGGGCCTCCTCTCGTGTAGGACTGGGATTCCAACCACCATTCCACATTACATGTATGATTATCAAAGGACATCTACGTTAATATTTAACAATAATTTCAATCGAGCCTTAAAAAAATGGCCAGCAAGTGCGCCATTTTGCCTCGAAACATACAAGGCTTTCTCTAATTATACAAGGACGACTACAATCACATTTCAATCAACACTCACAGCACCAGGTTGTATATCTCAAAATGTAAATGAATGAAACAAGTGGAGGTGTATATTTATATGCTCAAAGTAGCGGATTCATGCAAATTTTGGTAAAGCAAACACAACAGTCATTAAGAAGCTGCAAATGCTCAAAGTTTCAGAGATTATAGGAATGTGTTACCTGTTTTTCTCGCCAACTGTAGAATTAGAGACCAACTCAATAAATCCCCTTTTCTCTCCTCCTTTATTCGGGCTTGAGACCGGCAATGAAATTATTCAATGGCGGAGTTAAAAAGGGGGGGGTTCATCTGAAGAGAAACATTCAAAATATCATACAAACAATATTATAAGTCATCAACATAGCATAGTTTTAATGATAAAACAAGTCCAGACCAATTCATACTACACATAAAATGAAATCTTATTACATATGACTTTTTCCTAGATTTGTAATTAGATCAGCTATTTGATTTGCAAACTCTAACTTTTTCCTTTGCAAGAATGAAGATAGCATCTGAGGCCCATGTAAAAGCTCCACATTCTTCACATACCAGGTAAGCTATGTTCTTATTGTGTTGATTGTTGCATATTTTTAGGTTGAGTTTGTTATTGCAGTTGAAGAGAAGCACAACCGATCGTGTAAGTTGACAATTTTTAAAAGAGTGATCATCTTCTCCACAAGCATCACACTTTTCACCGATGGTAACAACAACAACTTGGCTTTGCAAGGGTCAGAAGCATTAGTAAACCATTCAAAGTAGGTGCAGGTAGGTATGGTGCACTTGAAAAACATTTTTCCATAGGTTTCAGTTGTTTTAGATTGCAGAAATGCTCTCACACCATTACAAGGAACATGCTTACACCTAGAATAGAGCCAAGGACACACTTTTGTCTCATGAATCCCTTGTTCACACATAGCACACTCAGTTAGGTTTTTTTTCATTCTCATGTTAATGCTTTCTGCGCTACTACCGCTACTGGAGAATCTTTCACACCTCCACCCATGACTAATTCAAGTGTTTTTAAAGCCTAATTGAAGAAAATTTCTCCAGAAGCCTAATTTCTGAAAATTTCTGAACCCTAAGTGTTTTTAAAGCCTAATTCAAAGGATGGCTAATTTACACATGATTGATTAGTGTTGATTAATAGATCTATTGAAGCTAGGACTAATTTTAACTGTATCATCATTCTCGGATCAATAACAGCTTAAACAGACGGGAAATCAAAAAAATAATAAAACCCTAAAATGGGTTATAGAATCAAACCTTCTTTTCCATAACACATATCGAGAAGGTGTTGGTGGTGAAGAAATCTTCAGCTCAATATATTGATGGGTTTTACATTTTCGTGGTTAAGGAGATGAAGGAGGAGGTTCTAAGGAGATGGAGGAGAAAAAGACAAATCGACGGAAAGAAGATAAGTGGAGGAGAATAAGTGATGGGGAGATTGAATAGATAAGAAGAAAAAGATAAATAGATCTTCTGCAACCCTTAGAAAAGTTGTAAAATGAAAAATAACTCTGAAAAAAAAAGAGCCCGGTGAGAGTCGAACATGAGTCTCCGCTGTCCCAATATGACATTCCAACCATCCTGCCACATTTATACATGTAATTATATTTACATTCTTTTATATATTAGACCAAATTTTTAAATTAGCCTTAAAAAAAGAAGGCCAGCAAATGCACCATTTTTCCTGAAGCATACAAGGAATTCTCATCCAATGCCCGCAATCACATTTCAATCAACAATCACAGTACTGCATTCATGGAAGTTTTAGTGAATTGTACAAGGCCTGCAATCACATTTCAAATTCCATTAAGAAGCCGCAAATGCTTAAAGTTGTGAAGTATATTAACTGCAATAAAAGTAAGACATTGATCAAAAATAAGTAAAGACAAACCGAGAAAAGCAAACCGCAACATCGATACCAAAGACATGATTATATGTAACCAATTTCAGAAAATCTGCATTTAGAACTCAATAAATCCCATTTTCTCTCCTCATTTACCCGGGCTTGAGACCGGCATTAAAATGATATATCATTTCAATGGCGGAGTTAAAAAGGGGAGTTCATCTCCAGAGAAACAGATAGCATATCATACCAACAATATTGCAAGTCATAATTAAAGAGAAATAAATAGCATGTCATTTTAAAAGCAAAAATACAATCTGAAGCAAAATGAAAGAAACGAAATAGGTTCAGAGCATCAGTGGAAATGAAAATAGTAATTAAACCCACCATCAGCGGCACTTCTTTTTCTTTTTCTTATTCTTCTTGTTTTTCTTCTTTGTCGGAACCACTAAGATAGGTTCGGCACGCTTCTTGCATAAATCTCAGTCTCATCATCCATTTGTAAGCCAAGAGTTGAAGGTTCCACTGGATGGCAACTTGTGTCTTCCTGTTCATTATATTCCTCTAATTCATGGAAACCCCTTGGTGGTGGTTTCAACATCACAAACCAATTCGATGTATCAAACTCTCGAGAATAGAAAACTTGTCGGGCTTGTGACGCTAAAATGAATGGATCATTTTGATATTGGTTCTTATGCTGACGTAAGTTGACCAATGTAAAACCTTTTTCTAGCTTGACACCAAAATAGGTGTGAGCCCAAATCACATTTGAATAAGGGAATTTGAAACATATGTTGGTAGTCCAACACGAGAATTTGTTCTAAAACGCCATAGAAACCACTGCTTATTTGTGATGATGCAACTAAAGATTTTGATTCAATTGAAACACCACTGTTTTGCGTGACTCTTTGAATATCCTTAGTAACAAACCTTGACCCATTTATTTGCAAGCCTTTATATGATACACATTTTTCTAAAGGACCATGTGACAACCACCGTCATCAGTATTTGATACTTGACATGCCTTGACCAATTTGCATTTTAACCTATCAATAAAATTTAGTTAGCAGAACACAAGTGACCACAGTAATGGGCGCAAGCTCTATGTTTTGGCTTGGTAAGATCTAATTAAGAAGTGAATGACAGATTCATCTCTAGTAGTGAAATATAACTATTGTTTTGTGGGTAATGCTAAAAAGAGGTACTACGTACGTACTCAGGAAAAATGAATCTAATAAATTGCAAACATATATAACAAATAACCAAGTGGCGTTGCACGTACCTTTTGCTTTAACCAATCTGCAAATGTTTCCGAGTGTATGGAAAGGAGTTGGTCTTCACCGAAGTATCGAAGATCTTAACTCATCCATATGCATTCTAATAAGAAAAATTTAATGTGGAAAAGATTCGTAAAACACAAGTGCTTATACTGCTAACAATTTTAAATGAACATATAACAATCATACTTACGTTATATATGGTTCAATTGCTGCCATGTTAAAGCACATATCTATGAGCGATCTTTAGCATATCACTACCAATACACACTTGAACACCTCTAGAAAGAGGACGCCCCCGCCGGTGGGAATCATGTTGAATGTCTTCATTATGGCTTTTATTTACTCCTCCTTCGGAATGTTTGTCCCCATGAACATCAAAATACCTGACGCACTCCATTCCCAGGTAACACTCTGCTATACATGCTTCAGGTTGTGCGTAATTATTTACGTATTCTTTGAATGTCTTCATATACCTGCGACAAACCAAACTTCTAATTATTAGCACCAAACTCCAATTTACACAGAACAAAACTATAACATTGTACTTAAAATAACTAAAAAAATATTCATACTAATGAAACAATTACCTTTCAAATGGATACATCCAACGATATTGTACGGGTCCACCTAAATGCACTTCTCGATCTAGGTGAATTGTCAAGAGTACCATCACATCAAAAAATGATGGAGGGAAGTACATCTCCAACATACACAAAGTCTCAGCAATTTCATCTTCAAGTTCTAACAATCTAGTGAGATCAACTGCCCTTCGGCATATTTCGTTAAAATAAGAACATAACCGATTTATGGCATTACTTGGCCCATCAGGTAAAAGTCCTTTCAAAGCTACAGGTAATATTTGTTGCATCATAACATGGTAATCATGAGCCTTAAGGACACCCAAGCAACCATCTTTCGAGAAATGCCTCCTAAGATCGAACTATACCCATATGGAACCTTCGATTTCTCATCCTATTATAGAATACAAACTTTCCCTTATCGCTTAAGTTACATGGTTCTAGCTTTAAGCCAAGTTTTTCCATTTTTGACTCGTTAAATGCAATTCTTCTTTGATTCCCATACTTTTCAGATCATTACGGGACTTTAAGCCATCTTTTGTTTTGTTCTTTATATTCAATAGAGTACCAATGACACTCTCACAGACGTTTTTTTCCGTATGCATAACATCAATATTATGTCGTAGTAACAATTCCTAGGAAGGAAGGAATAACATAAAAAGTATGAGCAAGTCACTTGAGTTGTACATTTCATAAATGAGATTTAACATGCAGATAGGAATGTAAGACTGAAAATAATATAATTTGAGGTTATAAGTTACCTTCCAGTAAGGCAAGTCGAAAAATATTGACCGTTTGTTGAATATCGGATGGTCATCATCCCGTGCACCAGAACTAGCACCAGCACTCGTGCCGGCATCAGTAGCAACTTGCCTTTTCTACTTCCCGCAGTTAGATTTACCGTCATTTGCACCTGTTGCCGCACTACTCTGACCCTTTTTCTGCTTATTCTTCTTCTTATTCTTCTTCTTTTCCTCTTTCTATTTCCTTTTCTCCACCTCGTTCTGCTTCGCTTTTCCAAAGTCATTTACAATACTGCTCTGCGTTAAAAAGCCTCAACACTAGACATAGTAGGTGGCTTTTCCTTTGTCTCAATCTCTCCATTGAAACATGCTTTCTTCTTAGTCGATCGAAGAGGATGATTATGAGGTAGAAATCTCCTATGATTCATGTAAATGTTTTACGACTAAACGACAACCAAGTTGAAAGAGTATTATCACCACAAAGAGGGCAAATGACTTCCTTTATATGTACATCCAGATAGGTTACCATAAGTAGGAAAATCATTTATCGTCCACATTAATAATGCCTTCAAATTGAACATTGTCTTACTAAATGCATCATAAACCTCCACGCCGTTTTCCCATAACTTAATCGGATCATCAATCGCTGGTTGCAAGTATATATCGATGTCTCTACCTGGTTGTTTCTTTCCTAGAATCAACAAGCTTAAAATAATATTGTCGCCTTGCATACATTGCTGAGGGGGAAGATTATATACCACAATCATCACCGTCCAACAACTGTGGGTTGGGGAAAGATCGCAAAACGGATTAATCCATCAGCAGCAAGCCCAAGACGCAAATTACGCGATTCTGAAGCAAACTCGGGGAACTTTGTGTCTATGTGCTTCCAATCCAAAGAATCCGTTGGATGACGCATCTTCCCATCTTTACTCTTATGAGTCGCGTGCCATATCAATCAATCGAGCTAGCTCTGCTGATTTATACATTCTCATTAATCTCGGCACAATGGAGAAGTATCTAAGCACCTTCACCGGTATCTTCTTTTTGGGCTTGTCTACCATGTCAAGCATCATCCATGTTAGATGTGTCTTCCTTCCACCTAGAATAGTGACATTTAGGACATTCATCCTCGTCTTTCAAATCATTTCTAAACAAACAACAATCATTCTGACATGCGTGTATTTTCTCATAAGTGAGTTGGAAAGCTTTCAGCAACTTCTTCACTTCATAAGTTGATTTAGGAAGACAATGACCTGGGGGCAACACAGAACCAATTGTCTTGAGAAGATCATCAAAAGCCCTTCGAGATAAACCATTTACTGTCTTATGCCTATACAACTCAGTAGTCATGCTTAGCTTTGTGTGTGTAGTATATCCAGGGTATAAAGGGAAGTCGGCCTCTTCAATCTCGTTCATCAGCAACTCTTCGTCGTGGTTTGGCAACCCTTCGTCCAGCCTAGGTTCACAAACCCCTTTCCCTGGTTCGACATCACCTTCAACATTAGCATCTGTCCACATCTGGTAGAAAGTACGTTGACGTGTTGCTCCCTCTTCATGAACATTATTAAAATTGCTAATCTTCTCCCCGTGAAGAACCCACTCGGTGTAAGTAGGATCCATACCCCGTTTTAGCAAGTGCATATGTATTGTACCAGGAGGAAGTGGCGCAACAAGATTCTTACAATCCACACAAGGACAACTAAACTTAGAAGGATTTCCAAGTTTCTCATGAGCCAACTCTACGAACTTCTTTACTGCATCCTGGTATGGAACTTCCCCTACATTAAAACTCCAATGGTTAGACGTACTAAGATCGATTAATCTCATTATGAGACATATATACCCTGTAGAGACAGTTATGACTTGGCTTTACCTTGGCCAACGAACCCAATCCTTATTCATCATTTTACAAGTCAAGAGTCAGTCCTGGTTGAGTTCAATATGAATCTTTATTTCCTTCCCACTGTCAATGAAAAACATTCTCATTTTAAAAAATATATAAACTTTTTCCTTTGTTATTTTCTTGCCAGGAAGGATTGAGCAACCTTAAATTTGTAAGAAAAAGGTATCCAACTTTATCGGTTTCAAAATGCAAACAACTGTTAAGAACCAATCTCGCAATTATTAGGCATCTGAATGACAACAAATGGATGCAAACGATGGTTCAAATAATGACACAATTTTGCAGGATACACTATCAAAAAGATAAGTCATAAAACCTATGCAGGCATCTCATTTTGGAGCCATCACCACCAATAACGAATAATTTTATCAAAGATTCAAAATGGGCACCAAGTTGACATTATCTGGACGAGAAAACTATACCAAATTACACCAACAACTATGTAGATTCAAGGGCAGTCACAACAATTATATGAGTCTATTTTAGGATGGAAGAAAGCTAGAGCACATAGGATAAAAGAGCTATTATTCTCATCCTCGCAACTACGACAAACAAGCTTTATACACACATAAATATAATCCTGCATAGTTGCAGGGGTGGCATTTGGTCATAACGGTACATATAATGGCAAACAAGACAAGATAATTCTGGTGTTGAGCGCTACACTAGAAGTCTGAAAGCCATGGTCTAATTACTAGCTGTTGAATTTGTGAACCGCAATGTATCTTCTGATTTACCAGATCCAGGTGAGTAGCGAACATGGAAAATTGTATGCTAACGGGTTCCTTATTAGTTGGTAACAGCATATAGGAGTATGCATATAGCAAGATTGTATACATTACGAGAACAATCTTGGATCAGACACAGACACATAGTAATGTTAGAACTTCAAAAGTGAATGACCAAAAAGCCAACTATCTTTTTACTTAGGAAATTTTACAGACGAAAACTGGATAGATAACACATTTGTCTTTCCATTACATGCTATATGCCTAAAGGAAAACAAAGGAAATGTTAAGTGCTATGATGTGAACCACTTCTTAGAACAAAATTAGCTTCCTAAAAATGTATCACATTAAAATATAGTCCAAGTAAACAACGATATAAAGACATGCGGAAATAGTCAAACACGATTGCAAAAACAAGGTAACAAACACTAACACTAATCTGCATATGATGGTGACTAAGTATGCAATCTCATTACACAGAACAAATCAAACAACAACCCAACTAGTGCATACATACCATCAGTTAGCTAGACTTATTTTCAGCAAAATTTGTACTTCACCTGCTCCCCTATACAGCTTAGTCAATCTGCAAAAATCAAACAACCCCAAAAACTTAATTTCAACCATTTGCGGAATTGAATGCATCTAAACATGAATTAAATTCGAACAACCCAAAAAAAAATTAATGTAACGGTTTGAAATGATTGAAATTAAATGCAACCCTAAAAATTTGATCCGTGGCCAATCATCAAAATTTAATTCTACCAAATCATCAAACGAATTAAATGCAATGATTGAATTATTTTTTTAAAACGAATTTAATGCAACCCAATCATGAAACCCTAAATTTAATGCAAATTAAGATGAAACTATTACAAAAAAAATTTAAAGCAATCAGTTACATACCCAATTACAAGATCGATCTGTTGATGGAGAAGCTCGATTTGTTGATGATGTTAACAGAGCTTAAGAAACTCGATCTGTTGATGGAGAAAAAAACGATATGTTGATGAAAAAAACTCCTTTTAATAGATCTGTTTGCTCGATTTGTTGATGATATTGACTTGTAATGGTTTGATTGATGGTGTTTCTTAGATGGAGGAGGTGTTTTTCTGTGGTTCGAAGAAAGATAAAAGAAGAGACGAAAAATAAAAGAAGTGGTGGAGGAAAGAAAAGAAAAGGATAAAAAGGAAAAAAAATTAAAAACAATGGACGGTTAGAGATCGGTGTAAGGTTGAAATGGACGGTTGGAGATTGAAATGGAAGTTGTGATGCAAAAAAAAAATTTCATGGCCCTTTCACAACTGTTAGAAATAGTCGTCATAGGGGTTTTTTCGTCTTTCGAAACTTTTTAACTTCTGCTAATTTTTTTTCACTTCTGCTAAGTTTTTTCACTTCTAAAAAGTTTTTTCACTTTTGCTAAATTTTTTAACTTCCGCTAAATTTTTTCACTTCTCGAAGTTTGCGAATTCGTGTGTGTTTAGGGGTTCATGAGAATATTATCATGGAATCTTACGCGTAAACTGCTAAAGATCCATCGTTCATGCGAAGTTCTCGTCTCATAGTAGTCCACTACTGGCCAGGTTTCGATCTCCGGAAAAGTTCACTCCTCGAAGTTTGCGAATTTGTGTGTGTTTAGTGGTTCATGAGATTATTCTCATGGAATCTTATGCGTAAACTGCTAAAGATCCATCGTTCATGCGAAGTTCTCGTCTCATAGTAGTCCACTCCTGGCCAGGTTTCGATCTCCGGACAAGTTCACTCCTCGAAGTTTTGCTAATTCGTGTGTGTTTAGTGGTTCATGAGATTATTCTCATGGAATCTTACACGTAAACTGCTAAAGATCCATCGTTCATGCAAAGTTCTCGTCTCATAGTAGTCCACTCCTGGCCAGGTTTCGATCTCCGGACAAGTTCACTCCTCGAAGTTTGCAAATTCGTGTGTGTTTAGTGGTTCATGAGATTATTCTCATGGAATCTTAGGCGTAAACTGCTTAAGATCCATCGTTCATGCGAAGTTCTCGTCTCATAGTAGTCCACTCCTGGCCAGGTTTCGATCTCCGGACAAGTTCACTCCTCGAAGTTTGCGAATTCGTGTGTGTTTAGGGGTTCATGAGATTATTCTCATGGAATCTTACGCGTAAATTGCTAAAGATCCATCGTTCATGCGAAGTTCTCGTCTCATAGTAGTCCACTACTAGCCAGGTTTCGATCTCCGGACAAGTTCACTCCTCGAAGTTTGTGAATTCGTGTGTGTTTAGTGGGTTCATGAGATTATTCTCATGGAATCTTACGCGTAAACTGCTAAAGATCCATCGTTCATGCGAAGTTCTCGTCTCATAGTAGTCCACTCCTGGCCAGGTTTCGATCTCCGGACAAGTTCACTCCTCAAAGTTTGCTAATTCGTGTGTGTTTAGTGGTTCATGAGATTATTCTCATGGAATCTTACGCGTAAACTCCTAAAGATCCATCGTTCATGCGAAGTTCTCGTCTCATAGTAGTCCACTCCTGGCCAGGTTTCGATCTCTGGACAAGTTCACTCCTCGAATGTAGTTGCAGGAAATCCCACAATACACCCCTCACTATATTTTGGATAACTAATCCATTCAAAAGATAATAGATGAACAATTATGAATGTTTATTAATAATTTTCTTGAAATATTTACACCGGAAGATGAAATTACACTTAAGAACTTACAAACATTCTCTCCCTGTTTCTCTCTCCTAATGACTTGCTTTTTAATTCAAAAGGAACCTCCTCTACAACAGATTTACTCATCCCTTTATATAGGGTAATACATAGTGAATGACAGCTAAGCTGTCCTTTATTTTCGGGAATGTCTCGCGAAGTGTCGCAGGCGTACAAGTATTCATACTCGCGACACTTCTTAACTTTCGCCAAATTTCATATCCTCCTATCGCCATCCAGTGTGTCATTCATATTTAACCCTCTCATGACTCATTCGCAACGTTGTTATCCGTTGCCTTCGCGAATTGTTGTTGTCGCGATATTCTGATCCTACATCTTGCCTCTTCTCATGTCTTCTCTACGAAGGAGAGAATGTCATGAGAATCCATATTTTTGAACTGCCGCAACTGTTTACCTACATTTTTTTCAGTCCCACCTTTCCACACGGGCTTTATTACGTATGTCTACTCCTCCATTCTATTCCTGACACGTCTCTTTCAATCGTTTATTCTTGACCATTCACGTCCCCTCTCGCATTAAATGCTCTCGTTTCTCCCGAGGATGTTTCTCTTATATATAATTTTCATATCTTTCTCTTTTCCTCTTTCGTTTTCCCTCTTGCAACTTTTCTTTAATCTTCTTCTTCCGCAAGTTGCGCTTCTATTACCGCAAATCTTCAATCTTTATTATATCTTAATCTTCGATTCTTTATCCATTCCCATATTGATAATGGCTTCACTTAGTCGTATGTACAAACCTCGCTTTATTGAGACTCGAAAAAGTTGCAAGATAAAGGTTTCACCCTTTCTACCATTCCTAATCAAGGATGTTCATCTATACTCACTTGCTGCTTTTTTTTCGATCATCAATGTGATGATCACAAGATTATTGTTTCGCTAGGTCAACTTCTCGCAGACTTCCCATTCCTTTATATGATCCCGAGATGCCACTCTTTATGAAATCCTTTCCCATCCGAACTTCTCGCGAGCCGTCTATCAATTAAGCGGCGATTGTATCCGCCTAATGCTTGAGTTTGCCGGTCGTGGTGCCGGCAAAGGATCTTTATATCCTAACAAAGTGTCGAGACCCCAAATATGTAAATTTAGAAATAATCCCCGAGAGATACACTTTGCAAAAACTTTTTTTGAAAATTATGAAGTAATAGGCATGAGAAATAAGAAATCTCGCATGGGGCGCTCGGTTGAAGAGAAAAGATAACATCCCCGAGGATAAATTACTCATGCAAGATATCGACCGGCATTCGGGTAACAACACTACTCCTCGCCACTCCAAAGATGAGAGGTGGTGGGTTGTACCTTTGCTCTTAAGTGGACCTTACATAGCAGGTTCGCATGTACTCCCCGCAAATCTCGCAGCTATCATCCTTGGGAATTTAAGTGGCCCAAGAAGGCAGAAGAGGTATGTCCCCACGCTTGCTTTTGCAATCCCTCTTTCCTCTTGTACTTATTGAGTTTGTAAATTTTCCAGTTATATCAAACCGAGGAAAAGTTACAAGGCAAATCCACTGGCAAGTACCTTGGCAATACTTCGATCGCTTACGATGAAGTAAGAAATATCTTTTTGTGTTATTTAACAATATTGTTGCCTCTATTTCTTATCTTCATGTGTATGCGAAGGTTGACGCCGAGGAAGTGATAGTCATGAAAGTTAAAGGCAAAACTAAAGCCAATGCACGCAAGGATAAGTCTTACGCTCCACCATCTAAGAAGCGAAAAACTCAACCTTCCTCTCATCTTAGCTCAAGTTCTGAATCTTCCGATGAGGATGATAATGATAATGTTTTGGATTCAACTTTCCAAAATGAAGCTCAATCGGCCAATTCTCCTATGGATCAGGTTTGTTCAAGATCTTCTCGGATTCTCTTCAAGGAATTGGAGATACTCACCGACTTCTATATGCGAGAGCCTCGCCACCATATGTAATGCTACACTTCTGGATGGCAATGACTCTTTCAAAGGGGTTTCTAGATCCGTATCCCCTAGCTTCTTAAATGCACTTAATTCGTTGGTATGTTCGAATTCATATTTCTCCTCCAACTTCGCTTTTAATTTATATCTTAATAACCTTTTTATCTTTCTTCGCAGGCTGGAAAAACTTCTTTTGTGGTTGCCTCAGATCTTGAGAGGAGGTATAACATTCAATTGAAAAAGAATACCCAATTTTGCACAAGGATCAAAGAATTAGAAGTTGAATCTGCGAGATCTCGCGAAAAGATCCAACAATTGGAAACTGAGTTTTACGCCTTAAGGACAAAGTTACCACTCTTCGAACGCTAATCAAAGAACTTTATGGTAAAAATTTTTTCCTCTCTTATTACTTTTATTTTATCAATTTCCTGTTGCTACCTGACTTATCACTTTCGCAGATATATATAACCTCTCCGAAGAAGCTATTCTTCTCCATTCATTTCCTGAGCCTATGGATAATGACATTCTTCTCGCTCATCTCAACAACTCTTTAAGTAGTTCGTCGAACAGAATTAATTCTCTTTCATTAAATGAACTCCAAACCAAATACCGCCTCTTAGAAATTGAGCACAGATCTAGTTTAAGTACAGCCAACCAGTTTAAGCAAATGTACCTCGAATCTCATGAGGAAACCAAAATTTTAAGGAAGAAAATTAGTGACCATATAGATGACAAAGATCGCATTGCTAATAATGGTGCCTGTGCATTAGCAACATTTCAAAAGTCCCTTCTCGAAGTGCAAATGGAGCGAGATAAATTGCTTCGTCAAATTCCTTACTTATTGAGCGAGAAAATCAAATTCGTTCACTTCTTATTATAAATAATGATGATGAATTCGCTTTGGGCTGCGAAAATCTTAGATAATGCCAGAATAACTTAGGTGTTGATGTTAGTCTTCATACCGAGCATACTTCCTTGGTTAAAGATATAATATCTGACAGAGAAGGTTATTTATTATACCTTACTGTTTCTTACCTCTGTAATATTGCTGTTGAGTTGTTAACTTTTTTTTTTTTTTTTTTTACTTGCAGAGTCCGAAAAAAGATTTCAAGCAAGGATTGAAGAACTTGAATCTGAGAAAGCACAGCTCGCAAAGAATCTCACCCTTCGCGAGAATAGATATTCCAAGTTGAAGAAACAATTTCAAACTACCGTGGCGAATTTTAATAATGATGTCGTTCGTTTTCGCAATGAAGCCATGGAGTACGTTTGTAATGATCACAAAATCCCTCTTTGTTCATATCCTTGGCTTTCCGAAGAAGTTCCTGAGAATTTGCCTGTCTCGGACGTTTCTGATAGTGAAGCCAAAGGAAAAAGAAAACTCGCGACGAGAATAATGGAATTGAAGGATCGATAAAGGAGAAGAATCGCCAAAGAGATAATTCTTTTGTTTCTTTCATTGCTGTAATATCTCAGTACATTTACGTATCTCTTTATTGTAAACTTCTTGAATTATAGCCCATAAATTCGATCTTCGTTCCCCTTTCTTGGCGTTCTTCCTTGTAATATAATTGGCTAGCATTATTGATGTATAACTCTTTCATTGGAAGATGAATAACAACATTTCATCTTTTCCATTCCCATATTTGCCTCTCGTTATGCATCTTCATATGAAAGAATGAAATTTCTGGAAATTCGCACTTTCTTCCTCCGACCAGAATATGTAGTCATTCGGGATTTTAACTCCAATGATGTTTAAATTTATCGTTGCGACGAGATCGCAAGAGATTTTAATAAATGAAGAAGTCTGTTGATCTCGCCTTATCATTTCGGTGGTCTTCTAAGCTTGACCTTCCTAATTAAAGGTCTTACTCGCCACCCTTATTGCGACAAGGTCGCAGGACGTCTTTACACTTGCGTGCAAAAACCCATTGACCTTGCCTTATCGTTTTTCAAGTATTTTTGCCTCTGCAGGATATTTTGCTTGCGGCAATATGACAGCCTAAACTTTCTTGCGAAAATAAAGCCCCGTGACATTGTCGTCTTGCGACGAAATCGCAGGACGTCTTTACACTTGCATGTAAGGACCCATTGATCTCGTCTTACCCTCGCGTTAGTATTATTGCCTCTGCAGGATCATTGCACAAATATGACAAGCCTAAGTTTCCTTGCGAAAACAAAGCCTCATGACATTTGCGTCTTTGGCACTTATCAGCTCCCTAATGGAGGGTGCCGCCCTTATCATCTCCCTGGTTGCCCCTTCAAGGAGGCGTACATCGGCCATACAAGGCTAGCTCCTCCCATCCGGTCTTAACAACAACCAGTTGTTTTCGCAGCCTCTTATCCCTTATACCTATAGGGTTTATGGTTACAAGGCTGCACCCTAAGTGGAGTTTTCTTCGGGCGAGTGCAAAGATGCTCCAAGACTTGTCAAGAGTGGTAAGGAAGTTCCATGCTCCCGCACTCTTGACTCAACCGTGTACCTCGGCGCCTTGATCATACGCTGACTCCTTGAAAGAGACCCTCGGTCGCCCAACCAGGGTATAACCTACATATATAGTTGGGAATCCAAGGTACCTCTTCCGGATAGGCTTTCATGGGCCCCAAATCTGCATGACCCAGGTTCCAGGGGCGGTGTAACCTTTTCCCTGGGCCATGTTAAGAGATTCCCCCTTATATGACGCACTTTAGGTCTTACATTTGCCTCTTACGAAATATAATTCGCGAACTAGGGTGTACGCCATAAAGGTTCGTCCCATTCATTTACTCATTCATTGTTGTTAAACCATTCAATCATTCATATTTAATTGTTGTCTGACATTTAATTTGCGAAGCCATCGCGCAATCCTGTTTCATTCATTTTTCTCTCGGATTCTTGTACATTCTTATTGTCGAAATTTTCACATATCATTTCTTCTTTGTCTTCCCTTTGATATATCTTTGTCGAGTATTTACTTCTTATGCCTTTTTTTCATTGCACTCTTTGCCTCATCGTTACCCCAATCCTTGGAGGACTCCTTTTCATCATTATGTTCGCGTATTTCTATGCATTCATTTGCGGCACTTCGCGATGTTTCTGCGGCACTTTGCGATGAACTACAACCAGTTATTTTTGCAGCATCGTAACAATAGCCTATTCTTGCGGCACTTCGCGATGCTTCTTCATTTCTTATCTCTATAGTATCCACCATCAGCTTCTCTTTTCTCTGTTCATCTTTGATATTCTGTTTCCAACCTTTCCTTTTAGCATTTCTCTCCTCGCAGCTCTCTACGTCCACCTCATAACATTTCTGACCTTCCTTCCAATCTCCTTTTATAATTCCAATACCATTTGGATGGGGAAACTTTATACATTGATGGTATGTTGATGCTACTCCCAAGATTTCGTGCAGCCATGGTCGCCCAATTAATGCGTTATAAGGAGATTCCACGTCAACCACGCAGAATAAAATATCAGCTGATAATCCTTGTAAAGGTATCCTCATGTGAACCTCTCCTTTAGGTTTGTTCGTTTGTGCCGTTAAAACCGTATATTTTGTATGTTGAAGGAATCAAATTCTCATCCTCTCCACCCATGGTCTTATAAGTATGGTAAAAAAGAATATTCACCGAACTTCCAAAGTATCGATTAGGATTCTATTGATTGCCCAACAATTTTCTGCTTCGTCATCTTCTCCATCAACTGGTCTTGGATTAATGTCCAGTCTCACCACCAGCGGGCTATCATGTACTTCTCTTCCTTTGGGTACTTCGTCTGCAGAGAAAGAAATAATCTTTAGCTGCCACTCTTTCAATTGCGACTTTCTCGCCAGGTTCATCACTTCTTTGTTATGAAAATCCCTTGCATATACTCTACTAAGCACGTTATCGTGAAAATCTTCAATTGTACGATATGAATGAACGATAGAGTTGCAAAATAGATTTTTGGCCTTTGTTCCCACTTCTATTACGAATGTTTCTTTTCCCTTTTTTGAAACTGTTCTTTGCATTTATGATGGTGATGTTGTTAGTACTTTCTTCCCTTTCTCTTCATCTTTTAGAAAATGATGCAGCTTCCCCTGATCAATCATTCTGAGAATGATTCTCTTTATGTTTCTGCAGTCATTTGTTAGATGCCCATGAAAGCGATGGTAAGAACAATATTCATGACTTCTGTCACTTGGTGGTGGTTCACTCCCTGCATTCCATGGTGCCGGTACATCCTCCATTACAAGTATAGCTTCCCAAATTTTTTCCACACTAGCGTTTAGTGGTGGCATTTTGATCTCTTCCCATACCACTCTGCGATTTCTTGGCCCTCCATGATTATTCTGCCTTCGTCCTCCATAAGTTTCTTGCATATGATCCAATCTTTGAATTTTATTATTGTTGCCGCGGCTGTAGTAGTTCCTTTCTCTATCAAACTCCTCCTGATCTCGGCTCCCCATAGCCACTATTTTCTCGCTGTCCATCATCAACTCGTTTTCCGGTTGCCCTTGCGAAGTGCTCGCTATCGAGTTTAAAAATTTTGGTAACAAACCTGCATTCGCAGCGTTCGAACTTGTATTCGCAATTGGGTATGATTCCATTTCATTTTGTCTTTCTTCTAAAGCAATGTATTCTTCTTGGAGTTCTCGCAGTTCAAATGCTTCGTAATCGTATTTTTAATTCTAAATATTTGAATGTATAACAAACTTGTTGCGAACAGAGCATTTATAAATGATAAAATGAGATATCTTTCCTCTACCCTTCCGGCCATTTCACTGCACATTGTTCTCCATCTCATTGTCAAATGTCTCAAACTCTCGCCAACTCTTTGTTTCAGCCCGAATACATCCTCAATCCCTGGTCGCGTGGAATTGTTACTTATATACGCTCCCAAGAAAATAGCTTGTAAATGGTTGAATGATGAGATTGTGTTTCTGGGTAATCCTTCAAACCATTTCAGTGCTTCTCCAATTAAGCTAGATGCAAAGTATTTGCACAATATGGCGTCATGATTCTCCCATTGTAACATACATCTCATATAAGCCTTGATGTGTTGTACCGCACAGGTTGTTCCATCGAAAATGTTGGTTAATGCAGGCAGATTGCATTTAGGTGGTATTCCTCCCATTTGTACTTCTATTGTGAAAGGAGTCTTCGCAGCTTCTGCGATGGCTTCGTCCAATTGTCTTCTTCCTCCTTCCTTCCTACTGTTTAACAGCTTTCTCATTTCTGCTAGTTCTTTCAAGATTTGCTCATTTGCCTCAGGATTTGATTCTGCTGGTCTTTTTAGCTCTGCCTCTCGCCTCCTGCGTTCATGCCTGTTTTGACCTTCTTGTTCATTATTTTCTTCTCTCCTTTCTCCGCGACTTTCTCCTTCGTCTCTTTCATCAATTCGCACACCATTATATCTATCGTTCTCTCTTCTGGGCTCTCTATCAACTCTCCTCTGTATCCTCTCGTATTCTCCATTGGTATTTCTATTGACACGATTTTGTTCTCGCCTCCTTTCTCGGTTGTCGTGATTATTCTGCCGGATTGCTTCTTCCAACTCTTGATTTTCCACTTCTGCTCTTACTCTCTCTCTTTCGCGGGCTAAGCGTGTTTGTTCAGCATAATGTTTCTCAATGTCGTCCACAATCTCTTTTTGCCTTCTCAATGCTTCTCTTCCGTGCATATGCTCTTCCTTCAGCAGGCTGGATCATTTGGCCCCGAAATCGCCTAGTTCCCTGATTTTCTTCACTCTGCTCATCTTGGAAATTCTCGGGATGGGGAATATAACGATCTTCTGCGTCCTCTCTTCTTTCGTGATGTTCTGAGCTGAGATTTTGTGCTTCCCGTTGGTTTTCTACCTCTGTAATTTCTGTTGGTAAGGCTCTCCTTCTTTCTTCCCTAGTCGATCTTGAACTCGATCTCGCAGTGCTTCTCGATCTTCTATTTTGCAATCTCATATTTTCCATTCTTAATTCATGATTCTGTCTTGTCAAATTTGCTCGCTCTTCTGCCTCTAGTCGCCTTTCTTCATGTATTGTTTGTCTCAATGTTTCCAATGCTGTGATTTCTTCATTTCCTAGATTCATTTCTTGGTCTCCTCCTTCTTGTCCGTTATTCATCAACTGCTGCTCTTCTTCCCTTTCATCCTCAGAATTCGACCTCCAAGTATGTACACTTACTCTATCGTAATCCACAGTTTCATTTGCTATCGGAGGAATTAAACGTTGAACATGATTTTCTTCATCATTTCTCATATTCATCCTTGACGATTCTCCTTGTTCAATTCTCCTTTCTCCAAAGAAGTCTTCCACTTCTTCTCACAAAGTTGTTCAAACATTTCTTCTTCTAGCCATTTCTCTTTTAGTAAATCTTTTGAAAATTATCGCATTCAAATTCCTCCAAATCTCTATGCCAATCTTTTCTTAGTTCCCTGTTTCTAGCGTCAATATGTAGTTGCAGGAAATCCCACAATACACCCCTCACTATATTTTGTATAACTAATCCATTCAAAAGATAATAGATGAACAATTATGAATGTTTATTAATAATTTTCTTGAAATGTTTACACCGGAAGATGAAATTACACTTAAGAACTTACAAACATTCTCTCCCTGTTTCTCTCTCCTAATGACTTGCTTTTCAATTCAAAAGGAACCTCCTCTACAACAGATTTACTCATCCCTTTATATAGGGTAATACATAGTGAATGACAGCTAAGCTGTCCTTTATTTTCGGGAATGTCTCGCGAAGTGTCGCAGGCGTACAAGTATTCATACTCGCGACACTTCTTAACTTTCGCCAAATTTCATATCCTCCTATCGTCATCCAGTGTGTCATTCATATTTAACCCTCTGCGACTCATTCGCAACGTTGTTATCCGTTGCCTTCGCGAATTGTTGTTGTCGCGATATTCTGATCCTACATCGAAGTTTGCGAATTCGTGTGTGTTTAGTAGTTCATGAGATTATTCTCATGGAATCTTACGCGTAAACTGCTAAAGATCCATCATTCATGCGAAGTTCTCGTCTCATAGTAGTCCACTCCTGGCCAGGTTTCGATCTCCGGACAAGTTCACTCCTCGAAGTTTGCGAATTCGTGTGTGTTTAGAGGTTCATGAGATTATTCTCATGGAATCTTACGCGTAAAATGCTAAAGATCCATCGTTCATGCGAAGTTCTCGTCTCATAGTAGTCCACTACTGGCCAGGTTTCGATCTCCGGACAAGTTCACTCCTCGAAGTTTGCGAATTCGTGTGTGTTTAGTAGTTCATGAGATTATTCTCATGGAATCTTACGCGTAAACTGCTAAAGATCCATCGTTCATGCGAAGTTCTCGTCTCATAGTAGTCCACTCCTGGCCAGGTTTCGATCTCCGGACAAGTTCACTCCTCGAAGTTTGCGAATTCGTGTGTGTTTAGTGGTTTATGAGATTATTTCTCATGGAATCTTACGCGTAAACTGCTAAAGATCCATCGTTCATGCGAAGTTCTCGTCTCATAGTAGTCCACTCCTGGCCAGTTTTCGATCTCCGGACAAGTTCACACCTCGAAGTTTGCGAATCCGTGTGTGTTTAGGGGTTCATGAGATTATTCTCATGGAATCTTACGCGTAAACTGCTAAAGATCCATCGTTCATGCGAAGTTCTCGTCTCATAGTAGTCCACTCCTGCTAAATTATAAGTCAGAACCCATTTTCAGACGTTTACGATTCATAGTTCGTGGACAGGTTTGAAGACGAAGTCACTAGAATTTTGAGTTTATACCTATCAAATGGTTTTATTGTAATTATTTGTAATCCAACGAACCAAATTTAAAGAAATCAAATCACAAGTCAATCTAACGGTGAGGAAGCCTTGTTTGGTTTTCCAAATTTTGTGTTTTCTTCTCAATCCGTATGCTTTGTTTCAACCAATGGGATTGTCCAGATTTTAATCTAACGGCTACAAAAAGTACCATGCGGATTGTGTGTTTCCCACCCAAACAGCCCGCCTAAATTTGGGCACATCCTTCTAGATTTTGAACCAAATTTGGTTTCCCACCCAAACAGCCCCTAAAGAGAATACTTTTGACCATAGACCAAAATTATTCTCTCATTTCTTTTCTTTATCTTTCTCTTTCTCTCCATCTTCGTTCTCTCCGTATCTGCAACTATTGCTCTGCAACTCAGAAAACAAACCCCAACTCACCTCAAACCCCCACTTCACCTGAAACTTCACCCCAACATCATAGAAGAAGAGTTCGTATCACCAAATCTCTCAGATTCATCCTCATGTTTGAATCTCACCTGATTAGGGTTTTATTTTTCATTTCTGCTTCATTTCTGATTAGTTTTGATTCGAAATGTATGATTTAGAGTTAGATTTAAAGTTTTCACTTTATTCTGTGTTTGATACAGGGATTGATTGATTAGGGTTTTATTTTCTTACCCGAGTTAGGGTTTTTTATAAAACCGATTCAGCTTTTGATATTGCAGAGTTTGTTTTAGAGTCTTTTATTTTCATTGGGTTTGATTTAGAATTTGATTTTGAGTTATTTTCTGTTCCGAGTTAGGGTTTTTTACAGAACCGATTCATCTGTGTTTACCAGTTAGTAAGACCTGCTGGGGGGGGGGGGGTACTGAACTCCTGGCTCATTCTCAACTGAGAATTGCGCAGGGCTTCCTTATTCCAACCAACAGGTGTCGGTTGCTTGGTGGTTGTTTTCTATTTCTAAGTTGTTTGTAACATGACTTCCCTTTTAGGTTGATGGTTTCTTAATAACATGCTAGGTTCATGCAATATGTTGTTTGATTTTTCTAAAGTCTTATATCTTTTTGCAAGGTTTGATGAGAGCTAGAGCACTCTCTTTCGTATGAGCGAAGCAATTGCTTAAGTTCTCAAGCAATGGACTTACTCATAAGAAAAAGAGTGCACCAGCTCATTCAGCCTCAAAGTGATTCACATGTGGTGTTTTTTCATGTACAATGGTGATTTCTTATTCGACGAGATATGGTGTAATATTTAGAGTTTGACTTTTTGGTTATGTTTTTGTTATAGATGCGTAGTGTGGAAGGAGGTGAAGATCCAATTTGTCTGCAATGGTGAAGAATAATAAGGTGAAGACTTATATATCTTATGGTTCAGTTTAATTTTACGTATTTAGTGTAAATGATGTTCTTTCAATCCTTTTGATTAACTTATTTTACTTTATGTTACAGGTTAACGATGAAGCAAAGAGCAAGAATCCAGTCCCATCTCCCAAAAAGGTAGTAAGCAAGAATTTGGTAACATCTCCCAAAAAGGTAGCAAGTAAGCAAGCAAAAAGCGTCCGAGCCAAAACCGTCAGTTCCGTCGCGGCTGCTATGAGGGTACGTAGTAAGAAATCTCTTATGATTCAGTTTATTTTTTACTTGTTTCAATCACTTTATTTACCATCTCCTTTTGATTAACATAGTTCAGTTTATTCTGCAGATCATTTTGAAAGATAAGAGTAAAAAGTCTCATCGCAAACAAACTCCTAAGAAGAAGAAGAAAAGTTCAGAGCTTCTTGAAAGTGAAAAGCTTCCAAGGCGAACATCCCCTAGGTTTAAGAACAACTCAGAGGATTCACAGACTGCTGAAAAGACTACTCCAACACAATCACCAATTCAGAAAACTCAAAGTGCAGTTGAACCAGCCGCTGAAAAGCCTACTCCAACACGATCATCACTTAGGAAAAGGAAAAGTTCAGTTGAACTGGAACAATCTCAACCAGGAGCATCTCAAGCTGCACCTTCTATTGAACCCTCTGTTGAACAGTCCAGACCATAAGAATCTCCAACTGCACCCTTAATTGAGGAAGTCGTTCCCAAGCGAAGAGTTGCAAAGCGGAAATTGTACACAGGGCCATGTACGAATGTGCAACTCAGGAATGCTGATGATACTTTATCAGATTTTGAAGAGGAAGAAGAAGAAGATGAAGAACTTGAACAAGAGAGAGATGTTGAGGTGGAAAAAGAAAACATGGAAAATGATAATGATGTTGACGTGAATGATGCAAGAACTGAAAATGAAACTGAAGCTCATCAGGTATGACTCTTTTGCTTATGTTACTTTTCCATCCTTAAGTATTTTCACTCTGAATTATCTGATAAAATATGAGCAAGTCACCTGAGTTGTATCCTTATTTAGTTTTTCCATCCTTAACTCTTTTGTAGGCAAAACCCAAAAGAAAGTACATTCCTCGCGGCCCCACAAGGATGACAGCACTAGGGCTAACAGCTAATAAGAATGGCAAGGAAGCTGTGAGCTTTAACAATAAGGATCAGCCTGTTGTTGATCCTTCGTTGCAGCTTGCTAGTGTGTTGGGTGTTTTAGTTAGGCGTAACATCCCATTAAAGCACAAGGACTGGAGACTTGTCCCTAGAGAGGACAAAGATAACATATGGGCGATTATCATGGTAATTTCTTGACTCTTCAACTCTTTTACTTTTATAATGTATTTAGAAGTTTTATACACCATCCATTATCTCTTTAACTCTTGTAACTCTTTTGCTTGTATTTGCAAAAAAAAGGTTTATTGTCGATGATTTTTACAAAGACTACTATCTTGGGAAGATGGGAAGTTATCTGAGAGAGGCTAGGTCTAGGAAATCTGGTAAAATCCTCGCCTTGGATGGGCTAGAGGAAGAAGAAAGACAGATGAAGCTGGCAGAACTGAAACCGGAGAATGATAATGTGAATAAGTGGGAAGAGTTCGTGGCACATGTTTGCTCAGAGGGATTCAGAGTAAGTGTTCATATCGCAATAAGTTAAATTATTTTTGTGTTCATCCCTTGTACATTCACTGTTGTTTAGTTAATGATATTCCGTTACTTTATCAGGCAAAAAGATTGCAGATGCAACAAGTTAGAGAGAAATACACCACTCCACACACTCTCAGTAGAGGTGGTTATGCGAGACTCGAGGCTAAAATGGTAAGTTGTGTATTTTTATTCCTATGTTCATTATAGGGTAATTGTATTCAAATTGTTCATATGCTAACTAGCCGGATAACATATTGTTTGCAGACAAAAGCAAAACAATACAAAAGAAGACATTGATAGAGTCGAACTTTGGATAACAGGTCACAAACCGAAGGAAGGGAAGGAACCTAATCCTGGAAATGTGGAGGCTTTAGTGAGAACTCAACTCATATTTCTCTTATATTTTTTGTTAATTTATTTGATTAATATATATGTGTTCGAATGATGCAAAAATGTGACTAATTGGGTTACTTTTGCACTAATGTAGGAAAGAATTGATAGAGCTGCACAAGAGCATGGTGTTGATGTTGGATCGTCTGTGACAGACGATCTTCTCTCCAAAGCTCTTGGTGACGACAAACCAAGGTGATAGGTGTAGAATACACCGTATTTAATATCTAGTATTTATGCTTTCTTTGCGAGTTTTCTTGTAAATTATGTATCTTATGTGTGCTTTTGAGTTTATTAGGTGCAATGGAGTCATTTGGAGCAAAAAGACCAATTGGAACTCGTTCAAATACAAGATTTCTACTTTTCATTGTGTAGAGAACGAGAAGACGAAGGCAATGGCGAAAGAACGGAGTCATTCTGAGTTCGTATGGAGAAGTTACGAGCAAAACGAGAATTTGAAGGCTAAAAGAGCAAAATGGTCAGACAAGTGCTATTGGCAACCCCACTCTAAGTTAAGGGGCAGACAGTTCAGAGAAACCGCTAAAGGAAGTCAGGTCTATTGCTATGGGGAGTCACTGGGATTCGCTAAAGACAGATTATTCTTTGTTAAGGGGCACCTATCTTGGGGTGTATTTTATCTGGGGTGTCTTAATATCCCATCTCTACTACCCTAGTCGAGAATTTCATTCTCTTTCTCAATCATTCTCACTTCAATTTCACCTGAAATAATTGAGAAATACAACAACATCTGTGCTGTGAATCCGAGAGATTGAGAAGAGCATTCAAAGAAATTCGAACCCAGATTAAATCGGTTTCTGTACGATATGTGTTTCGGTTGAATAATGACCACAATTTTTTTCATCATAACTTAACTACTCTGATTCCTGGTTGGCTTGTCATTCTTCTCAGTATGCTATAAAGAGTAGAACACAAAAAGAAAAAAATCACTTGCAAAAATGTGCTCGGATAGTTTCACCAAAAATATAGAGACCTGGACTGCTGCAAATATTGCTACTGTTAGATGGAAAATAGATAACTGGGTTTTGTGTCCGTAACTGAAATTCTTTCTCTTTCTGAGAAATTATCTAAAGAGTCTTCTAAAGACTGAGCTTTTACACTACAGAATGGTGCTTGTTAACAGCTCTGTTTGCTTGAAATACAAAAACCAGAAAAAACTCATTTCTAGACCCAGTTACATAATATATCACTGTTTAAACAACGGTGAGTATAAAAATAACCAAAGAATGTAACAGAAGTACAAAATCAAGAAAATTGTCAGTGCATAATAAGGTGAAGTAGAGAGATTTTGAGGCTTAGTGTTTGTAGTCTGGGTTGTCCCTCAGCCCAAGTTGTGAGAGAACTTGGCAATAAGAATCCCAGTCTGTTCTTCGGAGATATCTAAGAATCTTCTTCCTCCTTTGCACCATTGCTACCAGCCCCTTTCTAGAATGCTTATCCTACATATTAGACAACGTAAATACCTTGTATTACATTTCTGCTACATCAGGTTTTTGAACTGAAAGCCAGCAGTACAGTGAAAAATAGAGTATGAAATGAAGTTGACGACTGGCGAGATCATCTATATTGCCAAGAGGAATAGAATAATGAAGGAATGACACATCAATGGGACAACGTAAATATAGCCATAAACAGGAAGTTACCTTTTTATGTAAAACAGATGATAGATGCTTGATTTTTGTTGTCAGTTGAGCAACTGCAACAGATAGAGAAACAATCCATAATTTACAAATTAATAAGTACGTTGATAAAGCTTCATGAATTAATAAGTACGTTGATAAAGCTTCATGAATAACTGTTTTTGCAGACTTTTAGTAAGGTACAAACAAGTACTTCAAGGAAGTCCAACAAATGCATTTCCAGAAACTTGGTTCACAGAACAGCATAAATCTAAGTTTAACTTTTTACTTATCATGAACACCAAGAAAAACATGTACCTAAACTTACTCTACCTATCATTTGTCATCTTGGACCAATATTTCAGGAATGTGTTACAGTTTCCACTGTTTAGGTGCTTGTTTCAATCCATACAAAGATTTAACCAGTTTACACACTTTCTTTTCACAACCTTTAACTAGGACTTCAGAATCACTACTTTATATAAAAATACTAGGTATCACCCTGGCCTACGGCCGGGGCTCAACCTTTTTGGAATAGCTGGTTGTAATCAAATTGGTTGGTCTCGACTGTGGCTTTAAATTCTACATCACCCGTCCGGCTGTCCCTTGTGCAAAATATAGGAATTACTCTAATCTTTAACAACACATAAAAGAATTTAGAAAACAAATAACACTGAACACCTTCGAGGAGAAGGATCTGCAAACTATAGTTTCATCACCTGACATAGTCTATAATTTAGATGACACCAAAAATGTGAAAGTACTACCACTCAAGAACTCCAGAAATGGTAAATATATGAACTCTAGTTAATCCAATCTCAAATCACCGTGGTTTGAAATTTTTGTTTAAGGTTCTAATCATGGCTTCTTTAGTTTCTGCTCTCGCTCTTTTCTATCTTATAATATCTCATTTTACATTCACTCTTTATCTTCACTAAAAACTAATAGGAACTTGTGAATAAAGATGTCAAACTGATTAAGGGACTCCAAACCCCAGGATCTTTGCATCATTAGTTGTTTACCGAAAGTTAAGTGATTAAGGAACTGAAATTCTCACCAAATTTTGCCTACTCAGTCCAAAAACTGGATTAGGATACTTCTCTGCCTTTCATTGTTTCTCTCAAATACAAATGCAACTGAACTATAACAGTATAAACAAAATATAAGTAGATATGATAAAATAAACTTACAAATAAGAGAAATCATAGCGTAGAAATTCTCACCAGCTTAATCTACTCTTCAGCAAAATCGTACTTTTCGGTTCATGTGTCAGTCAGTAGGAGATAAATTAATTGATCTAAAGCTGTCAGTTTTTATGAAAATTCTCATGGCTTGAACTTTATCCCCACAATTCTACCCCAATAATCTGAAAGAGAAAAACTCAAAAGGAGCAACTGAAGACTGAGGTAATATGATTATACAAAAATTCTTGGCGTACCGCGCCTGTGAACAAAATTAAAACCGCTCACTCACAGGTGCGACCCAATAAACTGACCTCCTGCAAATCCCTGAAGCGCGGGTCTCGTTTTTCTGTGAGTATGTGGTTTTAAACTTGTTTTTGTGGGCGGTACGTCTAGACCTACTGATGATTATATTAATTCTTGATGTAGTGTATATATGCTTTAGTCAATAGATGGCAGTATCTTTATCCAAAAATGTGGATAAGATCTTACCCGTTTTGTCTAAGGCTCTAACCTTTGACTTCTCACCATTTGAAGCTGATGATATTACATTTGTTGGCTTTTAGTACTTGGTATTGATTGTGCCATCATCTCTCTAGGCTAACTTGCTACACTTCATGTCAAAACTCACTTTTCTTTTATTTTAACCATGAAAGAGCTATTGTTAAGCTATGAAATATCTATGCTTAGAAGGACAAATAATTGTAGCTCGTGGATCTAATGAAATTGCTGGCTGAAGAATCCAAAAATAATACTGTTTTTTTTTTTTCCTTGTGGTTGCTACATAACACCCACTAATTAGGCAAGAATGCAAAGATGTCTTCCATCTGAAACCACAGAGAAATCCGGAAATGTGCATATATATAGTGTGTCTGTATTTCTTTGCTGGAGTTGATTGGGTTGTTGGTACCACAATGGTTACCAGTTGGTGATATCTCAAAATTACCAATCAATCATATATGGCACAACAGCAAACTCTTTAAGCTATTAGAAATATTGTGGACAGTTTCTAAAATAAATAACTAATATTACCAAATCGTGAAGAAAGACGTCAAACTGATTAAATGACTCCAAACCCCACGAATCTTTGGATGGTACTATACAGCACTGGAAATTCAGAGATTAAGCAACTCAAAGCCTCACCTTCAAATTTTTGCCTACTCAATCCAAAAACTGAATTAAGATACTTCTCTGCCTTCCTCTCCAATATCTTACTATAATAAAGGAAAGGGGGACTTTTCAACCGTGGACCCCCTTTTTTACTAAATTGCCCTCACTGATTTTCCTATCACAAGCTATGCAGTAGAGGGTATAATCTGAACTTGACGTACCTACAGAATACCAGTTTCGTTTTCTCTTTCGTCTTCTGTCCAACTCTTCTCTTTTCGTCTAAAACACATCCACCATGAAAGACATTTCTGAAACACATCCACCATAAAAGAAGAACAAAGGCTGCGGAAAATTTGAGGCCTAACATAAGATTTCTATCCAGGTTAGTCGATTTTTAATCTTACTCTTCTCTAATTTTGATTTTCAATTTATAATTTTGACCTAAATTTTAGTCAAATTCCTAACGATGATCTAATTCATTTAAATTTGGGAATTCAATCACCTATTTTCAGATTTTATAAATTGGATACCAAAATTGAAATGTTACTCGACTGTTTTTTGTGATTCTTAATTTCGGTTTCTCTTCTCAGTAAGTTTCAATGGGTTCATCTTTAGGAATGAGTAATGAATTAATGGGTTTGTTGTAGTTGTGAAATTATGATTTGTGGATGGTTGAAGGTGACTGATATGGAGAAGATGTTGTTATGACAGGGATTAGATGAATAAGTTAGGTAAGAGTATGAATTGTGCAGGCAAATGGAAAATGGAGTTGTGATTGTAGGTATTGGTAGTCTGAGATAATGAATCAATATGGCAGTTGAGATGATGATGTTGAGTTTAAGTCACAATGGTTGTGACAGAGATAAATTGAAAAGAATGTAGATGGTGGTATGATGTGACAGAAGTGGTTGCAGGGACATAGTGATTGTGGCACTGAGAATTATGGCAGTTGAAGCTAAACATTTTAATTTTATGTAATGTTTCTTTGTTGCAGGGAGGCTACATCAAGGGGTTAATGGAGTTGACTGTGAGTGATTGTGATGATTGAGATTGATGCTACTATGGACCTTAAGAGGCTTTGTAAATTTGTGAACTTCAGTTTGTCTTTAGATTTTTGGTTCAAGCTATACATCGTTGGTATTGCCGATTATTAAAAAAAGCAGCATTGGTTTGTGGTTTTATAGTGTACTGCAAACTAGGTCAACAAATATAGATGATTGTGTTCTTGGATGATAGCCTGATTGGTTATAGGAGCGACTGTAAAAATGGCAAAAATGCATCGTGAAAAGGGAACCATTTTCATCAGCAAATACGGTAGTTATGTATGATTAATGGAACTTGAAGTTGTTTCAATGATAATGGGATTTTTTCGCTTTCAAAGTTGATAACGTTTATGCTTTGCTAGCACTTATAGCCCAGCAGCCGCATCTAACCTTTCATGTATTTCATCTCTAATAGGAAGTTCTCTAAGGATTAGGGGTAAATCTAAGTGTTTTTGTAGCATTAGAGGACTGGAAGATCATGGTTTAGGACTTATTCTATTTAGTTTAGCTTTTGGAAGTGATTAATTTTACATTTTACAGTGTGTTGGTTTTGTATGAAAATGCTTTATATTTTAGCCTCAGAACTTGAATTTTAAATCCTCATGTAATCGTCCTATCCTAATAGGGTTAACGAAAAAGATAACAATAAATCCACCAATGTCATAGTGCTTAGTTTGCTCACATATCCTTTGCCATAAATCTTCGTGGGTTCTCACAATTATAAAATACTTGAATGGAATTATGAATCTTCAAATAATTGATCATTATAGGTGGTCTACGGTTGCATAATGACACACTGAAGTCGTAATTCATTTAAAAAGCTCTGTTCTTTCTAAAGAATTTTTTTTATCATACTGTTTCTTTGATTTTCATCTAATTCCCATTTTTGTACTATAATGCTGCGTTGATTTTCAACTAATCCTTAATGTGGGATGTGAACCTGGCACTATTACTTAAAAAATTATTCTTCTTTTAAAGCGCGGATACTTAAATGGTGACTGTTAATTCACTCTTGCTTTTCCATACTGCAGAATAGAAAATCTGAATATTTCATCGTTCTCGCAGGCTTCATCAGCTCCAATTTATCTTTCCATTGTATCAGAGGTTGCATGGTGCGGTGAAAGCCTATCAAAGAAGTGGGGCTCGGAGTTGAGATATATAGTGCTTTTTTTCATTGGTCTCATATGAGCTTACCAAAGTCTTTATGTAAAAATTGTTGTATTAGTATATGTTATCGCGAGCTCAAAAATCATTTGTTACACTGTTTTAGATCTTCCAAATTTTCTTTGGAAGATCAGTTACTAAATTTTTGTATTAATTTCAGCAATCTACTAATCCTGTAGTCAAGTTGCCAGATCACTTGATGAAGTACTAGGCTTCCCAACGAGTTCCCATGCGCTTCTGCTATTAAAACGGAAAAACATCACAACGTCATTTTTGTCCATTGGACCTTCATTCACTTATCAGAGAATCAAGAGAGGGTAGATTTATTTATTTTTAGTGACACATAGGATTTTAGACCCCGTTTGACATAAATCCATCTCCAATAATAGGGTCCTACAAGTTAGGAGGGACCAAATACTAAATATGAAGGTGTTCAAGAAAGTGTTATCTACACCTCCGGTTGGAATTCTCGTTGTTGACAGTTTTTAGATATGAGGTCCTACATTTATTCTATGTGTAGACCTCATAAATAAAAGGACTAAATAAAAAATCCACATAGGATTTTTTGCACTTTCTCTTGGAGATGCTCTCAGGGAATAACTAAATATCTTGAAACTAAAATTAGTCACATCTACTGGTGCACGTTGAGGTAAATGGAATTATGGCTCTTAGATATTTTGTTAAATGTAATTCTGTTGTGAGTAACCAACCGTTGGTGGTATTGATCTTGGTGTTTCCATGGTGTCGGAAAATCTACTAGCGAAAATTTTAAAACAAAATTCAAAAGCTATTGGAAAAAAACGGGCAGGCGCATCGCGCGTGCATCTATACTAGTGAAATTAGTGAATAAGCATGTAGAATAAGACGACCGTAATCATAAATCACCCGGGAACCTTGCTACATGGCATCTATAATGAGTTTTTTACTCTTGACGAATATATCCATACTGCACTACCTGTTCGTCATACAATTATGACGGACTAACCTTAAGTGTGATGGACTAACCTTAGGTTGACAGAAATCAAGGGCTGTCTTACAATTACGACGGACTAACCTCTTCTCCCTCTTAGTCGGGTGTTCCTGATATCAGCTTAATTTCAGGAAGCTCTCTTCCTCTACAATGAATTAATCACGTTTTCGCAGTATTTCCAGCAATTTGGGAAAGAGATTCAGAATTAATTGTCTGAAACATTCGCTCCAACTTTGTTTCATATATACAGAGATGCCATAATAATAGAAGAGCCTTTTCGAAGAAAATTGTTTCATGTAAGATCTGATTAATTCAAATTTATCAGTGGGCTCTTCATAAACAGATCAAAGAATAACATATGTGTCGTCTTGACAGATGTTGGTACAGTAGTGCTAAGACATTAAGAAGAAGAAAACCAAATGAAGAGCACATTATAAATTAGCAGATTAGCTACAGAATACGCGAGAAGTGAATTGTTAATATAATTGGATGCGGGAATCTGTTTTAGTTTAGCTAGGATTCTAGTTATTTAATTACACAATCAGCGATTAGTTATAGGTTAAGTTTAGCCGGTCAGAGATATGTTTAGTCGGACAGAGACATGGTTAAAAGGCCGAGCCGGCGTAAGGAGAGTTAGTTATTTTGCGGACCACGACATAATCCATACCGTCCAGAATTTCGGACGATCTTAACCGCTCTTTGACCCACATACATACACACCACCTTTCCTTAGACTATTGATATGAGTCACAAGAGCCACAGAGATAAAGACAAATAATATTACCTTGAACATGGGAAGATCCACAGTCCGACTCTGATATTTTAAACTCGTCCCGAACTTTCTTGAGCTCCAACTTCATCTTCTCTTCTGAAGACATGTTATCTGGATGGGAATACTGCATTCATATGCCAAAATATTGTGGATTCAGGTAATCTAATCTAAAATGGAGAATAATCCGAAGTAATTCAATATTACGAGCTCAAGCATGCACATAACTTCTGAAGTAACTGTAACCACCATTTGAGTATTACAATCACATTCTGAAGACACTGTTGAAACACGATATTTTAACTATGTAGATTTATTTACTAGACTTTGAGTCCTACTCGGGCAATAACTTACCTCTCGTCTGAAGATTGTTAACTGGTATTTTTTGATGTTTTATGCCTGCGTCAGACACTAGTGTGTTTATCATGTCAACAGAACTCTTATCAGTAAGTTAATCAAGACCATTTGCTGACAGATTCATTCTTCGAATCTCTATTACAAAGTTAACATATCTCCAGCATCACAAATTGTTTGAAGAAAAATACCGAGAAAAAAGAATTATTTTGTTCTGGCTTAGCCTATCCATTTTCCTTCAATTCCATGGTCAGATTTTTCAGGTATAAAATGTAAATTTTTTCTTTTAGTTCAATCTATTACCAATATCTTCCTTAGTTCTGTACTAGTTAGATTCGAGTCAACCAATAGAAAACAATTTGATAGGTGCAATTCAGTACAATTCATGAAGTACTGAATTGTACCCAATTCTTTCATTCTGCGAAAGCCTAACCTACATAGAATTCGGTATTGAACAGTATCCAATTCTTTCATTCCATGAAAGACCCAACCTACCCAAAAAATTTAGAACACACCTACAAATACAATTCTAGATTTCTGAAAGCAATTCCCAGCCAATATATTCCGAGTTATGTATGAACTCTACAAAACATCTAACACATTTCTACTAGAGTTGCCAATGGATTCTTTGCACTTCCACAGAGCCACAAAATCTTATCTACTGAACATACAATATAGTATAAATGAAACGCAATTACTTGCCTTTTCAACTAAAAGCTCCTTTGCAGGTCCAGTATATTGATTCCGGTATCCACCGAATATAGAAATATTATGCACTATTAAAAGAAAAGAAAAATGTTAATAACCAAACAAATCTGTGAATTGAAAAACATAAACAACTATGTAATCTCATATATACAGAAGAGACTTACTCTGCATCCTAGATTTGTCATCAGAATCAAGCTTCAATTTCAATAAACTCTCTTTAAGACTCTTAAGTGGCAACCCTCCAACCTTATCAACAACTTGTTCTTCCATTACTCTCAATTTCTTAAGCCTCTCATTCAATCCATGTAGTGTGAACTCCTTTTCAGTAGTCTCATCTGGTCTAAGCTGTCGAAGTTTTCGACCTAATTCTTCATGAGAGTATGGATTCAAAAACTCAGTTTTCATTGCTTCAATCTCAGCTTCTGATTTTTCCTTGATTTCCTTACCACCAAAAATATCACTGGGTAATTCCGATCCTGCATTAGATTGATTAGTCTCTTGGTCACTGCCCCGCTTCGCGAATGATTTAAAGGAATTAGTATCGATTCCACTTAATATAGGTCGAGCATTTGGTTTCTCACTGATTTTCCGAATATTTCTTAAGCTTTCACGAATTGAATTAATGGAAACGTTCCCCTGTTTATTTTCATCAGTTTTCTCAGGGACGTTTCTCTTGTAAAGATGTTGAAATGAAGTCGTTGGTTGAGGAGGAACAGAAGATCTACGACGAAATTCAGAGAGATTTTTTCTAATTTCGTCTAATTTAGGAGCAGAAGAAGGAGGAGAATCATTTAAAGTATTTCTTCGAGGCGGTGATGATGATAGACTTTCTTTAACATCACTGAAAAGAGAGGAAGATGATGATGATGATGGAACCTTGTCACCATTATTGTTAGACTCCGATGAGAATAACTTGATTAGATTTGGGTTTTGGATGGGTCGAAATCTTGATCTTAGTTGCAGAGCCATTGAAAGAACGGGAGAAGAAATGAATCTAAAACCCTAGTTCCATCCTCTTTCTTCACTTTTAATCGAGAGTTGAAATTTGATTAGTGAAAAATACTTGAATCCCCCTACTATATGGGTTCAACATATACAAGCCCCTCAAGTGGATCCTCCACTATCAACTCCACACTTTCTATTTTTGATATTTCTAGTGCCCTTAACTTTTATTTTTGGGGCACGGTTTTGAATTATCCCTGATTGTTGACGTCAAGACTTTCTTTAATAAAAGTGAAAATACCCAAAATAACCTCCAGTATTTATAGTCGTTTTATAACGAAATGAAACAAATCCAATTCGAGTTTTAGCTCTCTATTCTCTTCTCTCGATTATTTTTCTTCAAAGAAGAAATTAGGTTGATTTCTTCTACACAAATTGTTGCATTGAAGAACAAGAGTTCGTTAGTCTATTGATGTGTTGAAGACGAGACGAAGAACAAGGATTCATTGTTGATTTTTCTCAATTTATTGATGTTATTTATTGGATTTCGTATTTGTGAGTTTGAGACAATTCATTGAAGAACAACAAATAGGTTCGTATCAATTTTGTCTTCTCGTTTGTATCGAATAGGTTTGATTCATTACTTTTTCCGATTGATTGTTTGATGTCTATCTTCTACCGATAGATGATTTTTGTTTTGTTTCGATTTTATTGAGTCCGAGAAGAGGAAGAAGACGAAGTTGGAATAGAGAAATCAACGTAGGTACGAATAATTCAACTGATTTTTGATCTATTTTTCAATTCAACTGATTTTTTATTGTTACAATTGCGATCTAGTTTTTTCACTTTTTTTATTTGGTTTTGATACTGAGTATGTTTTTGTTGATTCTTACACAGGTTTGGTTGATACCGAGAAGAGGAATAGTAAGAACATTGTTTCAGAAGTAAGAAAACAATAAATCTAGGTAAGAATTTTATTTTGTTTTGATTTCAGATCTGTTTTCAATTTTTTTTTGAATTATTTATTCTTCTTGCATGTCCGACTGTTAATTTTTGTTGATACTTGAGAGTAGTATGAAGAAACAATTTTGTTTCAAGTAGAACAAGTTCAGTTTGATTTGTTGGACATGCTGTTTTTTTGTTACAGGATGTGTAACTTTAGGTTACACATATATATCCTGTTGTATTTTTAAGCATGTGTAAGGAATATGCAGATGTTATTTAGTTGCAGCATGTGTAATTTTAGTTTACACACATATATCCTGTTTTGTATTTTAAGCATGTGTGAGGAAGATGCACATGTTTTTAGTTGTAGCATGTGTAATTTTAGTTTACACATATGTATCCTGTTGTATTTTAAGCATGTGTAAGTTGAAGTTACATATATATGTCCCGTAACATGTTTATGTTTAAATAGGTATATCATCTCGTATCTTTACTCATATTTAGCTTGCCGCATAGAATATACTTCTCACGAGGGGCAACGCCCCGAGTGAATTGCGCTCGTTTTAAAATTTTGATATTGTTATTGTGTGTATTGATATTTTTAGGTTTTCATGGATTCCGTTAGTTGCGCTTTGTTAGTTGCATTGTTTGTTGTTCGCTACTTTTGATTTTATTACCTGCGTGTTAATACCGATATCGGACTTGAAGAGTTTAAGGAACAAGTTTGCCGGGAATGGAAGCATTTTACTCCTCTTGGTATTACTTTCTTCTTTCGAGAAAGTGGGAAAGATTTCCCGCTTGACTGTGATTATTCGTTGCAAGCTCTTATATCCATCACAAATAGTAAACAAAAGACCAGTGTTGATATTTTCTTGCAAAATGTTCCTCGTGTGGCCTCTTCCTCCAGCTCTAGGGCAGATTCTTCTATTTCTAGCGGGTCTAGTAGTATGTGTTCGTCCAGAAACAATCTTACTGTTGGAATGTATTTGGAAGATAAAAGCAAGCCTGCGAAACCTTTGTTATCGGATGGTTGGCCCAATGTTCTTGGTGAGATTGGTCATGTGTTTGTTGAAGGAGTTAAGCAAGTCAGGGTTGCTTACACCAAGTATCGTCTTCGCACTGGTTTCAAAATGATTGTAACTCACAATGAGCGTTCTAGGTTCACGGCTAAGTGTGCAGGCGAGATGAAAATGCGGCCGGAAATTCCATGCAGCTTCTATTGATGAGAGGAACGAAATGTTTCGGGTAGGTTTTATTGTCTGTCATCTAATGCTTAGCACATGTTATGTGTTGTTACTGGTATGTGTAACTTTGGTTTACACATGATGTTTTTTGCACCATATTGTTTTTTGGTTTGAATTTTTATATTTTGTATTAACATCTCCAGGTCAGGTCTTATAACCCCGAGCACATTTGTGGTGCTTTGGTGGGCGCAACTTGAACCAAACATACTCCACCAACTTCTCGTCTAGTTTGATTGAGGAAGAAGTTCGCAAAAATCCTCACAAGAAGCCCAACCAAATTGCTTTGATTTCCGGACCAATTATGGGATTAACATGGAGTACTATCGGGCATATAATGCTAGGGAAAAGGTTTATGAGACGATTTATGGTGACGATGTCAAGTCCTACTCGCATTTGGTATGGTATATTAATGCTATAAGGGAAACCAACCCTGTAGCGTGATAAAGTTTGAACGTGAAAATAAACAGTTCCAACGGATTTTCATCGCATTTGCTTTTGCATGCATCAAAGGGTACCGGTTTTGTCGTGCAATGGTATACTTGGATACTACTTTCCTTCTTGGTACATTCAAAGGTTGCTTGATGGCAGCTCATGGGATCAATGGTGGTAAAGGTATGTTTTTTTCTTTTTTAACAACTTCATTGACAAATAACTTAGAGTTACACATGTGTAACTCTCCATTTGTTACTTTACCCAGTGTGTAACTAAGAAAATATCATCTCATGTAGCCCTTAAGTTACACATTTGTTTTAGCATGTGTAACTTGTATTTACACATTGTTTCTTTTGTGTGAAACTTATTATTCTTCGATTATGCACAATTTTTTTTTGTAGGATTTTTCCCCTTGCTTTTGCACTAGTCGATTCGAGACTATCGACAACCGGGAGTGGTTTTGAGGAATTTGACGAAGTTGTTGGTGATGGGAGGCCAATCACCTTCCTTTCGGATCGCCATGAAGGACTCTTGCAGGTGTTCCACTTGTCTATCCGTGATGGGTTCCACGACTTTCTGCTACTATCATTTGACGAAAAATATACCCATCACCGCAACAGATCCTAGGTATTCGCTTGTGATGGACCATTTCCGAGAGGCGACATACTCACTCTCACCAAAACCATGAAAGCCATCTGAAGATTAGAGACTTGAACTGCAATTGGGTGGCTGATTACATTGAGACCATCCCACCGAATCATATGCGAATGCCTATTTCAAAGGTTGTCGTTATGGACGAACATCTAGTACTCTAGCGAGAATCAGTCAATAGTTTGGGTTACGGTTCACAAGAAGATGCCTCAGATCTGCTCTTCTTGATCGTGTTAATTAAGTCTGTGTGTGTGTTTGTTGTTTGCTGTCTTTTTTATTTCATGTTTTGTCACTTTATGTATTCATCATTTTTTTTCCTTTTCAGATTAGGAGGAAAATAATGTGTTTGATGGCAGAGCGTCGCGAAATTGGTGCTAATATGATGACTCCATTAACCCACGAGTATGAAGAAAAGCTTGTGGCTCTTCAAGATGAAGGTTTGGCTTGGGAAGTATTGGTTGCTAGTCCTACCGTGTTTGAAGTTATTAGCGAAAGGTCTCACATGGTGGACCTCGAACACGAGACTTGCACCCGTCAAAGGTTTGATTTCTTATGCTTTTTCTTCTCTCTCGTATGTTCTTTTTTCTCCTTTTAAGATTAGATATATGCATGTGTAAATACTAGTTACACATATATTTTGCAAGTGTAACTTAAAGATACACATCCTGTATATGCACTGTAACTATCTAATTTTGAGTGTTTTATGTTTTGTATGTGCAACTAACTCGATTTTTGTTTGTTTTTGTTTTTTTCAAGGTGGCGAGTATATGGTTTTCCTTGTGCTCATGCTCTTGCAGCCATACGGAAGATTAAACGTGAGGCTATTGATTTCATTTCACCGTATTTTACAAGCGACTATTTTAGGAAGACTTATATGCATGCCATCCAGCCGATCCCCAACTACAACAGGCCTGTTGAATATCATCCGGATAACACCGTCATCCCGCCTACCGTGAAGAAGCCACCGGGTAGACCCCCGGGGAAGAGGATTATAAGTAAACGTGAGAAAAGGTGAAGAGAAAGTTTGTTGCAGAATCAGCAAGGAAACGAGTCACAACAAGGCGGGGTTGCGGGAATCCTCGGAAGTTCACACATCACTAGATTGAGCCTACCAAAGTTCATTTCGCAAGTAATGATTTTATGTGTGGATTCTTTTTTTTGTCTTGGATTGTTTCTTTTTTAGTTTTCTTCATTTCGGTTCGCATGGACCAATCGTTTTTATTTTTCTGCAACGTTGATTATGTGCAAGGATCTATTCATTCAGATTTTATATTTTGTCGATTAACGGTTGAAATGCGGTTTATTCTATTTTTTTGATTTATTTGTGTATGTCCGATCGGTGGTCAAATGCTTGTGTAACTCGATCGGATGTGTAACCGTGTTACATCTGTTGTTAATGCATGTGTAACATTGTGTAACTTCGTTTACACTCAAATATATGGATGAGCGAAAATGTAAATAATCCAAACGGTGATCGAACTAGCGAGGATGTGTAACGCTAGTTACACATCCTCGGATATAAAGTGCGAAGACGATACTTAGCCGTGAATGTGTAACCCGGTTTACACTCAAATATATGGATGTGTAACTTAAGTTACACCACTTTGTGAATGCATGTGTAATATTAGGTTACACATGATAAATGCATATGTAACCTCAGGTTACACCTATTGCATACTTTATGAAACTCCATGCATACACACAGCTGTAAAAGTTCTAACAAGATAAAAGTTTTTAATTCAAAGAATTTCAATCCAAAAATATTTTCAAAACCAAGAACTGCTAAAATCTACTAACTGATGAAATTTAAAAGTTTCTAACAACATATTTTCCAAGTCTAACATCCGCTTTGGCTAACAACATATTTGCTAGTATATATTTTTTTCTAATCCTAATGACTGCTTTACGCATCTCTGAATGGATCCGAAAGAATCTTGTATAGCATGCTTCCTCTCATGCGGTTGAGCTTGTCACCACCATAGCATCATACTTGAGCTTAATTTTTTGTCAAGTGGTTTATTCTTCATCCTGATCTTCATGTAATTGCATACACATGGAAGACAGTCAGAATTGTACTTTGTGCGGGCGAAGCCATATACTTGGCGTTTTCATTCATCCCAAGAGCATAAGGACACAAGAGTCTCGGGCTGTAGTAATTGCAAATGCATATTTCTTGGCTTGAATAAGGTGTTCACTCCCTGAGGTTGCTTAATGTTTGATGAGTTCATGTAGACCAAGCATTAGAGCTTTTCAACTCATACTCCAGCGGTGTGTAGTGTGTGTTGTTGTTGCACATTGGGGCGAAAAGTCCGATCACATCGTTCTTGTACTTGACATACTCCTTCAGCAAGCTTTGGAATCCAAAATTTCTTGAATTCTGCGTAATCGGCTCAAGTACGTGATCTGCAAAACCATTTGGAATGTCAAACTCACATTTTTAATCAAAAGTTTTACAAATGAACAAGTGATTATGTAAACAGAAGTTACACATAGGGCTTGGGTTTTCACAGAAAATAAGAATGTGTAACTTCGTATTACACATTATAATCAAGTTTGTGTAACTTCAGTTACACATTATAACCGCATTTGTAACTTCAGTTACACATTATAAGCGTTTTCCGACATAAAAATCATAATTTTACAACACACACTACACATTATAAATGCAATAATATTTCAAATGTATCAAGTACTTACGTATGCTTGTGGCGACAGAATATCGCTTGTCATACTTGTCTGTTAGAGTTCATCTTTGTCCTCAATCTGGGCTGATGTAGAAGTCGATGAATTCTGACTCTAAGAAGGATTCTTTCTTGGTAAGCTGTAGCATTAGTTCTCCAGATATATTAAACAAATTGGGTACCATTTTCGTCGCGTTCAATCCAAGTAATGTCTCCGCATTACAAAGAAGTAAACTATTATTAATCAACATAACATGAATCAAGTAGTAATATACAACAAACAATCAATAACAATAATCAAGCCTACTTGGAGTCGAGCTACTTTACGTTTTGGATGAGTATGGAAATATTCAACCACTTTCTTTTTTCTCGCCTTCCACCTTTCGATAACTTCAACCTTTCACATCCTTTCTCATTGTTCCGTCATCTTCTTCAAAGAACCTCATACATTCTTTCTTCTTTTCTCGCTCTTGAACTCGTCCATTCTTTCTTTTTCCACTTCTGGAACAACGGCCATTATTTCTTCATTAACACTCTTCTTAATCTTCTTCGTCCTCTTTTCATACTGCTTCAGATCTTGTGTTGGAATTTTTCTATTCCTCAGCACACGTTGTTGTATGAATGCTGGTTGGTTTTCTCTTATTGTATTCGCAACTTCCTTCAAAGAATCCTCCCGCAGGTAGTGGAGTTTTATCTATTCCGTGGCTAAAAAAGTCCCTTGTGTTGTAGCTGCGCAAAAAAAAAAAAGGCAAAATCTCAGTGAATTAGCACATGTATGTAACTTAAAGTTACACAAGCCAAAATAATAATGTACTGTGTGTAACCTCAAGATGCACATGCTTTTTACAATGTGTAACTTGGAAGTTACACTTCCATTACAAACAAAACAAGCCAAAATAATAATGTAATGGATGTAACCACAAGCTACACATGCCTTTTGCAATGTGTAACTTGAAGTTACACTTCCATTACAAACAAAACATAAAGGAAAATAAAACGAAGAGTGGTTACCACTTGAGCTAGGTTCTCGCATTCTCCATCACCGCAGTCCAGTTCACTTTGTTAATGTCACCGACAATCTCATCAAGCATTTTACTCACTTCAGCATCCGTCATATCAGTAGGGTTAGCTTCTAGTTGCACCAACATGTAGGTCTGAGCATGGTCAGGCTGTGTTTGCGGTGTTGTAGCAGTTATCACCATGGAGTCCTCAAATCAGAAGAAGCAAAACTATCGTGCGATAGTTTACGATGTTAGGCCGAGTTGGAGCTTGATCAGAACCAAACCGTCACCAACAGTTGCAGGTGTCTCTTCAATGACATTTGCATCATCACCTATGGCTTTCTCACGCGCTCAACCACAACACCACCTTCTCGCATCTTTCTTTTTGTGCCTCATCATCAAAGATGTCTCTTCATCAGCCTTCTTCTCGCCTCATCAACAACACCTCGATGAGAGCGCTTTTTCTTACTAGCGGGCTTCTTCTTTTGATGAGCCTTGCGCCTCTCTGCAGAAGTTTGAGCTTGCAGAATTCTTTGGCGTATTTCCACCGCTGCAGCTCATACATGGAACTCGCACAAGCATTGAAATGAGAATTAGGATGATGATTATGATGTTAAATTTTTTTAATAAAATTTCAAGAAGAATATATCATGTGTGA
Source organism: Papaver armeniacum (assembly GCA_023531295.1). Taxonomy (NCBI): domain Eukaryota; kingdom Viridiplantae; phylum Streptophyta; class Magnoliopsida; order Ranunculales; family Papaveraceae; genus Papaver; species Papaver armeniacum. The sequence continues at coordinate 5,168 of JAJJWW010018683.1, read as the reverse complement.
TTGATCAAGCCGATAACTAGCATGTGTAACTTCATGTTACATGAGTATGGCATGGATACCTAGTGTAACATGCGAGTTACACATGCATCTAACTAGTGTAACCGGATGTTTCACATGCATATAAAGCATGTGTAACTAGGGATTACACATCCATATGATTAGTTTACTCAACAATAATCAAGTGTAATCAAGTTAAACAAGCATATTAAAACCGAACAACTAAAATATGAACCTAAAAATGTTCAAAGACCTTAGTGTCAACTAATTGGGTACCTCTATCAAGTTAAAGAAGCATATTAAAAATGAACAACTACTTACATTCTTCATGGAAGGATTTTTCCGTGTCATCTTTCTCTTTCTCTGCCTCAGTCTCTTTCTGACTCTTCTTCTTCATGTTCACTACTTCCATGCTCGGAGTTCCATCTCCTTGTTGATCAGTTGCTCCATGCAAAGAACTCTACTTCTTCATGCACAAAGAGCTCCACGATCAACCTCCATGTCCAAAGATCTTCATGTTGCATAAACTCTTCCCGGGTCACTTTGTAAGGATCAATACCCATTGCTTGCATAATTTGGCAACTAAAATTGTGAATCTTGAATTCTCGCCGCCTCGAAAAGGTCCGCTTCGATATTCCTTCTCTTGCAATTGCATACACCGCTTTAAACATTGCTTGGTTTTTTGCGCTTGCTCTTTCATTGTCCATTCTCAATGGTTTGCGCTCAAATGCCTTTTGGTCGTCTCTCTGCCGGTACCACGGCTGATATACCTAGTCATTTCTCAAGTCGGGTGGAAACTCAGCCACAAAGCTAGGAGTTGGCTGCAATTAATGATGGAGAGGTTAAAAAGAGATAGCAAAAAGGTGAACATTCTAAAATGTACAAATTTTCAGCTGTATGTGTAACTTAAAGTTACATAAGAACATTTTATATGTGTAACCTATACTACATATAAATTGAATTCACTGTGTTATGTTTGCATGTAACTACATAAGCACATTTAAATGTAACTTATAGCTACACATGACAATTTCTGATTACATCAAAGTTTTATCTAAATTATATTGATATTACCATAAATTTACAAAACATAAACCAACTAACACTTACCGAAAACTCTATTATGTCTCTATAGAAATGTAATCCGAAATCTGGTATAGATCCCACCTTCCAACCCGCGGATATCTTCTCTTCGTGGTTTGCAACTTTCGGATTGAGCCTTCTCGTGCATGTTCAAAGAAACAATATCTCAACATATAAAATTTTAATTAGTCGAAAGCAAATAATATTAAAATAAAATATCCCCGAACATAAATACTAAAAGTGCCGAATAAATTACACACAAAGCTTTACCAAGAAGTACCGCACACAAGCTTCACATTTAAGCAATTAATATTATCATGAATTTCTTCAAACAAGTGCTCGGTATTAAGTCAGTGCCAAGACACCTTTGAGCAATCGGGTTCATGTTTCAACGACACTAAGATATTTCACATTCACCCATTAGCATTTATGCTCCAAAAATAATACACAGCAAGATAAAACCTATCAAACAAACTAGATCCTTATCATCAATTTTCTTCTTCGCCCACTTTTTTCCTCCTTTTGGTCATAAGTTGTTTTATCTTCTAAAAATTTTGTCTTAGTCAATGTTGTCCGATTCACGGCCGAGACTTAATATCGGTGGAAGAACTCATGTCAGATAAACATTGTCAACAAATCCTTATGAGAAAAGTTCTTTAATGGCTTTTGACCCTTTCTACTTCCAATCCTTCGCATGTAAATAAACCACCGCCATTCTACTGTAGACTCTATAAACTTATCATCACCAAACTTGGCAGAACAAGGTGTGTCACAATCCATCATACAGCGCAAGCTTCATAAAGCTCAGCTCGCTTTTGTTGGTAGTGATTTGTTTTGTTGTACTTGGTACAGCTGAACAGGTTCATACCTCATCGTAGTACATCATTACGAGCTTACCGTAAGTAACTCTTAAAAGATACTCTCCGAGCCTTGCTCACCAATCCTGTAGTTTATTACCTGTTACCAAATCCTTAATGGCATTCAAGGATTGCCTTAATTTTCTCAGACATGTATCACACACATAAATAGCATGAGTCAAGATTTTGTGTACTTAATAAATACACCCTTATAACCGTAAAATCAAATTCATAGTCATAAAATCTATGTGTATTTTCCAAGTACACAAACCGAATCATTCTATTATGTGTCATGGTAACCTCAATTTGCACATGCATAAGAATCTGTGTTTGCCAAAATCATAAGTTAACTCGAGCACAAGGCAAGTCGATGAGATTTTGAATGTGTAGCTTGTAGTTACACACTAATTGAAAGTTAGTGTTGATATTTTCAATGTGTAAATTATAGTTACACATACACAAATCAATATATAACCCATTGTAGAGAGTCAAGTAGATTGTTTAAAGTGTAACTTTACAGCTTACACATGCCCTTAGCAAGTCACAGTGAGATTTTCCATGTGTAACCTATAGTTAAAATCTAGGCTCATTTCTATAAGATTTTTAATGTGTAACTATAAGTTACAAATCAATATACAAAAACCATGCTTCATTTCTATAAGATTTTTAATGTAACTCTTATTTACACACTCTATTTCTATGAAAATTTACAAGCATATCATAAGATCAAATTTAGTTCATGACATCATCACAAGCAAAATTCAAAAAGTGAATCAAATTTAGTTCATGACGAGATTTTCCATGTGTAACTTATAGTTACACAAACAATTGGCAAGTTAGTGTTGATATTTTTAATGTGTAAATTATAGTTACACATCAAAACATGAGATTCCAAATGTAAATTATAGTTACACAGCTCGCAGGTGTAACTCATAAAGAATATATGCTCATTTGTATGTGTGTAACTTCAAGCCACACACACTCAATATACATACCACAATACAGTCGTTGGTTGATTTTGGAATGTGTAACTTCAAGTTACACAAGGCCTTGTTTGTATAGTTAAACATTCAAAGGCATTTTCACTAGCATAATATCACAACAACACGTATACTCAAATAATTTCACATCTAAGTACCTCTTAAAGCATCTCGTCTGGGATTCCTTCTTCTCAAGCGCCATTTTAGTTCACAAATGTAATCAATCAATCATAGCTTTTAACAAGAAGAAAACATCAATTTGCGTAGTCCTAAACTCCTAAACATGAGATTCAAATGATACATCAATGTAAAATCACATAAAACCTAACCCCTTAAAACTGTGAGAGGAAAAGTAGAAGATCCAAAACAGATTCAAACCTCTTCGCCTTCTTTCTCCTTCTTCGTATTCTTCTTCTTTCTCTCGCCTTCTTCTTCTTTATTCGCCTTTTTGAATTAACATATCAAAACAAATCAAATACGTATCAAAAATGGGCCCAAAACAATGGACATGGTGATTCATCAAAACAAGATCAAAACTAACAGATTCAAATCAAAACATACCTATGATTCATCAGTCGAGTATTTCATCAACAAGAATCATTAATAAATTCGCGATTTAGTTTTTGAATCTCAAACTCAAATCGAAACTGCTTTTTTGGTTTTGAATCAAACTTTTCAATATGTTTCTTCTAATTAGGGGTTAGCATTCAAAGCAGATGATGAATAACAATAGATATTTAATACGATTCACAGATGATTTATTAATCGCTTGATTTTTAGGTTTTCTTTGATCAGATTTGTTTTCAGCAGATTTGTTTTTCAGCATATTTGTTTTCTCTCTCCTGTAAATGAAATAATGGCTTCTGAACGAGAGAAAGGTGGGTGATGTTTATTATATACTCGAGGCTAATTTAGCTTTTTCGCTTTCATTAATTTTTTTTTTTAATTCCTCGGGGCCTGCTTTTAAAACTCTTTTTTAACTAGGGGCCTCATATTATGGGTTATACATGGGTGGGGCCTTAGCCTAATTTTCTCATTTGATTATCGAGTGGAGGCCCATCATTATCCGAACATAACCCGCCCCATATCCAGACACATGTGCTCCTTAACAACTTTCCAATGATAATAGTGGGAATGTTATTTATGCCCCTAGTATCCATGGGCTTTTGCACGAACACCCTTCAGTGTATCTTTCCAACGGGCTCAATATCCCGTAATGGTTAAAGTCCGATTTTAACCTTCATGCTTTTTATTATGTCCGAACGATATAGTAGTTTCTTCTGCTTTTTTCTTTTTCAATTCGAGAGAGACGGAGCGAGCAGATTTGGAATTTCAGACGACGAGAGAGATTTGAATCTCAATTTGAACATGCAATTTCAAATTCGCTGAAGATTATTTATTCTGCCACGCTTGTTGAAGATTATTAATTAATCAAAACGATTCAAATCGTAAAACGATTATAAATTCATGATTTGAATTTGATTTTGTTCTTCAACAAATCAGAAAACATTGTCTGTAATTATTTTTCAAACCAAAACCTAAAGTTGGTAGTTGTTCGACATTTGAATTAGAAAATAAATTTTGTTCAGAAATCTACTTTTCAACTCAAATCAAAGTCAGGATGAATCATTGAATCAAGATCGATCTCAAAGATATTACGAAGCTCGATCACTATTTGATTTCTTCTAATTATTTGATTTGTTCTAGTTCAATCTCAAGAACAAAATATACTGTTAATTTACTTTTTTTTCCCTAATCATGTAATGTTGTTCATAAGGTATTTGATTAACCATTAATTCGCATGTTTGTACATTTTGTTTTATATTTTTTCAATTGAATACTGTGAAATTGAAATATTGTTTTTCAAGTTTTTTATGTAGTGATTAAGCATGATTTATGTTGACCAGTATGGGTTTTACTGTAATGAGTTTTTTTAGGTTATATCGCTTTTTTGATTTTTTGTAATGGTGATAACAACAACGAGTAGTCAATCCTGCTAGGTCATATTGTTAGTGTTTTTGTGATAAATCAATTGAGAATTCCACTGCTTTACAATTGCTTAGTGAATTCAAAAGTAATGTTTTCAACTTTTTCCAGCACCGCTTGCCTTGATATACTTCACGAGGGGCGCAAATTGTCCGAGTGATTTGCGTCATGACCAGATTTTAAGCTACAGGACATGCTGAATCACATATTCAATCTAAGGACAAATTGTAGCTTGTCAACCTGTTTATATAGAATGTCGTTGTTA
>JAJJWW010018682.1:0-46726 GCA_023531295.1 Papaver armeniacum | reverse complement strand
TGTTGATGGGTGAAAACTACTCCCTGCAGAATTTGGTAATTTGGGGTGTGGATGAGGAATGAATCTAAACCTTCAACAAATGCACTCGCGCGGTGAGTGCTTGTAGATTCGAGAGATCAATCAAAGTCCTATCCTAAAACCAAGAAATGGCCGTTCCAGATTTGTTTCGGTCACAAAGTGAAGGAGATGGGGTTGATCTTAGGGAGGGAAGCGAAGAAGGTGTTGAGATTGTGAAGGTGTTGGCTTGCTTATGACTTGTAACAGAAAGATGAGCAAGCTTACGGTTGATGCAAGCAGGCTCTGAGTGTTTGAATACGATTTTTTTTGTATTAACACTTGGTTTCTCTGTCTGGTCTCGAACTTGTGTTGTTCTCCGTTATTCCTTGTTGTTGGAAATAGGGCGGAGAACCTATTTATACAAGTCATTGAGCCTCATTCACGTTTCTCGTGGAAGTGGAGGTAGTGGAATGATGGAGTAGTGGAGTTGTGTGTCGGTGCACACACGACCAGTCTTGCCCACTTTTCCCTGTTCATCTCTAACCGTCCATGACTTCCTAACACGTTCTTGTGATGGCGCTGCTGCACGCCGCACGCAGTAAACCGCCGCACCAATACCCCAGATGTATCCCCCGCCTTGTGACATGATTGATGTCCGGAATGTGGATCGTGGATCCACGAAAGATAGCATGTAATGTCGAATTGAATAACTCAAGATTCAGAAAGTCGATACTTGTGAAGTATCGTGTGTATTTTATGCAGGTACTGCATTACGGTGTGGTAAAGTGATGGGTAATGACTCCTCACTAACCAAATAACTCCTGAGCAGGGTTGTATAACCAAGATGGTGAGGTCGGACGGACGAGATGATGTTTGAGACACCCATCTGCGATCGTTGATGAAATTAGGTTTTTAAAGAGGTGCGCAAGCATCACTCTTCAAAGCTTGGTCGAAACCAAGCATGGGAAGGATTTTGAGAGGACCGACCATACATGCGTGTTGACGGCATGATGGTGTAGGCGCCGTATTCCGTTCCCTCATGAAAGCGCGATCTAAGCCACCAATTTGACCGGCAAAGAGGAGTGGTCGAGATCGATTTTGCGATAAGAGTTTGATACCGCAAGAAGCCGCGCGCCATACTCTTTTCCGGAGCGTTTTCCAAGACGACCTAGCTTGGTCGGTCTTGGCCGGTTGGTTTTGCGTGAAGATGATAGGCTGATGTTCACGCCCATGTCTCACCGTCCCATGAAAACGTGATCTAAGCCACCCAATTCGTCCGGGTGAAGTTGAGTGGTCGAGATCGATTTGCAATTTGGGAAGTGTAACCACGCATGTTTGAGCGGGCGTTTGATTGGCCAGGCATGATATGCCTTGGCCGATCACATGAGGAGGTAGATGGGCCCACGGTGGTCATGCTGGTATGACCGACCTGCTCGATTTGATCTCCGTGACCTCCATTCGTGCCGAGAAGATGGACGCGCGTGATGGCTTGAACCCTAATTTTGGCTTGCAAAGCCGTGCGACCATGCTCTTTCAAAGTGGGCGAATTTGTCAGTAACCAACCATGGTTGGTTTTGACCGATTGGTCAAGTGTGTAGGCGGTCACATGGTGATTGTGTCGACATGCTCCGGCCCTTTGAGTCTACATCTACACCCTCCATCTATACCTCGCGAAGATGGATGGTTGAGACCGCTTTGCGGCACATGTAATATGCCGCAAACCCTAATTTAGGGTTTTCCAACCATAATGCTTGGTATGGACGGTTTCTTGGCAAGCAAAGGCCAATGGTCGACCATGCGGGGTCGGCCGTGTGTATTCCATACCGCTTGGGGTGATGGAATTGATCCGGGGTCGTCCAATCATGCTTGTGGAGTTGGATGATCATGATCGATCATATCCGGACCGATATGGTCAGTGTCGGATGCTCAATCGGGCTAGTATAACACACCGAGAGGGGCTCAATCGGGCTAGTATAACACACCGAGAGGGCTCGGGCTAGTATAACACACCGAGAATCAGCCCGAATCAACCCGACGGGTATTTCGTACATGGTTTCATTATAGTGTTTGAGGTTCGTGTTACTCGTAAGAGTAACACTCACCGTCATGCCACACTCGATAATGATTCATTATGGTGCTTGGAGGTTCGTGTTACTCGTAAGAGTAACACTCTACCGTCATGCCACACCGATAATGAGTACAGAAATACAAGGCCGATATGAAATTCACAGAAGGGATTGTTGCTACATGCTCCAACCTGAGGAATTTCATGTATTCACGTAATGGGATTGTTGCTACATGCTCCATTCTTGGTGAATTAAGTGAGGAGTATCCGTCACTTATAAATGGCTTTATCTTTTACAAGATGTCAGCGCATGATTTTCTGGTTATTTACAAATTTAACCTTAAACGAAAATCCACCATCAACATTAAGTCCCCTGCCTAGCACATAATGGTTACACTATTGTGTGGTAGGCATGAGATGGTGACATACAGAAATGACCGAGCTAGAGTGAATACATATTTACCGGATAGTTTCACATTGTCAGGCGTTTCCCTGGAACTGGTTGGTCTTGATTAAGGATGCGAAGGAAGCAGGACTTGATCCGTGAGTCGCTTTGGTTCCTCTCGTACATGTATGAGCTCGGCCGCTCCTTCAGGTGTACTTCTTTCATCACATACGGCTTTCCTCAGGTATATCCGATAAGCCTCGTCGATTGTTATCCCGAATTAGCAGCCTTCATAGGTGGTAAGTAAAGACTTCTTTTCCTTCCGGGATTCTGTCGACTTGTGAGATTATAAAGAATCATCTCACGTGGTCGTTTATTCCATATCTCAGTGTACTGCTCCGATTTTCCGATTAACTGATCGATAGATTTGATGATCCTCTTTTTTTTTTTTTGTGCTCATAACCTCCTCTTCTCTGCAGATTATCATGGAAGCGGTAGACGCTCATTCTGTTGCTTCCCCAGAAAGAAGTTTTGAAGTTGACAAGCCTGAAAACCATGCGCACGGAGAAGTAATGGCTAAGATCGATCTTCCTCTTCGCGAAGTCGGCCGTGCTATCCAGGGGATGTCTATCCCACACCTTCGTATTGCCAGAGGACGTATCTGTGCACTTTCGGCTGCGATTGACATGGAGGAGCGGCGGAGGCGCGAGGAAACGCTGCAGACACTAGTAAGCGCAAGGGCAGAGAGATTTGCAGGCGCGGTTGAAGAGGCGGAGAGTTGAGCATAAACGACCTCCAAATGAAGACAAGTGTGATTACCCGATCCAGGACGGCGTGATAATTCTTGATTCTGATACAGAGGAGTCTGAACATGTGAAAGAAATTTGCGCGGCCCCTGGTGTTGCTATGCCCTTTGATGCTCCCGCTGCTGATGTTGGGATGGAGGCGCCGCCGCCGCGGAGATGTCTGATGCAGAGATTGAGGGAGATTCGAAGGGAGGCGCATCAACAGGTGATGGAGCAGAATCTGGCGGTGATGCAGGCGAGGCTGACTCTCTTGGCGATTAGAATTTCATTCTTTCTTTTCCAAGCATGTTCCGTACCTTTGAATGTCTTCCTTGTACTCAGTGGCAGCTGAGTTCAAGTTTTCCTTTCGTTTTATGGTTTGAACAAAAGTTTTTTTTTTTTTTTTTTTTTTTAATCCTTTGCCAAAATTGCAACTGAATCTTCTCAGGAACAAGGGTGTTCCTCCACACGTGATTCTTTGTGATAAAAGAAGTAATTATCATGATGGAACATTTACTGACCTGTGATGCAAGATCTTCCTGGCTTTGTCAGCGTATAGCAATCGTTTTCCTTTCTCGTGCACACGTTCGTTTCCTTCTTCCCATGAGATACTTGCTTAGGGTTTCCTTCTTGCTCGCTCTAGTGTGTTGATTTAGGCCGACTCAGGGGCTTTGTGTTTTTAGAAGTAGAGAGGTTCTCGATGGAAATAATACTTCAATTAAATTGAGGATTGAAAATTGGAACCCTAACTATGAATGCAAGCATTGCAATCATTTTTTGGAGGAATTACAAGCATGTCATGAAACCGCAAAAGGAAACACGCCTGAAAAAAATAGCACAAATGTTTTAAAGTGTGGAGAATGTTGGAAAGCGGTAGCACAAAGATCTTAAGTTCTGTAAGGTTTGAGCCATCGTGAGTGAATTGTTATGCCCTCCAAAGTTATCGGCGTTGATGAGCTTGCAAAGAGCCACCTAGGATAACATCTCGCTACTGTGCACGGTTCATCTTCTCTTTTGGTGGGTGAGTCGTAGAGTGGTCATCTTCACCGTCATGTTTCCAACATTGAATGTAGTCGCCTTCGTCACTAGGTCTCCAATTCCGAATGGGTTTGAGCGCAAGACACTTGGACCTTGGCCTTGTTGTCTTTGACCAAGACAAAATGCTCCCGATAAAACGTTTGAAAGGGCCGGCTTCCCATTCACATCTCCTAGCCGGGGTTGGTTTGTCGGTTGGAGCCAGTCCCCCGGACTTGTCGAATGAGGGGCGGTAGTTTGCAAGGAGGGTTGTGTGATGAGACTTACTTGAGACCGGAACCTTTCAAGCAGTATGCCGACAGTGCTCTCTCCGAAGTTGTGTCATATTGGCAAGTTGTCAAAGCGGCAAAGACAAATCATCGTAGTCCAAAGGGCGTGTTGAGACTCTTTCGTATCGAAACCTAGAGGACAAACTTCCAAGATGGCTTTGTTGTCATGCGTCCAAGAGCGACCCTAGGATCATGTCGTAGTTGGGATGATCTTTGACTACATAGAACTTTGCTCGTGTTGAGGCATCTCCCAATTTGACTTCAAGGTCGATGTATCCATATGAATCTCTCGAGTTCTCCTCCCGAATCCCCGACCACAGCTTGGATGACGAGTAGCTTCTTGCTTTGAGATCTTTGCCGCTCTCAAGGTCTTGACAAGAATGATGTTAAATTCTGAGCCGTATCGATCAACGCGTTATCAAACTCAACGTTTCTCAAACGAGTGACGGTTAGGAGTCCCCAGCTTCCGTTGCTCATGTCTTTCAGAAAGACTGGGGTTCCTGGACTGCATCGGATGCAAACGCCTCCCCGACACAACGTGGTTGAGGGCCGTGAACATGTCTTGACGCTGTCCTTTGGAGAAATATAAGATTTCACACATGTGCTCCATCATAGATTGCACGGTCTTGCGAACAGTCCCTGTAAATCATGCAGCTTCGATAGGTAGAGGATCTCTATGAACACCTTCGTTTCCAAGCTGGAGTTCCCCGTCTCTACCTTTTCCCCGAATATTTGTTTCAACTCGTTGCAATCTTTGGTTGGATGATGGACGAACCTCGTGGTAGCAACAATATCTGGGATCTGCTATTTCTTCCTCGGTCGGAGGACGCCCGATAGGGGGTAGTTTTACTCGGCATCATCTTGGATCCACGCTTCCAAGAGCTCTATCACTTCATTCATGGGAAAAGGAAAACCCGTGTCTTTGGCGTTTTGTGCGGGAGTTTTGTCTGCTCCTTTTCGAGACGAAGTCTTGTGTGCCGAGGATGTTCGCTTGGTTTGTTGTTCCGTTATCGAAGCTTTCCTCTTTTCTCCTCCGCTTACCACACTCACGTAAGGGCCAAGTGTTGTATTGTTTGTTTGTGAGACGCCCGCTTCCTCGACTTTCACGCAAATCTTCACTTCGAACAACTCTCGGTTCTTTCTAGTAGTGCCGGTGCGCTTGTTGCCGAACGTTTTGCAGCCTTCGTGGAGTTCGAGAATGTTTGAAAGCCCAGATTCTCTAACAGAGCGCGGTATATGGGTATCATCCCATTGATGCATGATTCCACCAATTGCCGTTCGGTAACATTCGGGTCGTGACAGTCCAATGCTTGGGTTCTGAATCTTTTAACGAAGTCGTTGGGATGTTCATTGTTCCGCTGGAGAATTCTTCCCAGGTCTGAAAACGTGATTTGTTCAGACACGAAGAAATACTTCCTGTAGAAAGCACCGACCATCTCGCTCCAATTGGATATGATGTTAGGCGCAATGTTGTTGTACCATGTGTATGCCCTCCACGTGAGTGATTTTGAGAATTCTTTTAGGCGTAAAACATGATTGTATTCATGTTCCCCCAAGGCTTCCAAGAATCGAGAAATGTGTTCACGAGCATTACCAAGACTGGTCGTAGAGGGAGAACTGGGGAGAGGTGTAACCTCTGGTAGAGGAATCCGTTGCACATCTTGAGGGTACGGCGGGTCGATGTTGGTGTACGTCCGTTCGGTCCCCTTTTCCTCGATTTTGAGAAGTCGCTCTAGATCTTCACGCGTAATGAAGTTGGAAGACCGGTCTCTCTCCCTCGCGCTCGTGAGCAACACGAGTTTCTTCATTCATGTGAGTCCGAGTGGAAACACTCGCTCCGGTGTGTATTGAATGCATCTCTCGCCGACTCCAAGGGTTGCCGTGAATCTTGCGGCAATCGTCACCAAAGTTTTAAGGAAAGTGAGTACCTCTTTCTGAGTCATGGCCATGTCTCTGCTTGAGTTTTAGCAAGAATTTCCGTTTCTCCATCAAGTCTCGCAATGGTACTAGACGGCGGTCTTCCTCTTGTGTTCCTGGCTCCTCGTCCCGATGGAGGAGTGAAAGTTGTTGCTCTGTAACCACCGGAGGCGCACGCTCAAGAGATGCCAGGATTTGCGCCGCTCCGGCTCGGGTGATGGGAGGCGTTACACCTACTGGGATGTCTCCTACTCCGCTAGTGTTGGTGATAGAAGTGACAGCTCCACAAGATGTATTGACCGCTGTAGCTCCACCGACGGCACATCAACACCGGAGTGTCATCCATGCCGGCTCCATCGAGTTGATTGCCGATCCGGACCTCGCCCACCATCTTGGAATGAATTGCTGATTGAATTGGTTCTAAGATCTACCCTTTTTGAAATTAATGAAATTGAATCGGATTTCAAAGAAATTGATTTTACGACCGAGAGATTAATCTCCCACTCGTGGTCGCCAATTGTTGATGGGTGAAAACTACTCCCGCAGTAATTTGGTAATTTGGGGTGTGGATGAGGAATGAATCTAAACCTTCAACAAATGCACCGCGCGGTGAGTGCTTGTAGATTCGAGAGATCAACTGCAAGTCCGGCCTAAACCAAGAAATGGCCGTTCCAGACTTGTTTCGGTCACAAAGTGAAGGAGATGGGGTTGATCTTAGGGAGGGAAGCGAAGAAGGTGTTGAGATTGTGAAGGTGTTGGCTTGCTTATGACTTGTAACTGCAAAGATGAGCAAGCTTACGGTTGATGCAAGCAGGCTCGAGTGTTTGAATACGTTTTTTTTTTGTATTAACACTTGGTTTCTGTCTGACTGAACTTGTGTTGTTCTCCGTTATTCCTTGTTGTTGGAAATAGGGGAGAACCTATTTATACAAGTCATTGAGCCTCATTCACGTTTCTCGTGGGAAGTGGAGGTAGTGGAATGATGGAGTAGTGGAGTTGTGTGTCGGAACACACCACCAGCCTTGCCCACTTTTCCTGTTCATCTCTAACCGTCCATGACTTCCTAACACGTTCTGTGATGGCGCGTTGCACGCCGCACGCCGTAAACCGCCAGACCAATACCCCGCATGTATCCCCCAGCTTGTGACATGATTGATGTCTGGAATGTGGATCGTGGATCCACGAAAGATAGCATGTATCGTCAATCAATAACCAAGTTATTCGTAAAGTCGATACTTGTGAAGTATCGTGTGTATTTTATGTGTATCGCATTACGGTGTGGTAAAGTGATGGGTAATGACTCCTCACTAACCAAATAACTCCCGACCAAGGGTTGTATAACCAAGTCGGTGAGGTCGGACGGATGAGATGATGTTTGAGACACCCATCTCGCGACCGTTGATGAAATTAGGTTTTTAAAGAGGTGCGCAAGCATCACTCTTCAGCCTTGGTCGAAACCAAGCATGGGAAGGATTTTGAGAGGACCGACCATACATGCGTGTTGACGGCATGATGGTGTAGGCGCCCGTATTCCGTTCCTCATGAAAGCGCGATCTGGGCCACTCAATTTGACCGGCAAAGAGGAGTGGTTGAGATCGATTTTGCGATAAGAGTTTGATACCGGCAAGAAGCCGCGCGCCATACTCTTTTCCTAGAAAGGCTTTTTCCAAGACGACCTAGCTTGGCCTCGGTCTTGGCCGGTTGGTTTGGCGTGAAGATGGTAGGCTGATGTTCACGCCCATGTCTCACCGTCCCATGAAAACGCGATCTAAGCCACCCAATTCGTCCTAAGTGAAGTTGAGTGGTCGAGATCGATTTGCAATTTGGGAAGTGAAACCACGCATGTTTGAGCGGGCGTTTTGGATTTGCCAGGCATGATATGCCTTGGCCGATCACATGAGGGGGTAGATGGGCCCACGGTGGTCATGCCGGGTATGACCGAACCTCGCTCGATCTAATCTGGACCCTCCATTCGTGCCGGAGAAGATGGACGCGCGTGATGGCTTGAACCCTAATTTTGGCTTGCAAAGCCGTGCGACCATGCTCTTTCAGGCGGGCGAATTTGTTGTAACCAACCATGGTTGGTTTTGACCGATTGGTCAAGTGTGTAGGCGGTCACATGGTGATTGTGTCGACATGCTCCGGCCCTTTGAGTCTACATCTACACCCTCCATCTATACCGCGAAGATGGATGGTTGAGACCGCTTTGCGGCACATGTAATATGCCGCAAACCCTAATTTAGGTTTTCCGCCCATAATGCTTGGTATGGACGGTTTCTTGGCAAGCAAAGGCCAATGGTCGACCATGCGGGGTCGGCCGTGTGTATTCCATACCGCTTGGGGTGATGGAATTGATCTGGGTCGTCCAATCATGCTTGTGGGAGTTGGATGATCATGATCAGATCATATCCGGACCGATATGGTCAGTGCCGGATGCTCAATCGGGCTAGTATAACACACCGAGAGGGGCTCAATCGGCTAGTATAACACACCGAGAGGGCTCGGCTAGTATAACACACCGAGAATCACCAGACGGGTATTTCGACATGGTTTCATTATAGTGTTTGAGGTTCGTGTTACTCAGAAGAGTAACACTCACCGTCATGCCACACCGATAATGATTCATTATGGTGCTTGAGGTTCGTGTTACTCGTAAGAGTAACACTCGGTCGTCATGCCGCACCGATAATGAGTACAGGAAATACAAGGCCGATATGAAATTCACAGAAGGGATTGTTGCTACATGCTCCAACCTGGAGGAATTTCATGTATTCACGTAATGGGATTGTTGCTACATGCTCCATTCTTGGTGAATTAAGTGAGGAGTATCCGTCACTTATAAATGGCTTTATCTTTTACAAGATGTCAGCGTATGATCTTTCCGGTTATTTACAAATTTAACCTTAAACGAAAATCCACCATCAACACCTATATACATACAAAGTAACGACTCTAGTCATACGACTGAGAGTCGTCATCATTATAGTGTATACATGGACGACTCTCTTAAAAAACCCAACGACTTTTTTTGTATAAACTTTTTCCCGAAAGAAATAGCCGTTGGTAATTATTGTATATATAGAGGAACACATCCAGGAGCAAATTCAATTGAAAACCAACTCACGAATTTTAGTTTTTAAATGACAAATCCTTCATCAACTACCAATTCAATTGATAACATACTTAGAAGATGCAAGCGACCAACCAAATCAATATTGGCAATGGAAGAAGAGATACGCAAAAAAGCATGCGACCTACTAAAAAAACCATACACTTTCACGCCATATCCTACGAAGGAAGAAGAAGAGTTGCGCGAGGCCAAAAACGAGATGAAGAACAATCCCAACTCCGTGAAAGATTCAAGCAAGTCGAGGAAGAGACCGAATGGGTTAAAAATTATTACATCGTCAGGGATCTCCATGAAGAACATCAACATGATAGTATATTTTGGAGCCAAGTTAGTTCGGGTCCTTTTGTTAATAACAACAAGAAACTACGATATCCTTACTTGCCGTCCCACATTAGTCATAGGACGATTCTTGTTATGAAATGGTGCACCAAGTACAACGAGTTTCTCGCGAGGCACAAAGGGGATAGGCGTGCTGCCTATGCTGCATATACCAAATGGAGAGGAGAGCCTTTTTATCACATCGAAGCCGCAATGCTAGTTGAATCTCGCACCTAAAATGTGAAATAACATGTAATGTGTTCAAAGGAATTTCCACCTTCTAATTCATATTTAATATGCTACTATTCAAAGTTTCCTTTCAATCGAGATTCAATTTATTTTAATAAACAGCCGTATATCTCGTTTATTAATTCAAGACGACTATACCTTAAGTCGTCATATAATTAATTTTGCAACAACCTCGCTCTTGAGTCGTCAACTTGTTTAATCAATAGCAAACGACCCATGTTGTGAATTTCAAAAAAAACGACCGTTGGATTTTCTTCTATATAATACCACCCCATCCTCTTGAGAAAATATCCCAAAACCATTCTTTTTTCCACCAAACTACGTAATCTTTCAATTGCAATGGCTGAATGGGAACCGTATGAAGATTTGTGTCTCGTTAAATCATTTGCTAATACCTTTCATGAACTTCCAAATGAAATCTATTCAATGTTTTGGAAGAGAGTTATGAGTTCTTCTACTGGCATCGCGAATCCTCATAACCGCAAATGGAGAGACTTGGCATTTCGATTCAACTACATTAAAAGTGCAATGAGAGAGTATGTAAAAGTTAGAAATATGGTGTACGACCATCATCCACGAGCTCCTCTTAAGGAAAAAGTGAGTAATTCGTTAATATTTATACTTTTCTCATGCTTCAAAGTTACTAACATATAACATTCCTCGTTTAATTTCAGCTGGAACGTTTCAATGGGTTATGGATAATACGTAATGGGGAAACTAAGTTCATTCACCACAAAGAATATACAACGTTGTATCGTCGAGCGAGAAGGTTCATCGAATTTAACATTTGATGTGTCAAATTCAAGAATACCTATATTAACTCTTATGTAATTCGAGATTGATGGAATATTATTTTCCTAATGGAATGTTAACTAGAATCAAAGAGTCGTTATTCTGCTATGTTATTAACATAACGACTCAATTATAAACCCATGTTGGACTATCTCCTGGATGTTATTTTAACTAAGAGTCGTCATTATTTCCCATATAAAGGCAACGACTCTATATACCTAAAAGTGGTATTCTCCTCGATTTAATACACATATAAAGTCGTTGATCGCTATATGATCAAGCTAACGACTTTAGCCATAGAAAATATGGTTCATCTCCCGGATGTTTTTGCTAACATAGAGTCGTCATTGGTTTCCATATAATAAATAACGACTCTATGTTTTTGCTAACATAGAGTCGTCATTGGTTTCCATATAATAAATAACGACTCTAGCCATAGAAATTATGGTTCACTCCTCGGATGTTTTGTTAACCTGTAGTCGTCATTGGTTTCAATATAACCAATAACGACTCTATCGACAAAAAGATATGTCAACACCGTGTTAATTTCTCTCTCTGGTCGTTAGAATTCTATTTGAAACACTTAACGACTTTATGTATCGTAAATGTGGTCGTTATTCGCTATAAAACAAAGGTGACGACCTCACTCTGTCACAAAGTGTATAATCTTGTCTCCATTAGAGTCCTACATTATTCTAACAAACATACTTGTAAACATCCTTCTTAAAACCAAGTAGTTTCAACAAACAATCCAAACCAAACACATAAGTAGTTTCAACAAACACATAAGTTCAAGTCATAAAGTAAATGAACATAAGTTCAAGTAGACTGTAACATCTCCTCACTCAAGACCACCATCTCGACCTCGACCTCCTCTTTACCTCCCCGACCGGCAAACTTTACGCTTTTCTTAGAGGAGGACCCCGAGTATCACTGCTGGGAACCACCATCTTCTCTAGTACCTTGTTCATCATGATGTTGGCTACTTTGCCCCCGTTCACCACATTGTTGTGCTAGTTGGCTACGTGTTTTCCGGGTCCTCTTACCTTCCTTAGCCACTCAAAGAAACATCTTCTTCGCATTGGGATTTTCAATGTGCGTGCAATAATCAGTGTACTGACGTTGCTTCGAGATCAAACACTTCCCTTTGTCACCAGCAACAAAAGCCTTGACAAAAAGCTTCATTCGTTCCTCTATATGCATTCAAGAAATAATTCACATTAACCGACGTATATTTGTATGTAAATGAATAACAAAATTAAACAAATAAATACTCACCACTAGTTTAAGAATGGTAGTATCATCTCTACCGTCGCCTGGAGAAGCAGAGGCGGATGCTTTGTTGGTCCTCCTACCCGTAGTCTGATCTATCCGTATCACCCTACCATGGGAGAAGCCTTCGTACCATTGATAGTAATCCGTCGTTGCCTCGTAACCTTCATGCACATGCACCCAATATGTGATGTCTACGAGGCTAGACTGTCTATTATTCCAATGTTTGACATCGCTGTGTGTTCATAAACCACTTTTATGTGATCCTTGTCACCTCAAATTTGTTCAACTTGTGCTTGAATGGAGGTACATAGTCTTCATCGGGTGAATCTTGAATAAACCCAAGTTGACACATGATTCTCATCGGATTGTACATTGAAACCGTTAGGTGAAACAAAGGGCCATGGTAATACACGACATCTTCCATTGCGCCAACTCTATCATCCTTGTACTGAGTAAAGATTACCTTTCCGCCGTGATGTTGTCAAGTTTTTTACGATTTCTATCAACGCACGCTTGTTCCCTATCCCGAAACTGAGTACAACCAAAGGGGTTCCAAATGACTACCGGGGCTCCATTTTGGGTTGAGTTTCACATCTTCATTGTCTTTGAACAAGAATTGAAATGATCATAAATCCACAACCGAACAACCAAAGTTCAAATTTTTTAAACAATCAAATAAACATAAAATATATCGAAGGAAAAACATACTAAAAGAAGGCAACTTTCATCAATCCAAATACCGGATTAGAGCCAAATTCCCATTAATTTGAGAAGTCTGTTCGCGAGATCCCTGGGAAAGTTTCGACTATTCGATGTGCAACTATGGCAGTCCCCCAAGAGTACTTGTTCACATCTTCTAAGGGCTCCAAAAGCTAAAGAAGGTTGGCGCCGACCTCGTACTTTGTCAGTCGGAAATACAACCGACGCAAGGACGTACAACAAATATGCAACCCCCGCATAACGACATTCCATATATTGAGAGACCTCCTTTTTTTTCCTTCTTCTTCGTACTCAAAGAAACATCCGCTAATCTTCACAAGTTTGAACTCTTTCTTCTAGTACTTAGTTCCCGCACGAAAAGCCCATCGCCTTCTTTATCCCAAATTTCAAACAAGTTCTTGGTCCATGTATAAATTTCCATCCCAACTAGGCCTTATCTTGAAATTATCACCGCTGATTTACCTTCGACTCGCACCTAATATTTGTTCTCCGCATCATCAGAGTCAATGCCATCTCGCCAAAAGGAAGTTGGAATGTGTCGAATTCAGCGTAATACCTTTCACAGAAACTAGATATTGCAACCTTGTCATACGCAATCACCGAGTTCACAACGGCATTGTACAAACCGGAGTGTTCAACATATTCTCTAACTCTTGCACATTCACCTTTTAGCGGCCACAACTCCATTTTCTTAAAAGAAGATTAAAGCCCGAAAAGACGTGCGCATTCTTATGATCCTACAAAAAATAAACAAATAAATATTAAAAAACATATTAGAAAGTTAATATCAACCAATTAATCAAATAGCAAGCAAAGTTGGGATTCTTACGATTGTCTCATGTAGATGGTATGAGCCCACGATCTAGAATATCCAAATAGAACTTTGCCCCCATCTCTAGGTTCTCCTCTAGGTTTACCACTTCAAGAGGCTCCAACATCAAATGAGTAATGAACGTGTCTCGCGCTGGGTGCAATATCGCTCCATCCTTCTAACCCTCTTACGGCTTCCGCCTTTTGCATTCTTCTTCATGTTCTACATCTTGTTTACCATCATCCTCATCATCCTTACCAGCAGCATCATCCCCTTCATCCTCTTCCTCCTCATGACCACCATTATTACCTTCATCCCCTTCCTGCTCATCATCACCACCATTACCATCATCAGAATCATCACCACTAACATTATCTTCATCATCATTATCACTCTCTTTCTTCCTCTTCACCTCGTACGGGAGGATCTTCTTGTATATCCTCTTCTTGGATTTCTTCTCTTCACCACTAGTGCTAGCTAAATAATAAAGAGAGTCCGATTCTGCATGAATCCGACAACTCATTACCTTTGTCTCTTGGTTCTTGATAGAAAATGATACCTCACTCATCTTTTTACCGCGTAATGGACCTAAAATGTAAGTATTTATCGTGGTGGGGAGCTTTGGAAGGAGGAGTTATCGTCATTGGAACCTTGTCTTTGGTTCTGCATTTGGTTTCAAAACAAATATAACCAAAAAACCCAATAAGAAATCAATTTTATGGTTATCAGATCAAGAGTCGTCACTAAAATGATCTACAAAACAAACGACCCTTGTATATCATGTGACGACTCAAAGTTATATGATGACGACACTTCCAAATAACAAAGGGTCGTCACAAAGTCAATAACGATCCTACTATTTGGGGTTGACGACTCTAGGGCATATAGTTAAGTGACGACTCTATGGGACCCGAGATGACGACACTATCATTTTTTGGAACAAGAGGGTTGTTCGAGTTACATCTAGAGTCGTTAATAAATAAAAAGGGTTTAGCAAACGAGAGTCGCCATCTGCAATCTAAAACATTAACGCGTATTCTAGGGCACAAATTGTGAAGGAGCAGAATGGTAGGTCGTCATCTTCAACCTAATACACTAACGATTTTTCATAAAATAAGCATGCAAATGAAAAGTCATTAGGGGTATCCATTTCTATAGTGACGACCCTTTACCCGAAAACCGCTAAATTTCGCTACTGTGACTCAATTTCACAATCAAAACACAACAAAAATCGAATAAAAGGTGGGTTTAAGTTACATACCTTCTAATTGGACCCAAATCTTCTGGGGTTTCGATTTTTTGGGTTTGGGAGTTCGTCCCTCGATAACCTTTCCTTTGACTTTGTCGACGAGATCGGGGATTTGAAGTGCTTTTCGAGCTCCGCTTTGTACGAACCATGTTTGTAGAAGAAGTTAATCGTCGATTCTCTTCTAACATCGACGATTAAACGATGAACCCAGACGTAAAAAAAAATCGTGGTGAGTCGTTAATGGTGGTGCGGAGAAGAGAAAGGTGAGGAGAGGAAGATGAAGATGAAGAGAAAATGAAAAACCGATTTAGGTATATGAGATTGGGGCCTAATTAAGGCTTTTAATTGGTTAACCGATTTTTAAGATTTGTGTTTAGTGAAAGGGTAAAACAGTCTTTTCAATATCGGAATACGCCCTCAAAAATTGGGGTGCAAATAAAAAGTTATGGCCCCTAATTAAAATGTTTGGCCCCCAATCAAATGAGGCTATCTATCTATCTAATAAGACTAGTTTTTCACTGCGGCGATGCACTGGTCCTGGTTCTCGATTATGAAATATAAGATGTTTTAAAACTGATTTCTCATAAAACATTCGATAATCCAATCACATTTAAAATTAATAATAGGTTTTAACAAACTCATGAAAAATTAATCCAATAAAAAAAAAAAGCAATTAAAGTGTCATGGATTTTGTAGTCAAAAATCAACAAATACTACGACAATTATTAGAGCTTTATAAATTGCTAAATGTTATGCTGCTCCAAACCTTCTTCAATTTCCGTATTTATTAAAAATTTCCAAATAGATCATCAGGAGAAGTGTTTGAGTATGTCATGAGAGTTTGTTGGTACCTTATTAAGGTAAGATCAACATCGATCAGTGATTTAATTTCTTCGATCACTTAATGACTTTCTTGGTTTTCCATGTCTTTGCCACACAAACCTAAAAATACTTTTACATGGAAATTATGAATTATTAAACATATAAAAAAATAATAAATTATATATAAAGTGAGTGTATTTACAGGGTCGTGTCTCCTTGCCCTACTCACGATCTATGCCTTCTCTTCGTGAATTATAATATCTTATGTATTTTAAACTCATAAATGTATTGGGTTCATGTCGAATAGTTTATACAATCATTGTATGTGTGCTTGTAAATTCCAATCCATTAAAAAGAATATGTGTTTCGCTTTCAACGCAATAAAATATTTTGGATTAAAATAAAGTATTTATTTATAAATTGAGTCAAGCTTTATGTACGTACATTTTGTGTATGTATGCCTCAAACAATATGTACATAGAGAGTCTAAAGGTCACATAAAATTATAGGATGAACGCGTGCAATATAAAGTGAATTATACATTTCTTGAATGATTGTATGTATGGATATATATTCGGGAAAATATAACATGAACCCGTAAATTCATGCATTGGGTGACTTCACGCTGCATCCGTCATTTGCAAATAGCGATCATCTACTAAATTAATTTCTGTGCAAATTTAAATTATGCTACTAGTGAACATGTCAGTGTATATACAATATACATAGTGTATTTAAACTCGTGAGTTCACGAAAATATCCAAAAATACTTAAGCATTCGTCACGTTAAACATTGGACAAAAAATCATAAAAATTCAGGCCAAATATATCTGCAAAAAATCTCACATGGGACCAAATTCAATCTCTCGATACACAAATCATTTTCGTATATAAATTAGACAAACATAGTATAAAAACTTTTTTATCATCTACATTTAATAAGTTTTCTCATCTCGGATTCTTATTTCCATTCGATCGCCACCCTTTAATATAGATGTTGGATATATAATATGTATACAACATTAAAAAAATGAAAATGTTTTAAGGAAAAACCAAGTTGGCAAACTTATCATCGCTTAAAGTTGTAATCGCTAAGCGGCAAGCCGTGAGACAGATATAGGAACTTGTCTCAATCAATCAACCTACACGATTATTACACATTGAAGGGCTAATATTTTCCCCACTTATTTTCTCGTTTACCGCTCACACTATAGCAATGTTTTCTCATTTTTTACCGGATGATCCTGCTTTGGCAAGATATTTCCTTGCTTATCGTACACAACACACACATATTTATGCTGGTTTTAGCAATGTTTTCTCATAAACACGCCATGAAATATTTTATTTATGCTGGAACACCATTATTACTACATCCACAAATATTGACCAACCCTTCTACAAATATTGTCCCAACAGAAAGTTAGTGAAGTGATTCACCGCTGATGCAAATCAGGTAATAGGTTTTGGTCTATGGTTGAGAAAGTAATCGATGTATTTAAATTTTTTTGTGTGGTGATGAGTGCTAAATAGTGCATATTTATACACCTTTTTATTGGCATTTTACTCATCTTTTGTGCTCAAGAATTAGATATTATCCCATATTCTGTATTTTCCTTGTTTTCAAGAATAAATATTTGTATTAATTAATTTTGTGTTTTTAGGTAATAAATAAAGCTCGGAGAAATTGAGGAGCCAAAAGAACGAAGAATTGGAGTCGAGCATCTATGGGGCAGATAGCCAAAGCCCGCGCGCGAATCAGTTGCAACCCAACAAGGAAGACATGGGCTAGAGCTACCCATGACCCGGATCCGAACCCGCTCATCCCGAGCCGTTAAGATCTTCACTCTCCACATCCTACGCTCGCTCCGACTTCCCTCATCATATCTTGATGCGCTCTCAACACCAAAACACTCCGAGTCTCTCTCACCCGCTCGTATCTCGTCTCGTTGCATCCAACGCTCGCTGAGGCCTTCTCATCATTCCTTTGTTGTCCCTGCCTCACACCACAGCACCCAACACCCTATACCCTATTCGAACCAAATCCATTTCTTCTTCCATCTTCTCTTTCTTCTCCCACGACTCCACAGAGAAAAACCCATCCTCCTTCTTCACCTCCCATACCTATTGCAGGCAGATCATCATCACCACCCTATCTCCCCGTCAACGCCATCACCAATAACTCCTCAGCCATCTCCACTCCCTAGTTCACACTTTCTCCATCATTAGCTTCTCTCAACCTAGAAGCTAGGGTTGAGGCTGTTTGAACTAGGGTTTTCACCAACAACCATGCATGGTCATCTCAGAGTCGAATTGACAGAGGTGGAGCTGATTTAGGGATGGTCATGGGGCGGGTATGCCAATCCCAGTCACTGCCCCGTTCGTAAAAAAAATACCCATACCTTCCCCATTACCCACATGAATTGGGGCGGGGGGTGGGGAATACCCGTATGGGGCGGGTTTTCCATGGGTTACCCGTAACACGTTGTTAATACATATATGTATTTATGATCAAAACTTAAACAAAAATAATAACATAAGAATAATGCATTCTAAAATTTAAAATTCAGAAATTCATCTTAAAGTGAACAAAAGAATCAGAAATGACTTTTTAGTTTTGCTATTCTTTCCTTTCTCATTCTATCTTCGTCCATGTTAACCATTGCATTATCTGTATCGTTTTCACTATTTTAACTTTTAGAGAATGTGTCTGATCACAACGAAGAAGCGAAAGTGATGAATATACAAGAACGATCAAGAATATAATAAATGAAAGAAGTGGTAGAAGTATAAAAATAAATGAAAGAAAGCTCGACTAAGTGATAGAAATATAAAAATTCGATACGAATTCTAGCATAAAAGTCTAAACCCTTATAATATGAAAGCTATGGGGCGGGTATGGGGCGGGGACCTGAATCCCATCCCCACCCCATCCCCGTAGCTTAGGTTTCTGGTATTACCCATACCCGACCCCATCCCATTTATGCGGGTAAAACCCTACCCAAACGGGGCGGGTACCCACGGGGATGGGGTTGGGTGGGGAAAATGACCATCCCTAAGCTGATTGAGCGACGTGGGTGAGAGAGTATTGATTTTAATTTCTATTTTAAAGTGAATTTAGGGTTTGGTTTTCTTGTCATGTATAAATAAAAAGTCTCGTGGTTGGAATGTTTATGCCTCGGACTAGCCGAGCACCAATTAGGTTTAATTTGTAGTTTAATTGTTATTTTGATGTTTTAATTTAGTGTGCTAGGTTTCATTGAAACCCTAATTCCATGTTGTGTTAAACTCTCGTCAACTATTCTTGAGTGCTAAATGTTATCGACAACTTCAATTTTAACACCTCAAGAAAGCTTTTCTCACAATGCATGCCAAGTATGCATTGTAGTTAGGTTATATCTCGTGTTGAATGTGTTTTGAGCTCTTACTTCAATTACTATTAAATTCTTTTGACTAGTTGTGCTTAATTAGACAACTAGTGCTCTAGGTTAGTGCCTTAGCTGAATATTGAAGTGTCACTAGGTGAAACTCCTGATAAGTGGTAGAATTGACAAACTTCACTCATCCGGCATAGGAACAAGAACTTCACTTAGTTGAACACACAATAGGAGTTAGTGGTGGATTTGAATACCCTAGCATCCCCATTGTCACTAGTTACATTTTATTTATCATTCCTTGTCACTACAACTTAGCCGTATTTCCAAGACAAAACCCCCGTTTGTCACAATATCATCCAAACTTAGTGAAGCCAAGCTTTAGATCAATCGGGAGCACCACAAGTCTCTCGTGGTTCGACTCGTATTTGCCACGTCTCCGATAGACGCCGTGCACTTGCGGTTATTACTCGTAGGCATTAATATAAACATCTTTCCAGGCCTACCAAGTTTTTGGCGCTCGCTGCTGACTTGGCGTGTGCCCCGTTGATTGTTGGCTTGTTTTACCGAGTTCCGGCCCTCCCTTGTACATATTTACTTTAAATTGTTCTTTGTAACCCCCGTATTAGTATAATTTAGTTAAGCTTCACCTTTGATTTTTATTGTCAATACATGATCTCGCATTGTAGTCTAATTTCATCTGCGTGACAACTATTGTTTTCCCCCGTGACAGCCCAAAACACTCTCGCTGCTTATGCTGTTAAAATTCATTCCATCTTCTATAGCTTGCACTTCCTAGGGACTGAAATTTGCTTGCCGAGCGAATGTGTACCGTGAGATGTTGAGCAAGCCCAAGGGAGGAGAGAAAGAGAAAGGCGCATAACTTGAGGATTCAGGTGAGTAAACCCTTGTTAGCCGAGTAAGCTCCTTAGCCGCATGATAACCGAGTAAGCTCCTTCTCGTGTTGAATGCCGCACCTGTTCACATGACAAGATAGCCATCCTCGCTAGGCAACCACCTCTAATTGTTCTGTTGAACTAATTGCTTGCATATCTCAAAGGGCACTTTAAAAATCTATGCTAGCTGAAAAACCGGTGTTTGTGTGTGTCTATGCATTGAAAATTGGTCGAACTAGCCATCTCTTCACCGTGAAGTCTCTGGGCTTTAACAAAGACTTGAGCTTAACTCCAGCCCCCGTAGCCGTGAGCTCAAGCTACTACTTGGATAGCCAAGTTAGTTGAAAATCCCGCTGAAGTCAACCGCAATAGTTGACATCAACTCGATCTGTTGATCGAGCATAACCTCGTGCCATTACCATGCCGATACCCCGTGCCGTCATCCTTGTATGCTCAAATTGATCAGATCCTCGTGGCGAACTATGAATGTATCCCGGTAAGCTAGATACCGCTAAGCGCAACCATGACGCATGATAGCTTGACCCGATAATGCTAACTGAGAATGCTATAACTTGTGCATGATTGAAAGTAAGCCGAGCATCTTTGTCAGGCACCCGTGTGCTTGTGTAACCCCGAGAATTTGTGTGAGCCGTAGCGCAACCCATAAATCAACCCCCGTTGTCGCTTGCCTTGGCCGTAGCTTGTACTTGTGTGCCTCGTTGTATGTTCTCAGGCATGGGAATTTGGATAAACTAGTTGCCTTGTCTTTGCAACATTGGTTGACCAAAATAGTTGATGAACCGCACCAAATCGCAACCTTAAGCACCACCCAAATTTCCGCTGAGCTTGAGTGCAACCTCGGTTAGCCTAAAGTTAGTTGTAGCCGCAAATCAAAGAGCTTACCACAAACCCCGGTATGAGCTGTTGAGCCAATTATTTGCCAAACCCCCTTACAAGCTCATTCCCGTGAAAATTGGTGAGCTTAGCTCTCTTGTGCTCGCGCATATGCCCCGAGCTTAACTCCTACTAAGCCGAGAGTTCAAGCTGCAAACAGGTTTCCAAGTGTGTTGCATGCCCATCCATACTAACTTGATGTCAACTGGGTTGGTTGACATCATGACCCCGTTGAATTAGCTACCCCGCTACTTTGCCGGTGTATAACCTCTCGAGCATTGAAATCTCTGGCTTGTTGACACCCCGTGGCATTTGTTTGAGCAAACCCCGACCTTACCTTGTGTATGTCTAACCTTGTGCTAAGCCTCGGCAATTTCTGGAATACACCCTGAGCCGAGTTGCAAAACCGTGCTGTTCATGTGCCGATTCAACCATATCCGTGAGACCACAACCACTTGCATAATCTCTCGAAAATTCTCGTTGCTTTATCAGATCCGCAACAAGTTGATAATCAGGCCGTGTCGATTTTGAGAGGTTGTGCATCACCAGGCTGTGCCTATAACTGTCATGCATCTTACTTTGCTTGAACTCGCCAATCTTCATAACCTGTGCATGAGCCGAGCTGCTCTCGTGCCCGTGTGTGCACACTTGCTAAAGCAAGAGCCATAGTACACGTAAATTGTGTAATTTCTGTTGTTTTTCCGGGTTGTGCAATTGCCAACCACCGAGCCCACAACCTAGGTTCCCACACACAAACTTGTTCTCTCCGCAACCACCAAGCCCAACCACTAAGCTTTGCCTTTTCACTGGCCGATGACCAGCCAAACTCACGTGGCTCGTCCTTCGCAAACCGGCCGCGCTTAAACCACTAAAGCCCAAATACTGGCCGTGCAACTGGCCGTGCAGCTTATAAAACCTGGCTCGCAAACAAACATTCCCAATAAAACCAAGATGTACAAGCCCAAACAAACCAAATCCCACACAAACCAAATGAGACCCAATAAACCAAACTGAGTCCACTACAATTGGGCTTTGAGTTCAATTTGAGTTGCTGAACATGTCAGATTTTGGTCTCGCATCCTGGGGATGGAAACAAATCCATTGAGAGCTTGCTTACTGGCATGCTTTCACAATATGAAATCCCCATACCATAGTGATTTTAGGAGATCTTATGAGCCTTCTCTCAGGCCTTGACTTCACATACCCTAATCATTATGAGCACATGTATCATTCACCACATGTTGAAAATGAACACTTTTCTCATACCCAATCGTCACTTCTAGATCACTTAGGAAACTCAAGTTTCGCTTTAGAAAGGCAATCACATGAGCAATCTGTCAAATCTAATCCCCAGGCACTATGCAATGTATACTTGTACCTTATGTGGCAGCTTAGACCACCCCGCCGAGAACCACATTTTACATGAGTTTAGGTAGTCTAGGAAAGCCATGATAATCAAATGTACGAATTGTCTAGAAATGACTATGACCATGCACACACGCATCATCCATCATCATGGGAAGTTGAACAATGTTATACTCACCCAACTCCGTGTTTGCAATCGCAATGGAAACGCTCATGGAGCAAAATGCTAGGCTTGAACCGAATGCAATACACGACCATCCATATAGCAACATGTCCGAATTTCCTTCTCTAGTGAACCATGTGCACACCCATGTAATGATCATTCATATGAAACATGCATACCCACTCAGTGAGAATTCTCCTTCAATTGAACCTAATCTAGAGGTAGATGAGTATACTGGAACTCAAATTTTGAATGGGGGATGAATTTTTGTTATGATGATGATGATGAATATGAAGAGCATGCGTATTTCGAAAATGTAGTAGAATCTTTTGGTTCGGTAGACGTTAGGCGTCTCTTCTCAGAACCCTATGAATGATGCTTCTTCTAATATTCATACATGTGATGCCGATTTGGAACCCGTGGAATTGTCCCGTGAAAATAAGCATGCTTTACCACTGTTTGTGACCTAGAATAGTTTGAATTGTCCGACACAGATGATTCAATGCATGTGCCCGATTCCATGCCTAGGTTACGAAATGATATCTCTTCTAGTTATGTTGTATGAGGGTGATTATGATTATGACATGGAGATTGATGAATTGTTCTATGCAGTGTGAACATGATTTACCCTCTTCGACTTTAGAAAGTGTGTGATGGTGCAAACGATTCTATACATGAAAACAACTTAGATGCACCTAATCTCTCTCCTAAGTCACAAATTGAAACTCCTCCACCAAACCTAGGTGTAGTTTGTCACAAAATTGCAAAACCAACTTTTCCGAAATGCCTAATTTAGGCCTAGAACTTCGTGCTTCCCAAGTCCTCTTGGATTACTTTGCATCAAAGTATAACACTTTTAAGGAACCACAGCTTGGAATGTGTATATCTGCTCTCTCTTAGTAAAACTCATTTTGAATTAGACCTTTGCATGATGTACCGTTAAAATTGCAAGATTTTGTGCTCCCAAACACACCCGCTCACAAGTTTAGGTTTGGGGAAAATCCTTTCATATGCAGCCTTACTTGCACTTTCATTTTATATTTGTGTAAGGTCAAAAATTTTGTGATGTTTGTACTTATTTTCTATTGGGCCGATCCTCAACTCTTTAGATTGTTAGTGTATGGTGAATTTTCATTGTATATAATCCAAGAGGACTTGTTAAATTTTTCTTCTTGAATTGGTTGAGTCTTCTTGTACATATATTGTGCTAATCCGATATGATCTCCACGAGAATGTTGGATTCTAGCCTTGACAAATGAAGTTTCAACCTTGCTCTCGCCGACATCCCACTAATCTCTTCCCTTTTCTCTTATCAAAGATAGTTCCCATGGTATGTGATTGTTTAAATTTTTCCTATCTCGTTGACACATTGAGGACAATGTTTGATTTAGGGTTGGGTGCATTTGCATGTGCATATAGAGTTTTTAGTCTTTTTAATCTTTTATTTCAAAAAATAAAAAAATAAAAAAATAAAATAAAATATTCAAAACTTTTTGCAAATAAAAACCTCCAATTTTTAGAGATTTTAGAGTCACTAGCATGCTTCTAGCTATGTTTACATAGAGAATCTGACCGAAATAATGGTTAGAAGTTACCGAGAACATAATCGGGTTTCTTAGTTGATTAGAGCGTTAAAGTTGGATTTAACCATACCTGCAGGGCTTAATTAGGTGCCATTTAGATATTCGGTAGTAGAATTGTGATCACCCATAGTAGAGACTACCCATTTTACATCAAGTGAGGCACCAACCTTCAAATTTTTGCAACTTTCTAGAAAAGTCATTAGAGTGTGTGTCACCGTACGTCAATTCCGGGTAGGAATTGTGAGCTACCCAACTTCGCACCAATTTCAAAGACTACTTTTGATCTCTTGAGTGCTAGTTTTTGTCAATCATGAGGGTGACGTTTAAAGAAGAAAAACTCCTTCTAAATATCGAATTTGCAGTTAGCATCACTCTCTCTCTCTCAATCAACGGCACTCCATAGAAACACATCATCACAAGAAACGAAGCATCATCGTAATATTGAAAGAAAAGTTGAGATAGTCCAAGGTTTACGTGCAACAAAGAAAAGAAAATAGGATGAGAATTAATGAAGTTTGTGAAAAATTAAGTTTTATTATTTTATTGTGATACTTAAAAAATTAAAAAAAAAGAAAAAAAAAAAGTCAAGTTTTTGTGAAGTTCAGAAGTTCGTCATCAACAGTCGAAGACCAAAGACCGAAGATTGAAGACGTTTCTATGGTTTCTTATGAGAGAGTGATATTAATTTCCGATCGGGTGAGAAGGTAAGTGAGTACTCCCACCCTTGCTAATGGTTGATTTCCTTTCTTAGAGATCATCAAAAGATTCTTTTGTCCACACTCTTGTGGAGTCTCCGTAAATTATTTCGGAAGGTTATCCTTCTTACCTACAACGTGTGCGGATTTCTCTTTTATTCCTCGCCCTCGCACACATGAGAGACTAAAAAGCGATCTTTTTGAGTGCAATTATCATAAAACCCTAATGGTGAGAGGCGTAAGTCGAGGCTTATGATCACAATCGAATCCGAATTTTTCATATGGTATGGTTACTCAAAGACTTAAGGACGAGAATGCTGCTTCTTTGGTAGTTCTAACTTCATTTACTAGCATGCAAAACTCTATATACTCATAGCTCCTTGGATGCTTGAGACTCTTTACACTCGGGTTGGAGAAGGTTTTGTGGGTACACCTCCTGCAAACCCTCACGAGACTACAACTCGTCCAATTAGGGACACCTTAGGGGTTTAAAGGCTTAGTGCATACGCTAAATGCATTCGAGAGACTGCGATGGGGTATAGTTAGGATTTCTTAATTTCTCGCTTCACTTGAGGACAAGTAAAATTCAGTTTGGGGGTATTTGATGAGTGCTAAATAGTACATATTTATACACCTTTTTATTGGCATTTTACTCATCTTTTGTGCTCAAGAATTAGATATTATCCCATATTATGTATTTTCCTTGTTTTCAAGAATAAATATTTGTATTAATTAATTTTGTGTTTTTAGGTAATAAATAAAGCTCCTGAGAAATTGAGGAGCCAAAAGAGCGAAGAATTGGAGTCGAGCATCTATGGAGCAGATAGCCAAAGCCCGCGCGCGACCGGGCTTTGTAACCCAACAAGGAAGACATGGGCTAGAGCTACCCATGACCCGATCCGAACCCGCCATCCCGAGCCGTTAAGATCTTCACTGCCACATCCTACGCCGCCTCCGACTTCCTCATCATATCTTGATGCGCCGCTCAACACCAAAACACTCCGAGTCTCTCTCACCTGCTCGATCTCGTCTCGTTGCATCCAACGCCGCCGAGGCCTTCTCATCATTCCTTTGCTTGTCCCCGCCTCACACCACAAAGACCCAACACCCTATACCCTATTCGAACCAAATCCACTTCTTCTTCCATCTTCTTTCTTTCTCCCACGACCCACGAGAAAACCCCATCCTCCTTCTTCACCTCCCATACCCGTTATGCAGATCATCATCACCACCCTATCTCCCGTCAACGCCATCACCAATAACTCCCCAGCCCATCTCCACTCCCTAGTTCACACTTTCTCCATCATTAGCTTCTCTCAACCTAGAAGCTAGGGTTGAGGCAGTTTGAACTAGGGTTTTCACCAATAACCATGCATGGTCATCTCAGAGTCGAATTGACAGAGGTGGAGCTGATTTAGGGATGGTCATGGGGCGGGTATGCCAATCCCAGTCACTGCCCCGTTCGTAAAAAAAATACCCATACCCTCCCATTACCCACATGAATTGGGGCGGGGCGGTATGGGGAATACCCGTATGGGGCGGGGTTTTCCATGGGTTACCCGTAACACGTTGTTAATACATATATGTATTTATGATCAAAACTTAAACAAAAATAATAACATAAGAATAATGCATTCTAAAATTTAAAATTCGAAATTCATCTTAAAGTGAACAAAAGAATCAGAATGACTTTTTAGTTTTGCTATTCTTTCCTTTCTCATTCTATCTTCACCATGTTAACCATTGATTATCTCGTATCGTTTTCACTATTTTAACTTTTAGAGAATGTGTCTGATCACAACGAAGAAGCGAAAATGATGAATATACAAGAACGATCAAGAATATAATAAATGAAAGAAGTGGTAGAAGTATAAAAATAAATGAAAGAAAGCTCGACTAAGTGATAGAAATATAAAAATTCGATACGAATTCTAGCATAAAAGTCTAAACCCTTATAATATGAAAGCTATGGGGCTGGACCTTGAATCCCATCCCCACCCCATCCCTCGTAGCTTAGGTTTCTGGTATTACCTATACCCGACCCCATCCCATTTATAAAGGTAAAACCCTACCCAAACGGGCTGCACCCACTGGGATGGGTTTGGGTGGGGAAAACGACCATCCCTAAGCCGATTGAGCGACAGCGTGGGTGAGAGAGTATTGATTTTAATTTCTATTTTAAAGTGAATTTAGGGTTTGGTTTTCTTGGCATGTATAAATAGAAAGTCCGTGGTTGTGAAATGTTTATGCCTGGACTAGCCGTGTAGCACCAATTAGGTTTAATTTGTAGTTTAATTGTTATTTTGATGTTTTAATTTATGTGCTAGGTTTCATTGAAACCCTAATTCCATGTTGTGTTAAACTCTGTTTAACTATTCTTGAGTGCTAAATGTTATCGACAACTTCAATTTTAACACCTCAAGTGCTTTTCTCTCTCACAATGCATGCCAAGTATGCATTGTAGTTAGGTTATATCTCTGTTGAATGTGTTTCAGGCTCTTACTTCAATTATTATTGTTAATTCTTTTGACTAGTTGTGCTTAATTAGACAACTAGTGCTCTAGGTTAGTGCCTTACCGAATATTGAAGTGTCACTAGGTGAAACTCCTTAGATAAGTGGTAGAATTGACAAACTTCACTCATCCGGCATAGGAACAAGAACTTCAAATAATTGAACACACAATAGAGTTAGTGGTGGATTTGAAGACCCTAGCATCCCCATTGTCACTAGTTACATTTTATTTATCATTCCTTGTCACTACAACTTAGCCGTATCGCACAAAACCCCTGTTTGTCACAATATCATCTCGAAACTTAGTGAAGCCAAGCTTTAGATCAATCAGAGCACCACAAGTCTCTGTGGTTCGACCCGTACTTGCCACGTCTCCGATAGACGCCGTGCACTTGCGGTTATTACTCGTAGGCATTAATATAAACATCTTTCCAGGCCTACCATGTGGGCAGTACTGTTACTCTATAACAGAAACAGGAGTACCCAGCAGCACATAATCTTTCAAAATCTTTACCCAAAATTTAAAATGTATACTTGATATGAACGAAATATATTAAAACCTGTTAGTATTACATGGTGGACTTCAACTTTAGTCCTCAAGAAAAAAATGTATAACATAACTAATTAAGCTCATTTGAACAACTAAGGGAAGGAAATTTTTTACAAAATCATATCTAAAAAAAGGCAGTGATTATTACAAGTGGTAATTATACAAGTATCCCTTGTTTTGATGGGCTTCACAATTATCCTTATCACACAGTAAATATATCCCTACCTTTTTTAAAAAAAATCAATTTAATTATCAATACCAACTTTATCCTTCATGTGTTGTCTATCTCACCGTATGAAACCAATTGTTTCAGTTTTATTTTTAGTTTCGATCTAAATCAATTTTCTCTCCTTGCCTTCCTCTTCCACCGACATCCACCACCTCTTCACATCACCACCACCATGCCGTAGCACCTCCACTTCCGTCATCACCTTCTACCACCATCGTTATCACCACCTCCTCCTAAAGAATCGATTTAGATCGATTTCTTGATTTCGCTATAAATCTTAAATCTGGTGATTGTTCAACGATAAATTAATCTCCAAAACTCTAATTTTCAGTTTGTATTGATATCCGATTTGATTTCTAGAGAAGCGCTCAAAATTTGGTGTTTATTTTGATAGTTTTTGTTTTTATTTCGTTGATATTGTAATTTTGTGCGAGCCAAAATTCCGATTCGAATCGTATAGAAGTGCTTGTAGCAAAACACGAGAAATTGATTCAAAGAGAGCCCATAAAGATCGTTTAATAGATTTCTAATCAATTTTCTTAATTATTCTCTTCCTCCTTTACCTTTATTATAGATCGTTTGAGTAGAATGGAGATAGATGTGTTTAGCATGGACCGTAAACACTGTTGCATTAATACTCAATAGGTAAATAAATATATGATATAATTTTTACTATTTTGGTATGTTCTTAGTGCACTTTGACGCCATGGCCAGATCTATACCGTATTTTAAGACACTTTTATCTCTCTCGCTCTACATTTGTTTATTTTTTAGATATTTTTAAAAATGGTATATGAAAGTGCTTGTATTATGGATTTTTTGTTGATTGTTGGTGGTGGTTCACTTTGGAATGATAAACACATGAAGATTGGTGCTTGTTTTCAGAGAACTTTTGCTACCTTACTCTTCTTTATGTTCAAGTTCACTGTATCAACTACTGTTGTTGATCCCTTTTGTTGGATCAACTCTTGTTGTTGACAAATTTTTTATTGGATCAACTACTGTTGTTGATCCCTTTTGTTGGATCAATTCCTATTGTTGACACAATTTTTTATTGGATCAACTACTGTTGTTGATCCCATTTATGGAAATTTTGTGTGCTGGTGGTGGTGGTGAGGTTGGAACGATAAGTTGGTGGTATTGTTGGTGTTGTTAGCAAAACTTGTAGCTTCCTTTGTTGATCCCATTTATGGAGATTTTGTGTGGTGGTGGTGGTGGTGGTGGTGGTGAGGTTGGAACGATAAGTTGGTGGCATCGCTGGTGTTGTTAGCAAAACTTGTAAATTTCTTTTGCATGGATCAACTTTCATTGTTGATCCAATTTAGTGGATCAACTACTGTTGTTGATCCCTTAAATTGGATAAACTTTTATTGTTGATCCTTTTTTTTTTTGGATCAACTACTGTTGTTGATCCCAAAAATTGGATCAACTTCTACTGTTGATCCAGTGGTGGTGGCAGCGGCGGGAATGGAGGTGGTGGTGGTGGTGGCGGCGGCGACGACGGTGGTGGATTGGTGGTGACGTTGGTGGTGGTAGCGGTTGACTAGTGGCGGCGACGGCGACAGATTAGTGGTGGTGGTGGCGGCGGCGGACTAGTGGCGGCGGCGGCGACGGTGGCGGACTGGTGGAGGTGTAATGGTGGTGGTGACGGAGTGGTGGTGGAATATTAATGGTGGTGGTGGTTGAATGTTTGTGGAGGAATGGTAGTTGAATATTGGTGGTGGTGGAATGGTGGTGGTGGTGCAGGTGAAGTGGTAGTGGAAGAAATTTGTTCCATTTTGAACTAAAGAAGAATATTATATGGGTGAGGGTATTAAGGTAATCTAATTTTAAATAAATATGGTTATTAAAAAAGTAGGG
The DNA here is from genome assembly GCA_023531295.1 of Papaver armeniacum. Classification (NCBI taxonomy): domain Eukaryota; kingdom Viridiplantae; phylum Streptophyta; class Magnoliopsida; order Ranunculales; family Papaveraceae; genus Papaver; species Papaver armeniacum. The sequence continues at coordinate 16,789 of JAJJWW010018682.1, read as the reverse complement.
ATATATTTATTGTTGTATAAGGATATATCTGTAGGGTGTTAAAACTAGGGACATATAATTAATATACCCTTATTACAACCTCTACTAAAGTTAAATACAACCCTTAAACAGAATTATTATACTTATGATACGGGTAGACATAACTCACCTTTATTGTCCAACCAAATATGTATTTGATCCAATCAAATCAATCATAACGTTAGATTCCAACCAATATCCGTATTAATAAGATATAAGATGTGTATTATTTACCATCCCGCAAAAAACCACGTTTACGTAAAACCTTATCCTTCTTGTAAATATGCAAGAGACCAAGATTCGAATGAGAAATAAATTTAACAAATTCTTCATGCCATCATATTTCTTTCCATGCGAAGATCTTTTGGAATCATCCATATCCTTGAAAAACACTTTTTTGCTTTTGCTCACCTTCTAAATGGTAGGAAGTCGTTTTACGCTTGGATCGTATCATATACTCGGATATCGAAGTCCCGCATTCTCAAACAGGATTTTTCTCAGATTTTATCGACATCCTTTCCCCGTCCACTGATCTCTGCTCAAGATCTTGCTTTTTGTTTCCATCTGATTATAAGCTTTTTGATGGAGATTGTCTATTGATGAGTGCCAAATAGTGCATATTTATACACCTTTTTATTGGCATTTTACTCATCTTTTGCGCTTAGAAATCGATATTATCCTCATTCTCGTATTTTCTTTGTTTTCAAGAATAAATATTTGTTTTAATTAATTTTGTATTTTTAGGTACTAAATAAAGTCCTGAGAAAGTCGGAGCCCAAAGAGCAAAGAATTGGAGTCGAGCACCCAAGGAGCAAAGACGAAGCCCGCGCGCGCAGTCAGCTTGCAACCCAACAAGTAGCAACTCATCTACAAGACATGGGCTTGAGCTAGACCCGACCCATGACCCGATCCGAGCCCGTCTCTTCCGAGACGTTGAGATTTCTTTCTCCCTCATCCAACTGCCGCCGCCCCACGTGCATCGAAGATCGCCGCTCCCGTGCTACACCGTATCACATCAAACCGGCTACCTCTTCTCAGCCGTTCAGATCGCAGCCGCCTTCATCCAACGCTCGCTCGGCCTGTCCCATCGTCCGTTGCTGTACCTGCTTCACAACGAATCCACCATACCCTATACCCTATCGACCCATACTCATTTCTCTTCTCCTCTTCTCTTTCTTCTCTGCAAAAACCCATCTTCTCTGCAACTCCACCTTCTTCCCCCGACCAACCCTCTGCAGCGCCACCCTCCATCTCCTGCCAAAGCCATCACCACCATCTCCTTTCCCATCACCACAGCCAACAACCTCCTACACCTACGCTCATCTCTAACCCTAGATATCACTTTAGTTTCTACCAACCCTAGAAACCAAATCAGAGATAACTAGAGCTGGGTTCACAACAAATCCGAAGCAAGAGGAGTTCGAGCCGATTTGACACAAGAGGAGTGCGTTTGCAGTATGGGTTCGAATTAATTGGCTTTTAATTTCTATTTTAAATTAAATCTAGGGTTTGGTATTTGGGGTATGAGTGCATGTATAAATATGAGTGTTGGGTCTTGATAGAGGACACGCCTGGATTAGCCGGAGTGTCAATTTAGGTTTATTTTCTGTTTTAATCATGTTTTAATTTAGTTTGTTAGGGTTTCATTGAAACCCTAATTCTCTGTGTTTTTTGAGTTCAATTACATTGAATGTTCTTGAGTGCTTTAATTATCGGATAATTTCAATTCCAAGATTACAATACTCTTCTCTCACAGTGGATGCCCCGTATCCATTGTAGTTAGGCAAACATTTGTGTTGTTGATACCTCACCTCAAACATTAGACATAATACTATTACCCCGACTAGTTGTGCTTAATTAGACAACTAGTACTTGGGGATTAGTACATTAGCTGATATTTGAAATATCATTAGGTGAAACTCCGTAGACAAGTGGCGGAATTGACACACCGCCCTTAGCTACTATAGGAACAAGACATTCAACCTCAAGTGAACTCACGATAGAGTTAGAGGTGAATTTGAAGACCTAGCAACTCCCTTTACACTATCTCGTTACCTCGCTTAGAGTCACTTCAGCTTCATAACTTAAATGTTTCGGCAACCAAAAATATCTTTGTTACATTCTGTTACATTTTGTCACTCGTTATCACTAGAACTCGCAGTTAGCAAGCCGAGAATCAACTAGAGCACACCGTCTCTCGTGGATCGACCCGACGTGCCGCGTCTCCACGTACGCCGTGCACTTGCGGTATCACCGTAGGCCGTAATTTAACCCATCTTCCAGGCCTACCAAGTTTTTGGCGCCGCTGCCGGGGACTTGGCGCGTGCCCTGTAGTTCATTGGCTTGCTTTACTGATTTTCACCCCTGTATATATTCATTTTGTTTTTCTTTGGCCTGTTTTTGCTGTTTTTAGTCCTGTTGTTAGTATAATTTAGCATATCATTTGTAACTTAGCTTCCCGTAGTGTAACTTAGTTTAATTTTCTTATAACTTGCATCTCAGAATTTGTCATTGCATTGTAGTTTTGCATCGTAGTTCTTATAAGTCGTATAAGTTTTTGCATTGTAGCTTAACCGTCATATTTTATTTTATTTTCTCTACATTTTGATTTGCATTCTCGCATCTTAGAGCCGTGCTTAGCTCCGTTGCTCAGCTCGTTGCCTAGCCCCGTGCTCGAGTGCTTTGCTCGCAGCTTAGCTCGTCATTATAGCACTATAACCTCGCTTCATCTCGTAGTGTAATTTTGAGAACCGAACTATCATTCCGAGCCAGCAGTGTACCTTTGTGCCGCCGTGGAAGTACAACCAGCCCAAGGAAACCAAGGGAAAACCCTGTGCCGTGTAGTTGTGCCGCCGTGTCGACCCAAGGGATGCACGGGAGCAAGCCCCGCAACTCGTAAGGAACCCGAGCTCTTGTGCCGCAGACCGTCAGGGCCGCCGCCGCCGAGCAAGGCCTCGGTTGTTGAGCCTCGCAGCATACCAGGTTAGTTATCAAAACCCCGATAAGCTAGTTCACCGGTTAGCCCTCGACCTCACTCACCCGACCTCACTCACCGACCGCCATGCCCCCCCGACCTCACTCACCTCGTTGCATTAGACCCCTGCCACAGCCCCCCGTAGCCGTGAGGTTGGGCTTTGATAACACGCTAGTCGCAACACAAGTGAGGTCAACTGAGATAGTTGATGCTCAGTGTGTTATACAGGAGCCCGTGTGAAACCACCTTGTGCTGACCTTGTATGGCTTGAGAACTATGTGCATCTCTGTGCTTAGTCGTATGTATTTGAGTTTTTGTTTTTAGCCCGAGCATATTCTCGGTGCATCTCGTGCTTACTTGCAAGCCCCCAAGGTTTGCATGCTTAAGCCATCGAGCAATTTATGCATGCTTGACTCAACATCTAAGCCATTGAGCCATTGACCCGCACCGACCTGTGCACCGGGGCCGTATTGCCTTGCCCCGTATTGCTCAAAGATCTAAGCAATTGTTAACTATTTTGTCATCCGATTGCCATCTCAGATCGCACTTGATCGAGCCCAAAGATTGCTTTACCTTGCAAGCCCCCGAAGCCGCAAGCCGTGTACTCGACCCGTGAATAAATCCCGACCCCATAGCTTCTTTGCCTTGGTCGTAGCCTGTGCTTGTATGCAAACCCCGAGTGTTGTGTTGTGTTGTTGTGTGGCGAACACCCCGAGCATGTTTTAAACAAATGGCCTATTCATCGGGTCGTTGATCTTCTCGCATTTGTGAATAGATGTTGTTTTGCATGATAGAATAAGCCGCAAAATCCATTGCATGCTAGACCCGCGTTGAATGACCCGAACCCACATCTCAGCATCCCCGTGTTTTTCTCGTTGAGCTTCAGTCGCGCATCCGCACCAGCCCAACCCGAGTCAGTGTGCAAACCCCGAGTCACTTTTTGAATTTGTCGAGTATCCGACTCCGCAACCTCAAAACCCCGAGTCACCGTGTCTCATTACTCTTCACAATGCTAGTCATTGATATGCGCAATGAAGAAACCGCGCTAAACATCGTGTAGAGTTAAGCTTAAACTCATACCGATCCCAGACACCTACCAACATTCTTGCTGGAGTTGTGCCGCTTCTCGACCAGCCAGAGCCGCCAACCCAAGCCGAGTCGAATTGCCAAGCTCGCACAACTGAACCAAAGATCGGGCACACACCTGGGCTTGCACATACCAAGTAACATGCACACAAACCGAGCCCAGCACCATCAATCTGGGCTTGCACTCGTATCTGCAGCCCACCATCAACTGGCCGATCGACCACACCGTAAACAAAACTCGAGCCCACAGTTCCACTAGGCTTTACACAAACCCGGGCTTTTGCACTCTTCCACCGGGCTAGTTAAACCCACATCTGTTGGGCTGTACACACAGCCCACATAACTGAACCATAAGCCTCTGCTGGGCTGGATCTGGGCTTACACCAAACTGAGCCCACAAGAACACAAGCACCCTGGCTGAGCTTTCACTGGCCGCTTAGGCAAACCTATTAGCTGGTCAGGTAACCAATCAAATTTAACCGTTAATCAACACTTTCACTTGGCTTGAACTCAACCTAGGCTTTGCACAACCACTGGGCGCAACCACACAACCTTCAAACACATAAGCTGTATATCCGGTCTGGTAGCTTCACAAAACCTCAAGCTAATCGCCTAACCCGGGCTCGCAAAACCAAATTTCAACCAGCTCAATCCAGTTGGGTTACACACTTTGCAACAAACAAAGCTTTCCCACATAAACCAAAGTTTACAAAACAAAAATGAACTCCCATTTAAACCAAACAAGCCCACATAAACCAAACTTAAACCCAACAAACCAAAAACCCAATAAACCAAACTTAGTCCACTTCACCGGGCTTTGAGTTCAATTTGAGAGCTAGACCATGTCGGATTTTGGTCCGCATCCTGGGATGGAAACAAATCCCTTTAGAGAGCGTGCTTATGGGCACCTTTCACAGGATGAACCCCCAACATACCATAGTGATTTTAGAGAATTTATGCGCCTTCTCAGGGCCCTGACCTCACATACCCTAATCACTATGAGCACATGTATCATCCACCACAGGTTGAAAAATGAACAATTTTCTCATACCCAACTTTTAGATCACTTTTAGATCATTATGAAATGCATGCTTGCACCTTATGTGGTGGCTTAGACCACCCTGCTGAATACTGTTATATCTTGCATGATTTTAGACAAATCTAGGAAAACCATGATAATCCAATGAACGAAGTGTCTAGAAGTGACTATTGGGACCATAATCAACCCGCACACATGCATCATTCACCACAGCCGGGAGATGAACAATTTTATACTCCCCAACTCCTAGTTTGCAATCAACAATGGATACACTCATGGAGCTAAATGCTAGGCTTGAAATGAATGCAATGCATGACCATCCATAGCAACATGTCTAAATTTCCCCTTCTCTAGTCAACCTCATGCACAACCATACATTGAATATCCATATGAGGAATGCATACCCACTAGTGAAGACTCTCCGCAATGGAACAACTCAAGATGATTCTTCAAAGGAACCCGATTGAATTACAAAATGATGGATTGAAAATAGTGTTTCTAGTCTTACTCATGCAACTAACATTGAATATGAACCTAATCTAGAGGTAGATGAGTACACTAAAAATACTACAATTTTGAATGGAGAGATGGATTTTTGCTATGATGATGATGATGATGATGATGAATATGAAGAGCATATGTATTTTGAAAATGTAATAGAATTTTTAGGTTCAATGACATTAAGTGTCTCTCCCGTGAACCCTATGAATGATGCTTCTTCCGATATTCATGCATGTGATATTGATGTGGAACCCAGTGGAATTGTCCCGTGAAAAGACCATGATTTACCCACTCCCCGACCTTAGGAAAGAGTGTGACGGTGCAAATGATTTTATACATGAAAATAACTTAGATGTACCTAACCTCTCTCCCGAGTCACAAATTGAAACTCCTTCACCCAACCTAGGTGTAGTTTGTCACAAAATTGCAAAAACCAACTTTTCCGAAAATGCCTAACTTAGGCCTAGAGCTTTGTGCTTCCCAAGTCCTCTTGGACTATTTTGCATCAAAGTATAACACTCTTAAGGAGCCACAGTTGGAATATGTAACCGCTCTGAATTAGCAAAACTCATTTCGAGTTAGACCTTTTGCATGATGTACCTTTAAAATTGCAAGATTTTGTTCTCACAAACACCCCCGTTCACAAGTTTAGGTTTGGGGAAACTCCTTCACATCTGATCTTACTTGCACTCTCATTTTATTTTGTGTAAGGCTGTTAATGTGTACATATTTTCTATTGGGTTGATCCTCAACTCTTTAGATTGTTAGTTTATGGTGAATTTTTGTATATAATCCAAATAGACTTGTTAAATTTTCTTTTCTTGATTCGGTTGAGTCTTCTTGCACATATATTATGCTAATCCGATATGATCTCCGTTGAGAATATTGGATTCTAGCTTGACGAATGAAGCTCAACCTTGCTCTGCCGACATCCGTAATCTCTTCCCTTTTTATCTTTTCAAAGATAGTTCTCTCGGTATGTATGACTTTAAATTTTTTTTTTCTATATGTAGACACATTGAGTACAATGTTTGATTTAGGTTTGGGGTGCATTTGCATTTAGAGTTTTTAGTCTTTTAATCTTTTTATTTTCACTTAAAAAAAAAAAAAAAAAAAAAAAAAAAATTCAAAAATTCAAAAAACTTTTTGCAAATAAAAACCTCCAACTTTTAGAGATTTTAGAGTCACTAGCATGCTTCTAGCTATGTTTACATAGAGAATCTCGATTTCGAAATAACAGAAATTGGAAGTACCTGAGAACACAATCGGGTTTCTTAGTTGATTAGAGCGTTAAAGTTGGATTTAATCATACCGGAGGGCTGAATAGGTGCTGTTTAGATATTCTCTAGTAGAATTGTGATCACCCATAGTGGAGACTACCCATTTTACATCAAGCAGGTACCGACCTTCACTCTTTGTGACTTTCTAGAAAAGCTTTTAGAGTGTGTGTCACCGTACGTCAATTCCGGGTAGGAATGGTGAGCTACCCAACTTCGCACCACTTTCAAAGACTACTTTTGATCTCTTGAGTGCTAATTCCGTCAATCATGAGGGTGACGTCTAAAGATGAAACTCCTTCTAAATATCGATTTGCGCTAGCATCTCTCTATCTCTCAACGCAAGACCCATAGAAACACATTATCGTCAGCAACCGGAGCAGAATCAGAATATTGAAAGAAAAATTGATATAGTCCAAGGTTTATGTGCAACTAGGGCTGCACAAAACCGACCCAATCCACCAACCCAACCCGCACCCGCCAAAAATACCCGCACCCAACCCAACCCGCCTCGGCCGCGGTCGACTATGGGTGACAATATCAAAACCCACCGTATGTTGGGTTGCGTGGTAGCAACTTCTTTGCCACCCAACCCAACCCACCACCCGCCGACCTTAACCCTTAGATCTTTCAACCACTAATCTAGCCGTCAATTTTCATATATAACTAAAAAATCTAACCTAACTATTAACCCTAATCTTTTTTCTCTCACTCCTCCGTTTCACTGCCTCACTTTCTCTTCTTCGCTTTTATTTGTTTTCATCAATTTTCATCAATTTTCCGGAGAGATAAAAAGAAACCGTTGCAACAATCGATTCTGGGCTGGAAGTGCGTAGTTTTGGTATGATGATTCGATCTTACAAACAGATGGGCAAATTTTAGGCAAGTTTAAATGAGAGAATCAAATTAAATATGAGAAGAGAAATTATTGTTGATGTTTAGGATTTGAGAAGCAGAGTGGTGGTGATAATGAGTACTATTAGATGAAATTTGGGGTGAAATTGTTGAGAACGAATCAATTATAGATGGTGGGTATGAAATTGAGTTGGGTTTGTGTTCTTGAAGAACAGATTTAGGATCAAGGGAATCAAGAAAATTAAGATGGGTCATGAAAATAGTGGATTTTTGTAATTGTGTTGGTGTTCTCTCGATAGGAATTAGATCGTTGATGATGAGCTATGAGCATCTCTATTGTTTAAAGCATGTTATTAATAATTGCCTCTTTATTTCAAAGAGAAAGAAACCATTATTGAATCTTCATTTTATCTTTGGAAAGTTTATAGGGTTTTGTTTTCTCTTTTCTTTACATTTTCAGTGAAAGAATTAGAACATAAGGGTTTTATGCTGGTATACCCACCACCCACCCGATCCAACCCGCAATAATGTGGGTCGGGTGAAAACCGACCCGTTGTGATGTTGGGTTGAACTGCAGGTGACAACTCCTATTACCCGCCATCGTTGGGTGGGTGGTGGGTAGGCCAAAACCGACCCAACCCAACCCATGTGCAGCCCTATGTGCAACAAAGAAAAGAAAATAAGATGAGAATTAATGAAGTTTGTGAAAAATTGAGTTTATCGTTTTATTGTAACCAAAAAAAAAAAAAAAAAAAAAAAAAAAAATTATTATTAAGTTTTTTTGAAGTTCAGAAGTTCGTCATCAATAGTTGAAGACTGAAGACCGAAGACCGAAGATTGAAGATCGTTTCTATGGTTTCTTATGAGAGAGTGATATTAATTGTCGATCGGGTGAGAAGTGAGTGAGTACTCCCACCCTTGCTAATGGTTGATTTCCTTTCTTAGAGATCATCGGAAAAGATTCTTTTTGTCCACACCTCCGTGGAGTCTCCGCATTTTACTTTGGAAGGTTATCCTTCTTATCTATAACGTGTGCAGATTTCTCTCTTTACTCCTACCGCACACATGAGAGACTAAAAAAGCGATCTTTTTGAGTGCAATTATCATAAAACCCTAATGGTGAGGCAGAAGTTGAGACTTATGATCACAATCGAATCCGATTCTTTCATATGGTATGGTTACTTCGCCAAAGACTTAAGGATGAGAAGGCGTTCTTCGATAGTTCTAACTTCTGTTACTAGCATGCGTAAACTCTATGTCCTCAGCTTCTAGATGCTTGAGACTCTTTACACTCTGAAGTTGGAGAAGGTTTTGTGGGTACACCTCTTGTAAACCCTCACGAGACTACAACTCGTCCACTAGGGACACCTAGGGGTTTAAAGGCTTAGTGCATATGCTAAATGCATTCGAGAGACCTGCGACAGGGGTATAGTTAGGATTTCTTATTTTCTGTTTCACTTGAGGACAAGTAAAATTCAGGTTTGGGGGTATTTGATGAGTGCCAAATAGTGCATATTTATACACCTTTTTATTGGCATTTTACTCATCTTTTGCGCTTGTAAATCGATATTATCCTGCATTCTCGATTTCTTTGTTTTCAAGAATAAATATTGTTTTAATTAATTTTGTATTTTTAGGTACTAAATAAAGTCCGAGAAAGTGAGCCCAAAGAGCAAAGAATTGGAGTCGAGCACCTGAAGGAGCAAGAAAAGCTTCAAGCCATACGCGCAGTCAGCTAACCCAACAAGTAGCAACTCATCTACAAGACATGGGCTTGAGCTTAGACCCGACCCATGACCTGGATCCGAGCCCGTCTCTTCCCGAGACGTTGAGATTTCTTTCTCCCTCATCCAACGGTCGCTGCTTCCACGTGCATCGAAGATCGCTGCTCCCGTGCTACACCAGATCACATCAAAACCATACCTCTCTCACCTGCCGTTCGCATCGCAGCCGCCTCATCCAACGCCGCTCTACTGTCCCATCGTCCTTTGTCACCATCGGCTTCACAACGAATCCACCATACCCTATACCCTATCGACCCATACTCATTTCTCTTCTCCTCTTCTCTTTCTTCTTTCTCGCAAAAACCCATCTTCTCTCGCAACTCCACCTTCTTCCCCGACCAACCCTTCCAGCCGCCACCTCCATCTCCTCGCCAAAGCCATCACCACCATCTCCTTTCCCATCACTACGCCTAACAACTCCTACACCTACGCCTCATCTCTAACCCTAGATATCACTTTCTTAGTTTCTACCAACCCTAGAAACTAAATCATGATAACTAGAGCTAGTGGGTTCACAATGCAATCAAGCAAGAGGAGTTCGAGCCGATTTGACAAGAGGAGTGCGTTTGGTATGGGTTCGAATTAATTTGCTTTTAATTTCTATTTTAAATTAAATCTAGGGTTTGGTATTTTGGGTATGAGTGCATGTATAAATATGAGTGTTTGGTCTTTGATAGAGACACGTCTGATTAGCCTGAAAGTGTCAATTTAGGTTTATTTTCTGTTTTAATCATGTTTTAATTTAGTTTGTTAGGTTTCATTGAAACCTAATTCTCTGTTTTGAGTTCAATTACATTGAATGTTCTTGAGTGCTTTAATTATCGGATAATTTCAATTCCCGAGATTACAATACTCTTCTCTCTCACAAAGGATGCCCCGTATCCATTGTAGTTAGGCAAACATTTGTGTTGTTGATACCTCAGAACCAAACATTAGACATAATACTAATACCCCCCACTAGTTGTGCTTAATTAGACAACTAGCACTTAGGATTAGTACATTAGCCGATATTTGAAATATCATTAGTGAAACTCCGTAGACAAGTGGCGGAATTGACACACCGCCTTAGCTACTATAGAACAAGACATTCAACCTTCAGTTGAACTCACAATAGGAGTTAGAGGTGAATTTGAAGACCTAGAATCCCTTACACTATCTCACACCTCAGTTAGAGTCACTTGAGTTCATAACTTAGCCGTTTCGACAACCAAAAATATCTTTGTTACATTCTCGTTACATTTTGTCACTCGTTATCACTAGAACTCGCAGTTGCAAGCCGTAGAATCAACTAGAGCACACCCTCGTCTCTCGTGGATCGACCCGTACTTGCTGCGTCTCCAATAGACGCTGCACTTCAGGGTATCACCGTAGGCCGTAATTTAACCCATCTTCCGTGCCTACCATCTATGTACTTGAAAATCTACTTAAACAAAAAAATCCTCTCCCATTGCAAACATCAACATACGTGTGTGCATCCAATGGAGTAATCAAGTCCATCTTATTATGAGGAATGACCCACTTTGGTTAGATAAAATCATCACCTACGTATCCGTGATAACTATAATACACGTATTCTTGCCTCACATAAACCGAATAACCATTCACATCCACACAAAGGTGGATTTTGAACTCCTTTTGATAATGTGTTGAACAATTGTTGTCTCTCATATATTTTTGGTCTGGTTTGTTAATTCCGCAAGGTCCATGAACCGAACAAAATTTTTATGCCCTCGTCTACCTAAAGTCCTTTGTCGTATTTTTGCCGATAAATACAATTTCTTTCCGAATGATTTTGTGCATCAGAAAGTGTTTTTTTGTTGGCAATATAATTTATCCTAGAAGAAGCCTTTCTAAGTAAATTCACAATATATCACCATTTTTCCATTTTAGAAAATACAAAACTGGACATGGAGTATTATTTTGGTTCTACATAGCCCCGTGATAATCAGTGGCTGATCTACATTATTATGAATTTTGACTCCACATAGTCTTGTAATAAGTTCATCTTCATCCTATAGAGTTAAGGAAACGTAGTAAACACAAAACTATCAAAGTGTTCATATTAATTAGAAAATCCAAGCTACATACCAAAGTGTGCATAATTTGGTTACACGATAACTTCTAACTTGGTTCGAAGTAGGCCGATATTTGCATACATTAACCTAATCTTAAATCCTCTCATAAAAAGAAAGGAAAAGAAAACTGATCTAGCAAATATGCTTGCAGGTGGAATAACATAAACAATCAATCATCTAACTCTTTGCATCATAAAACAAAAAAAGCACACTAATCTAGTCGATCTCATAACAAATATAAACATACATACACTCGATCGCCAAGCTTAAGTTGTAGCATTTGCCTGGTCATTTCTTGAGTGAGATAACAAATATCACCACCTGATTTTTCTAATGTATTTATCATAATTTCAAGTTACTAAGATGATAAAAATTCCTATAGCTTCCAATTACTGTTAGATCACACTCCAAAACGAAACCTCAAAGACTATAAACTTAAAAGGAAATAAAACAAACAAAACAATATAGAAAAAAGAAAGTAATGAGAGGGTAAAAATTCTACAAAACAAAAGGTTAACCATACACAGCGCCTTTTGTATTTTGATTTAACAATTCATACACCACAAGTAAAAGTGGATTTAAGGGTTAAAAACCATATATTAACTTCACCCATATCAAGGAGGGGTGCCATCAACAACTGCAACACAAACAACACCGAGGAGAGGTACCATCAACAACAACAACTGCAAAACAGACAACATCAATTAAAAAAAAATAGACAACAAAATCCGGAGAAGAAAATGCAAAACCCTAGCAGAAGAAAAAGCAACGTAAAAAAAAAAGAAGTCTTGGCTTTGATCGAGTTATTTATAAAGAGTGCAACTTAGCACAGACATTACATAAAAGAAGAACGTTGTTTGGGAAAGAATACAAATTGAACACCCAAAAAATATAAAGGTATGTAATTTTTATAATTTTCTATGGCTACGCCATATTTGAAATAGTCATGATAGTTGCTGCAATCAGCTTTCTATAGAAAATATGCAACATATTCTAAGGGTTTGGGAATAGTTTATTTTCTTATTTATTGTCTTCTATGGAAAGACTATGAAAATCCATCTAATGTACTCGTTGTTGCTTGAAAAAAAGAGCTTATTCGTTTTTCTGTTAGCTTGTTCCATTCATACTATTTTGTTTCAAATAATCGACGCTCTTTGTGCTAACGATTTGTATTTTTTGATTATTTGACAAGCTTTCTTTGCAAAAAGAGAAACACTCATTCGATTTCGATCTACATGTTAGTACTATACATGTTGTAATCCATTTCGTTCGATTCAAACCAGACCGAAAGAAATTCATTTGCTCCGATCTGTTAAGACTTTATAGTTTGAAAATACCGCATTGTATCATGGGTCCTACTTGTGTCAAGTTAATATCAAATAAACACAATCATAAAACAAACCTAAAAATTATATCGCATCTTTCACAAAAGCCAACAATCATATTTAGGCGTTTTAGAAAAATACTACTCAATTTTATAACATACATGGTAGAAGCAACAGTTTCTTATGTCACAGCAATAGGAATTGTCACATTTTACACTTTGCCGAGATGAATTCTCTTCTACTTCTACTATCTCTGAACAATCGAAGCTTCTACCATCCTAATCGAAAAATCAGGCTTAAAAAGTAAATAACCACTATTATATCGCATCTTATTTGGAAAATTCTCAAATAAAAAAAAAGATAAACTATATAACTTACCCCATTCAATGGGGATAACGGCCGATATAAAAGATATACTAATCTCTTACATTCATCAATCAACCATACAAAAACAAAAGAAAAGATTATGGAACAAAGAAACTAATGTAGTTTTTTGTCACATGAATAAACTCATAATTATATTACTTGAATAAACAATTAGAAGCAAGAAAATAAAAATCACCCGACCATTTTTCAAAGGGGAGAAGATTTCCACTGCCCGTAGACACACCATCATATCCCGTAAAATAAATGACAACCACATATCAGGCTAATAATAATCGTAAACATCCATTAACCAAAAAAGACACACTAAAAAGAATGAGGCTTGGCTTTTGCTCAAGTGTTTTTATACAGGAAGAGATTACTAATTTTGAATTTATGTCTTATATTCACTAAGAAAAAAAATTGTAAAGATGTTTTCTTCCTTAATCTTTGTTCGTATTAAATGTTTGAAATTAATTACCAAAAAATATATCAAAATATATAATTTGGGTTTATCTATTGATTCATTTTCTAAATTATTTTATTTCTCGTACAAATTAAAGTTTTACTATTCACGTAAAAAGTTTTTTATTTACCCGATGTTTATTAATTTCATTTATTTGTGGGAACATTTTTGGCCAAAAATATTGAGCAATTATTCCACGCCTAAGAATAGAATTTATTTATTTACTTTTTATTTTTATTGTAATGTAATGAATAATCTTACTATAAAAAACTGAAACAAAATTGAATTTTTTTATTTTGGTTCTCATCACGATTTCCTTTTTTTTTTCTTCTTAGAATTGATTTTTTTTTTCTTTTAATGATTTTGTATTTTGATCATTTGATAGGATTTGTCGGGCTTTTCCTGAGGAAGATGAAGTACAAATTGATCATCATCAAATAAAAAATACTAATCATTTAAATCGATGAATAACTTTTTTTATTTTTATCTCAATCTTAATTGTAATTAAAATTGGTTTAATTATTAATAACTTGAAACCTCATAATGAGGCTTTTAATTTTAAGAAGTAATCGACGTTGGACATTTTTTTTGATGGACGATTTAATTCTTAGATTCATATCATGATGCGCATTTAATCTTAATAGTTCAATCACGATGAATAGCATAAACATTATTTCATTTTAATTATTTGTTTGTGTGTTGATAGGTGTAGAATACACCGTATTTACTAACTAGTAGCTTTATGCTTTCTTTGCTATTTTTCGTGTAAATTATGTATTTTACGCTTGTTTTGAGTTTTATAGCTACTATGGAGTCGCACTTGAGGAAAAGAAGAAGAAATCACCCAATTTAGTCAAAAGGGTAAAAAGGTCATTTTACTAAGCAACACCATCCTGAGCCCGAGAGGGTTAAGGCTCTCATTCATGGTACCCCTTATCACTCAAGGGTGTTATTAATATCGGGGTAGCCCTTATCCGTAGGATGGTTATATTGGGCAGATCCAATTGGGCTCTGGCCCTATCCACGGCTTATATCCTGATCCAAACCCGGACCCGATCCGTGTAATTAAAACCTAAATCTCAAATCGAGAGAAACCATCTCTCAATCATTATTTCACCAACTCGTTATTGAAAACAATGCATATCTATCAAGAATAGACTCGTGAAACCTGGATCGAGAAATCGAGAGAAATCGAAGGAAATAAGAAAAGTAAATGTCCGCCGGGTGGAGATAAAGCTGTGGAGATGCAGCAGGGAAATCGAGCTCGTTTTGGAGCTGTTGTTCAACACAGAGAAGAACAATGGGTTTGAGTTTTGATGTTGACTTCAATAGATCGAGAAGGACAAAAAGGGGATCTGAGGCTAATGTTCGTATGGGTCTCAGATGGTTGAAAAGGTGTTGTTCAAGAAATGAAATCACAGTAAGATCAATAATGGGTTCGATTTGTAAGATGGGTGAGCTTTGTCGATTGAAGGTTGAGGTGATTCTCGAGCGGCCTCGGACGAGCTTGTGGTGATGTGGGATTGATGAGGTTAGTGACTGTGAAGGTCAGGCAGGTACTGGTGCAATTGGTAGAGGAATTGCTGGTCTGGGATTGCAGGTCATATGGTGGACTCGAGTCAGGTAAAGTCGAGGAAGGGAATGAGTCGATTTGTGGATTGAGATGCAAATGTTGGTTCTCGAGCAAAATGGGTATTGAAATGTTGGTGGTTATTGTGTAGTCATTTGTTATTCAGTGGTTTGAACTCGTGAGAAGATTCAAGGGTTTCATGGCTTGACTGAGAAAGAATGAATGTGAGATGCATTGAGAAATGGGAATAAGAATTGAAAGCTTGTTATTCTCAAATTTGATTATGGAGTTGGCTCTGGTGGGTCGGGAGTTTGGCGGGGGAAGAAGATAATGATGAGTTGATGGTGCTTGAGCTACGTGCTCATGATGGATCGTACGATTTGGCCTATTTCGCTAATGAGTCAAGCCTGGGGTGTAATGGTCAAGTAAACCCAGTGGTGGTTGAATTCACAAGAAGTCCTGGGAATGAATTAGAACTGGTGTGTGAATTGTGGAGTTGGCTTTGAGAAGCAAATGAGGAAATGGGTCTCCATTTGAGGAAGGTGGAGTATGCACCGGTTTAACCGAGTGGCAGTGGATTGGAGGCAGATGAGATACAGTCAAGTGAAGCATAGATGAATGCCTAGGATACAAAGGGGACTATGGTGTCGTTGGTGATTGTGGAATTGAAGTGGTGAGATGCAACAGCACAGAAGGCCGATGGTTTGAGCAACCGAGTTGAAGCCGCAGATGAGAGTTTGAGAGTCGTTGTTATTGTTTGGTGATGCCGGGCAGAATGATGGCAATGCAGGCAGTCAAGTCGAATTGTTGCTGGCATCGAGGTTACAGGAAGAGTCAGAGGACCGACAGCCGAGCCGAGGTTATGGCACCTGTGGCCCAGCCGAGCTAAAGAAGCTATGTGTAATGAAGTCTTAGGCTTGAGAGTCGGCTTTGGATATTTGAGGAGTCGTTGCAGGCTTGAATCGGTAAAGGCGAGGACTCAGTGTGAATTAGTGGCAAAGTGGGAGTGATCTGGAGTGATATGGAATCCTAGCCATGCGGGCTTAAGTTTAAAGATGCGAGACATTGCAGGTGTTGGAACCGGTGGTTAAAGATGCAAGGGTTTGCCTCGAGTTGTTGTGCTATTGGGGGTAGTCACCAAGTTTGAGCAATTGCAGCAGGTTGTGGAGATGGCACCATATTTTGCTTATAATGAAGCCATGGATTAGGGGAAGATGGCAGTAGAGAATAATGAGGAGATTGGCAGCAGAGATGAGAATGGTATGTGCTGAAATGATGCAGTGGAGCTGGTAATTGAGAGAGATGGAATTGGCAGAGTGGATGCTTGTACAGGGCTACAATGTAATGAAGAATGGCAAGCTTGAAGCCCTGGTGGTTATGAAACTGAAGCTGCAAAAGTGAAGAAGGCACAGCCATGATGGCTGAGGCGTGAAGCATTGTCCCGGTGCAACACACG
>JAJJWW010018681.1:0-180386 GCA_023531295.1 Papaver armeniacum | reverse complement strand
TTTTTTTTCTTCTCCTCAATTTTTTCTTCTTATAACTCTAAACATCGATTTTTGATTCTATAAATAAGTGAAATTTAATTATCAATTAATCTTGATTATCTACACTAATCTTGATTATCATTACTAAACTTGATTAACAATAAGGGTTAATTAGTCATTTCCGGGGTTTTATTGATAAGGGGCACTTAATTACTAATGATCTTTTTTGTCTTATTAGGTTGCAGCCCCTCTCTCTGGATTCCCTCACAGCCCCTTTACCAAGCTTGTTTAATTTAAAGAGATCAGCCCAATAATGGTACTACTTGTAGAAATGTTTCTGCTTCTCTAAATGGAATACTTCAAAAGACAGAAGCAGAAAACAATTTATCTCACAACAAGCTACAAGTGTAATTCCACACCAACCTTTTGACTTCTTTTTAATCCAGAAATCGAAAAGTAAAGGCTATTGGCGAATGGTAGGTAAGTGCAGGTGCGGGCATCACATTTTTGATGTGAACATTATCTATATACCCCTACTATGAGACCCCACAAAAATACCCATATGAACTTTACAAATACCCCTAAGCCTAATACATTACTAAAATACCCTCTTTTGTATAGTATATATACAAAACCACCACCTTCATAGCTATTCAAAAAAAAAAAAATCTCTACTACCCACTGCCTTCCCACAGCCAACCACCACCGTCCCACCGCCTCCCACCACCACCAACCACCATGACGAAGACCACCACCAGAAGCCGAACACCACCGCAACCACCACCACCCAAGCGAACACCACGCCAGCCACCCTCTGCCCAAACCAGCCAACCACCGCGCGCTAGCCAACACCACCACGTCTACTACCACCAACGCCGCCGCCAACAACCGTCACCCACAGCCATTAGCGTTAACCACCATCGCGCCGCCAACCACCACCACCATGTGGAGTCAACTTTTTGAAGTTGTGTCCATATCGAGGCAACTAGCTCAAGTTGTCTTCAAAAGTAAAGGCAACTAGCACAAAGTTATCTTCAAAAGTGAAAGCAACTAGCCCAAGTTATCTACATATGGAGCAACTAGCCCAAGTTGTCTTCACATATGGGAACAACTAGCACAAGTTGTCTCCAAAAAAATAAAATTATACACAAATAAGTGAACCTAGTGTGAGTCGAACACATCTTGACATATAGTCATTTATGCTACCATTGCACCACGGGTTCGCCACACCATCGGTGCTCAATCAAAATTCAAACCACCACCGAGACAAACACCATATCCTTCATCTCTCTTCTTGCAAACTCTACACAAACTTCATGACCATTGTCTATGCACACTTTCAACATGAGTCAATAGAGCCCGGTCACTTCCATGCCCCTACTCAAACACCGTCAAGCAACACACAAGCGATATGACTTCTTGTTACTTGCCCCTTTTTGGATACATATTGAGTTCATGCTCAACTTCCTAAGCATTCATCTATCCTCTTGACTTTAAAGCATGAGCATCAGCAGCACAACCATCATCAGCAAATCAACACAACCATGTGTTAGCATTGCACCACAAATTCGTCACAACTACTCTAAGATAATTTCAGATGAATGAATGGACCCAAAAACATAACCAAGTTGCCTCTGAAATGGAATCAACTAGCTCAAGTTGCCTTCAATCCGAATAAACTAGTCCAAGTTGCCTCCAAAGTGAAAGCAACTTTCTCAAGTTGTCTCCCAAAAAAAGGAAGCAAATAGCTGAGGTTGTCTCCAATAGTGAAGCAACTTTCTTAACACTACGAAGCCTAATGAATACCATAACCCATTCAATAACGTGAACATGTAACATATCGGTACACATTAAATCTCCATATATGATAGTAAACAATGTACCTAATCCACGCCATTGAAAGTTGAATGCATGACCATGGAACGAGTAAGTCCTCTTGAACACACACATCCTTGGCTACAATAATATCATCTCCTATTTGTAATTAATCAAGAAGCCAATTATTCGTATAACCCTATAATTCAGCTCAAACTTCTAACAATGACACAACAAAGTCACGCTTGCATATCACCATTCAATTACCACCTAAACCACACACAAATATGTTTGCGTCTGCAAGACTTCAATTCAAGACTAATTTGATATCATCATCTCTTGTAACGCACTCACCACCTCCCACTGCAGCAACATCAATCACCAATTCAACACCATCTGAGACTGAAGTACCACCATTTTCCTTTATTGCAGCAGCAACCTAACATTCATCTAACTTCAACTCTGTGTAATGAATGCTGCAGAACAACACCACTTCGGAATCTGGTTTTTTCAACATTATTGAAAATAAATTCAGAAGATTAGCAAGATGGAAACTAAATAAAAACAAATTTGATCAAAATAGAGATCTATCGGTTGGATTCCATCTAACTGAATCTTTAAAATCGATTCTCATCGATCTCAATATCCAAAACGAATTGGAATTAAAGATTCAGAAGTTTGGCTATATACAAAAAAAAAAAACACTAATTCCATTAATCTCCGAACTCATACAGTAGTAAACTTTGAAACATGAAATTGAGAAGGAGAACCTACATTCGGAAATTGAGAAGGAGAACCCTAAATTCTTTGATTAAAGTTTTTCATTTTTTTTTATTGTCGAACTCGTAGTTAATAAGAATCATCTTCAAATCGAGTAGTTGTTAAGCTTTAAATTAAAATTTTGAGTATTTAGTTTGAAATTACCCGAAAAAATGAAACCTAAATTCAGATCTCTATCTCCGAAACTAAATCGATTTTGAAAATCAGTGACAAACCGAGAAAAAGAAGAAGATGATGTTGATGTTGATGTTGATATTGAACTCTTAATGACGATTATCAAACCTGGTTTTTGAATCGAAGGTTGGTCTTTGAGTTCTGTGGCGGGGAAACGATGTTGAATGTGGTGGTGGTGATGGGTGAAAACGGAGGAGAGAAAAGTAAATCGAGAGAAATTTCTACTGATTGTGGTGGTGGTGATGGGTGAAAGCAGAGGAGAGTTGGGTGTGGTGCTATAGGTGGTGGTTTAGGTAGTGATTTAGGCGATAATGGCGACAGCGATGAAGATGGTGGTGGCGGAGACGAAGATGATGCTGGTGATGAAACAATGAAGATGTGTCGATTATGTTCAATTGATTCTTCTCTCGAGTGAGAAATAAAGATAAGCCCGAATATAAGATATAAAGGTTAAAAAAACTGGATTATGAGAATTATTTTGTTGAACATAATTTCGGTTTTGCCATTAGGGGTATTTGTAAAGACTCATAAAGGGTATTTATGCATGACCCATGGATACTAGGGGCATAAATAACATTCCCACTTTTTGATTGAAGCTCTAGCTCTCTATTTTTCCGCAACGCTTTGTTTTCACTTTTTTCTTTTTGATGTTCGTCTCAGACGTCTCCCAAGACGATGCACTAATTAATCACTTAGTAGTGCAGTGGTTCCATCCTTTGTGGGAAGGTTGAGACTCGAGAGAGGTTGTGAGTTTGGCCAGCGGTGGAACTAAGTGGTAGAAAAAGTTGTCTTTTATACATGTGATACCGTCCAACAATCCAACATAATACACAGGCAGTAGAAAAAGTTGGAAAAAAAAAAATGCCGGCATTTAGAGCATCTCCAACGGATGAGATACAAAACAAAAAAAAAAAAAAAAAAAAAAAAAAAAAAATAATAATAATAATTATTATTACGGGATTTATTATTTAGTCCTTTTATTTATTCGAGTGCATCTATGTGCACCCCTACTTAACCAGGGTGCACATTCCTCCTTTCTTCATTGGATATGCTATAACTCTAGTTAAATACTTTTAGGTTTAAATACTTGCAAAATTAATATAATGTTGGAAAGCCAAAATCAAGATATGGGGCACCTAATCGATCATGCTTTCTTTCTACTTTTTAATTCTTTTTTCGTAAAAACTCCATTAAAAGAAAACAAAGAAGAGGAGATGAAGGTATTTTTCAGAAACAAAGAAGAGGAGAGAATTCAAAGCAATGACTGACTATGGTTTCCAGCAACTGAATCACCTAAAAATCCCCATCACTTATCCAGCATAATCTCAAGAAATACCAGTTACAATCACAATCAATTCACCACTACCATTTCTGTTTTCTTCCTGTATTAAACATTCATGAACTTTCTTTTTGACTTTCTATATAATATATCATGATCAAAATAAAAAAAAATAAAAAAAAGTAATAAATAATCATCATCAATGAAAGATGATTTTTTTTTTTATCAACTGAAAGATGATTTTTCGAAACCACATCCTCTCGTTTCTCATGTTCTACATGTCGTTGTTTTCTTGTCTCCTCAGTACCATTGTTCCATATTTTGATCTGTGACTGTAAACCTTATTAATCCAAAATGATGTTGGACCTAAATTTTGTTGTTTGATTTAATGAAAAATTAGACCAATATAATTTAGGTTTAGTTAGTTTATCTTATGTGGAAAATTTAAGATAAAGCTAGAGAGAGGAGAGAAGTTGGGAACAATTTTCAATATCTAGACTGGAAAATCTACATGCAGGATGATAAACTAGAGTTACGCCATAACCAATAAAAGAGGGAGGAATGTGCACCCCTAGTTAAGTGGGGGTGCACATAGATGCACTCTATTTATTCATACAGCAAGTTAGGACCTTACTCCTATTAGTATAATTAATTATTTAGATAATCTCCAACAGTAAAAGATTTTTGTTTCTTAGAATTAATTATTTAAAGAAAAAGCATGATGTGGAGGTGCAACCAAAGGTGTACTTAACACTTTTTTTCAAGACCTTTTTATTTAGTATGGCACTCATTCTGGTCTATGAAACCTATTGTGGGAGATGGTTTTAGTTAAAATGGGATCTAATATCTTACGTGTCATATTTATAACCCCCATTTGGAGATGCTCTTAAGGAAGAACCCACGATTGGGGGATATAAATTCCCCCCCCCCCATAGTGTCCGCTAAGGGGTGTTTTTTGGGGCGAAAATACTAAAATACCCTTCCATCTATATTAAATTTAAAACTAAAACTAAAAATCTAATCCTAACAAGTTCTTAAAGATAAGTTAAATTGAATTGTTGTTGAGCAAGAAGAAGAAGAAGAAATGGCTTCATTGAGAAGGTACATGATACCCAATCATATTTAAAGTGTTGTTGTTTTAAATCTTGTGTTAGAATCATAAATTGAAACTTTTCAGTTTCAGTTTCAATCCGCTCCTGGCTTGTGTTCATGATGAATACCCTACTGTTTTTTTTGTGCCGAAATGGTTTTTAGGATGAACACCATGCCGATACTTGCTATTTCGACATATTTTTCTCGTATGTTTTGTCCTCAAACCTATGCACTCCGTTCACTTGGGAATCGACTATGCGACCACTACCGACATGCTCGATAATGAACTTTTGTGCCTAAATAGTGTACTTATAATTTCAAAATTGGGGGATATTGTGTATCGGATGGTGAAAGTATGAATACCATGCCGACTTGATCCCTCGCCACATGGTATTCATACTTTTACCATGCCTAAGCACCGAGTTTTTCAGCGACAATAATAGCGGATTCATTGAAAAAAATCAAATTTCAATACATTAATACATATATATGACTAATTGGAGCACTTGTATATTCAACTTGTTTATTTCCTGGTTGGTTCTTCCCCTAAACTATTATGATCATAAATATCTTGATTTAATGTTGTTGCATCAACAAATTTTAATAATAATGATTTATTATAATCATTATCAAACTAATCTATTAACTTACCTAATTATATTTAACCACTAAACATGATTAATGAGGGGTAGATTAGGTATTACGTAAAACACTTAGATAAGGGGTGACCCTGATTAGATATTTGGATCTAGTTTTTGTCATTTTCCTCCATCCCCCAATTAGTTTCACTATCCTCCAATCGTGGGTTCTTAAGGAACCTATAATTAGGAAAAAAATTAGGCTAAAATTAGGCTGGCTAAATTGGGGCCTATACCACTTAATTGGGGCCTATCAGATTTTCATTCCCACACCACCAAATTACTCTGGGCACCCAAATTTCTAAAAAATACTAATTTACCCCTACATTAATTCCTAAAACAAATCTCGTATAAATATTAATCCTTACCATTTTTAGTAAATCAAAAAACATAAAAACCTAAACCTAAAAGAAGTTTCTATTTTCATCATAATCTTTCCAAATTCTCAAAACCCTAATCAATTTTTTTTTTATCCTCTCCTCCAAGATCTTCGATCCAACCAAGAAAAAGGTAAATCTCCATCAACCCATTCTATGATTTGCATTTCTTGATTGATTTACATGTTTAAATCTTCAATTTTCGAAAATCAAAATCTCTGATTACATCAAGAATCGGTTTATGTTGACATATCGAATAAAACGATTCTGGATTTTGTTTTCAACCATGAAGAGCATGCACGGTAATCAGTTTATATGATGATTAACATAAACCGATTTTAGGGTTAGAAACGAAATATGAAAACACATCACCAGAATCGGTTTATAAGTACTTTAGAATAATTCGATTCTGGATACATTTTTTTCTTATAATTATGCGATCCCATAATCGGGTTTTATGTGCTGATAATTTACCGATTATGTTTGACTCTTCGATTCCTTTCAATAATCGGGTTTTATGTGCCCGATAATTTACCGATTATGTTTGACTCTTTAGATTCCTTTTCATAATCGGATTTTATATATGTACCACTTAAACCGATTACTAATGTTTCACACGCCTGTATTTTTTTGTAGTCAGAATCGGATCACATATGTTTGATTATGTACCGATTATTGACTAGTTTTTTTTTGTTGGTTTTATGTAGATATGGACTTCTCATACCTAGCGTTTTACTCTCGAGAGCTCACATTGGAGGAAATTCGTAGGAAACCACAACGAGTGCCAGAAAGAAGCCTCTATAAGTTTGCCTATGGACGTGAGATCCATCTTGAACAAGCCCTCGAATTGATTGACAAGCTTGAACTGGAGGAGCTTTATGAGGTCATGAGGTTCACTGGGATGAGAAGAAACATGATTTCAGCTGGGAGGGAGCTCCATGCAGAAATTGAAGATATGTGGGAACAAATGGCTCAAGCACAAGTTGCTGCTCCTGATGGTGTTGATGCTGGTGCTGGTGATCCTGCTGATGGTGGTGCTGCAAATGCTCCCGGTGGTGGTGCTGCTGATGCTGGTGCTCCTGCTCTTTAAGTTTTTACGTTTAAGCTTTAGATATTAAAAGTTTAGGATTATAAGACATGTGGTTGTTTTTAAGTTCTTAACACTCTTTTAAGGTTTGTATTTTGGATGATATCTGTGTTGAACTTAATGCACTTGAAGTTTTAATTTTATTTATGTGTTGTTGCTCAATAATTCTAGCCTGACATGCCAACAATCGGGTTACTCGATAAGTCAACATAAACCGATTATGCAAGCTATTTATCATGTATGTTTTTCAAGCTAGAATCAGGTCACATATGAATATATATAAACCGATTAGTTTCGGTGAAAATTTAATTTTTTTACATGTCTTTATTGGTTTATGTTGGTCACACAAAAGACCGATTGATAGGTGTCTAAAACACCTAATTTACTATCTTGTAGTTACGCTTTCTTTGCTATTTTTCGTGTGAATTATGTATCTTATGTTTACTTTTGAGTACTTAGGTACTTTGGAGTAATTTGGAGCGAAAATCCGAAGCCAACGACGAAAGAATGAGGTCACTCCAACATCGTATGAGAAGTTATGAACAAAATCGATGATTAAGCTTGTCAGTCCTCTAGAACCGACAGTAGAATGGAAAATGTTGTCATGAGTTAGGTAGACTACAAGCAGCTGGGCTTGAAGATTAAGTTGTGGGCTTGTCACTTGTTATGTGTTTCAACACAAGAATGCCGCACATGTGCAACTGAAGTGGAGAAAAACTAGGTCTACAAGCAGAAGGGGATGTTTTCATCAGTTCAAAAACGGTGAAGCTACATTTCTTCTTGCCGTTTGAATGAGATCGAGATGAGGTTTGTTCATTAGCAGAGATAATGGTCCGATGGTTGTTTACAAGGGTTTAGTGAGAAGTTCGAATGCAAGAGAAGAAGAAGAAAGATGGAGTGAATCTGTTGGTGTTTTGAACCAGGAAAAGGGAAGAATTGAAGTTGTTGCTTTGCCTGAATTGTGCGAATGATTATGTGGGTTTTTGAGAGTATCTCAACAGCAACAAAGAACAAGGATCGAGATGATGTGTTTTGGTGGTTTTGTAGCTCGAGTTTGAGCCGAACCGAGCTCAATTTCAACCTGAAATATGAAGCCACAGGCCAATTGAGGAAGAACCAACATTAGTTCTTTTATCTTGTCTTCAGGTAGCAGTTCACTGCCAAGAGCAACACCAGCAGACATTGGGTTTGTGCTGAATTGAACTGGCAGGAGTTGGAAAGTTAGAGAAGAAGATTTCTTGATGCAAGAGCACTTCATTGCGCTCAGCAGGTGTTTGCAGAATTGCCTAAGCTGTGTATGGTGACCATTTGTGAGGAGTTACAATCACTGCTGATTGAACTCAAAGAAGTCGATGGCCGGAGAGCGGAATAGAGGCTCGAATAAGGGTTTGGTGGTTAGAAAGCCTGGAATGTGGAGTCGAGCTGAATCTGCAGTGGTCGTTCTAAGTGAAGTTTGAAATTAGTGGATTGTTTTACAAGAGGATTGAGCCGTTTGTTGTGGGCGATTGATGTCTTCTTGATACAAATGCAAGGTGGAAGTGTTCTTTGGAGAATGAGAAGAACTCGACAGGGTTTGAGTTG
This sequence comes from Papaver armeniacum, assembly GCA_023531295.1. Lineage (NCBI taxonomy): Eukaryota > Viridiplantae > Streptophyta > Magnoliopsida > Ranunculales > Papaveraceae > Papaver > Papaver armeniacum. The sequence continues at coordinate 171,584 of JAJJWW010018681.1, read as the reverse complement.
AGCTGGTGTTGCTGCTGTTGTTTCAGCTGGAAGCAAAGGATGGTCCTGGTGATGCTGTGGAGAAATGGCATTGCAGATGAGGGATGTCTGGCAGTGATGGCAAGGGAAGCTGTGTGTTGCAGTGGGTATTGAGCTGAATGCAATGGCAGGACTGAGGCGGAATGGCCCGAGGTAATGATTTATTTGGTGCTGTAATGGGTATTGTGAAGTGAAGAAATCATTGCAACTGGTCAGATGGAAAGACATAATGGTGCCAGGGGATGTGAAGCTGAGTGAGGACTTAACTAAAGATATTGCAGCTGAGATGTTGTTGGTTGAGCAGGTTCATAATTCAGATGAATAGCTGGTGATTTTCATGGTATGAGAAATGGCAGTTCTGGTGGTTAATGGAGGAATTGGCTTTGCGGGAATGTTGCATTGCAGCTGTAGGAGTATGGAACTCAGGGATTAGTGTGGTCTTGGCAGAATGAGATGAAGAGCAGTGAGCTGCAGGTGATGGGATTTGCAAGTTTGGTTTGCGGCGGAGGATGCCGTGGTGAGATGAATTAACAAGAGCTAAAGATATGAAGTCGGTAGGAATCGCAGGAATAGCAGGGTGGTCTTGCTGTTGTATGCAGCTGGAGAATTAAAGCAGGAGCTGGATGTGCTGTATCTTGCAGCTGGGCTGCTATTGCTAGAGTTGCAGGTCAAGAGCTGGAGCTGTGGCCTGGATACAATGGCCAGAGCTGAGATTATGGCGAAACTGTGTTGAAATGGAGCCGAGGTTCTGGCCTGAGCTTGTGTATGTGGCAGCTAGAGCTGCGATTAAGGCTGTAGATGGACCGAGGTGGCGAACACGCGAGTGAACTTGAACTGCGGATGGTGTTGGTTATACTAAGATGGTGGATCGAGTGTTGTTGCCATGGGATTGAGGTGCAGCCGAGAAATAACCAGTGAATGGAGGCGTGATGATTCTCGCAACCAAAAATGCAAAAATGACAAATCGAAAAGTGAGCAAGAATGGCAAGCCAAGTGGAACTAGTTCCGGTTGTCGGATTTCGAACCAAGAGTGGGGATCGTAATGCTTCAAATGAATCGCGAAGAGGGTTTGAGTTGGATGCAAGAGTCGACGGCCGGACATATGAGCTACGGGTCACGCTTTTAGGCACGTTTCCGCAAGAATCCAAAAATTGGTAGATGGTTCGTTTGCTATGTGTGGCTCTGAATTGCGAGTGTATGAACTGCAGAGAAGGATAGTGAGTTGCTGCGAGTTATGGTAATCGGATACAGGTTCAAGTGGTCGGAGATAGTTTCACGGCGACCGGATTCTGGTGATGACGTCAGCAATCCGGCGACCCGTTTTGAACCCAAAAATTTCAGAGACTTATTTTCTCACACATGGGCTTGGAGGACTTCTATCTTTTGGACCTTTGAAGATTAGACCTAATTTTGGAAACAAGAGAGCTATTTAAAGGAAAGACTTCTACAACTTTTGGAAGATCTTTTATCTTTTAATCTTTATCTATTCTTTTTGCCTCTACTTTTGTTCTAGGGTTTAGAACCATGAAACTTCTCTTCCTTCTTGTTATGAACTCCATGAATATGAGCTAGAGTTTTATTATTGGTTATGGAATAAGTTTGTTTTCCAAATATGGGTTTTAATTCAATAAATTAGTTTTGTCTCATATTATCGTTTATGATTCACCATCAATATTGTTACATGAGTTGAATGCTATTTAGTCGAGTCAATCGATTGAGTTTGTTTTCATCTCTCTTGCTAGATTAGGATTTATTATACGCAAAAGTGATAGATTCCCGATTACAAGTAGCATAATTGTGATTATTGCTTGTAGTGATACATCCTAGTAGTCACATGTGAGTCATAACCTTTGCAAATCGGATTAGTGCGCTTTCCACGTTCGATTGCTTTGATTGGCCTGATTTCATAGAACTTAATGCATCTAGGGAATTAAACTTGATTAGTGCTTTTACACGTTAGGTTGTTCCTTTAGATAGAATTCATATTCGCATCTTTTAATGTGTTTGTTGATGACATGAGGAGATTTATGGGATATTCTTGCGATCAAGGTATTCTAGGGTCTTTGATAAAAGTTGAGATTAAAATACCAATTCTAGTTATTGCGTTGAAAACATGTTTGTGAATGAAAACGAAATCCTTGACCAATACTTTCTCATCCTTGATTACTTGTTTACTTTGCTTTATTTGCTTTTATTTTATTTTAGTTTATAAAATCATAAAACCCCGGTGTTATTTATAGGGAACCGAAACAATTTGACAACCTAGACCTCTTTGTGGGATCGATCCTTTCTTGCCCTTGCTTCATTATACATTTTGAGTAGTAAGAAAGTGTAATTATATTTGTGTCACCACAACCCCATTGCTTTATGCCATTGTGTGGAGGCACCGGTTGTTAATTGTTTTTGGTTTCTTATTTTTATTTTCAGTTTTGTTTTACTTTTTCTTATTCTTTGGTTTTTAACCTTGGTTTGAGAATTTTTATTTCAGGTGCTTGTTTCTCATGGAAGGAGCATACTACATGGATGGATACGGTTTTCAACAACCTCAACAATACGACAACTACCAATTCCATGGGTATAATCCAAACCAATTCATTGGTTATGACCAATATTCCATGGAACCTTATGGTTTTCCTCAACAACCTTATGGCGGGTATGTGTGTGAACAACCACAAGAATGGGAGGATTCTTATGCTCGTGAACAAAAAGTCTCTAATTTTATAGACAAAGTTTCCAACTTTTTACAAGAGGAATTTCAAAAAGCTAAAGAGACTACAAACGAGCAACTCCAAGAACTTCGTGAAGGTATTGCTAGCTTGCGAAGAGGCATTGATCAATGCAAGGAAGATATGGATAATTCTAATGTGCATATGGTTTGTGATGAATATTTGATTGATGCTAATGTTGAAAAAGGCCAATCCTTGGGCACTTTCGTTGATAATTGTGTAGTTAACTCAACTCTTGATCTTAATAATGATCATTCACCTATTCAAAAGGATGAGTTAGAGATTAGCAACACTAAATTCAGCGAGGACCAATCTTATGTTGACTATGATAGTGACGGTGATTATGATACATTGCTTGAAACAACTCATGGTGACATCTCCGAGGAATCTTTTTGGGATCAAGATGTAGACGAAGAGGAATATGTCGACACTTGTGTAGATTACTCAAGCATTGATCTTAATAATGATCAAGAACCTATTCAAAGGGTGGAGCTTGAGGATGATGCATTTTCGAGTGTTCTAGAAAAGTTTCTTAGAATAAAATTTGGATCCGCAAAAGAGTATGTGCCTTACAACAAATAGGAGTGTGTTGAGAATGAGACCGGTATGACCAATATTGTGGAAGACCCAATTGAGCTTGCAAATGATTGTAATGATGATGTTTATGTCGAGACTTTGGTTACGGCAGAAACGGACGAAGAATGGTTGCAAGGTTTGATGAGGACCATGATATAAAAGAGGTGAATAATTCACTTGAGTTTTTCAAGGATGAAGAGGATTCCATGATACAAGAGATCGTGCAAGGTTTATCTAACCCTTTGCCTATTGTTTCTTCTCCTTTACCTCTTATTGGTATGAATGTATGTATTTCGAGAATATTGTTGAATGACTTTGTTTCTCGATTTCCGCCATTAGAGATACTTGATTCTCATACTATGCAGGTTTTGGAACAAGAAACCGTGGAAGTACCCGACTTCTATATTCTTTATACACTTCCGAGTGTAAAAAGGACTAAGTGTGGGGGAAACTTTCAAGCTATAACAATTTCATTATTCATATATTATGCTAATCATTGTGTGAAGTTGTTACTAGAATTGCAGATTATTTTCCAGGCGGGACTACCGCATTTTCGGATTGTTGGTATATGGACGATAACAAAAGAGTCTGGCCGACGACTTTAAACCAAGCGCTAAATGGGAGGCAAACCCATAGGTTTTGTATTTTAGTCCCTTTTATTTTTTGTTTTTTATTGTTTTCATATCATATTTGCATCCCCATGTTTAATTTCATTGCAAGGCCCGAATCTATCTTAGAAGAGAATTATGACGAATACCTTTTAAATCGTAAAAAATTGATCGCACGTAGTTCAAATCCGAGACCATAACTGTCAGACCGTTTATCAAGCGCTGCAGCTTCTTCAACTTCAACCTTCGAACACGAATAAAGATAAGAAACAGAGGCAACAATATTGTTAAAAATAACAAAAGAAAATGTTTCTTACTTCATCCGTGATCGATCGGAGTATCGCTGGGGTACTCGCCTTCGGATTTCTTTCATAACTCTTCCTCAGTTTGACAACCTGTAAATTTTGCAGATTCAGTAGATATAAAAAGAAGGGAATATTGCGAAAGTAGAGCCTGAAATAGGAAACATACCTCTTTTGTCTTCTCGGGCCACTTAAATTCCCAAGGGTGGTAGTCTCATGAGATGTGCGGGAAGTACGTGTGAACCCGCGATGTAAGGCCCATTCAAAAATAAAGGAACAACCCACCATTTCTCATCTTTGGAATGACGAGGAGTACTATTATTGCCCGAATGCCAATCAATATCTTGCATGAGCAGTTTATTAGCATCAACATTATCTTTTTTCTTCAGTCGAGCACCCCAGCGAGATTTGTCATTTCTCATGTTTATTACTGCATAATTCGCAATGAAATTTTCTACAAGATACTTCTCAAAGAAACTATCTCTAAATTTACAAATTTAGGATCTCTAACATTATCGAGGATATAAAGATCCTTTACCAGCGCCACTTGGCGAATTCAAGCATTAAACGGATGCGATCGCCACTCCATCGATAAACAACTCGCGAGAATTTTTCGTGAGCAAGGATTTCATAGAATAATGGTATCTCGGGATTGTATAGAGGAATGGGGAGTCCCCGCGAGGAGTTGACCTAGCGAGACTATGATTTTATAATCATCACATTGATGATCGGAAAACAATTTTGCAGAAAGTATAGATGAAGATTCTTGATCAGGAATGGTTGATAAGATAAAACCCTTTTCCTGTAACTTCTTTTGAACATCATTGAAAAGGGGTGCGTATGTACGACCAAGTGAAGCCATTATTAGAGTATGGGAATGAAGGGAGAAGCGAAAATCAAGAGAAGGAAAAAGGGGTTTACAGTAGCAGAAACGCAAATTGCAGAGGAAGGAAGTTAAAGGAAAGTTGCAGAGGGAAAATAAAAGAGAAAAAGAGAAGGGTAAGAAAACTATATATAGAGAAGATAATCCTTGAGAAGACAAATGCATTTAATGCGAGATGGGACGTGAATGGTCAAGAATAAGTGGTTGAAAGAGACGTGTCAAGAAAAGAGTGGAAGAAGAAACACCTGTAATAAATTCCGTACATGAATATCAAGGATAAAAGTGAACAATCGCGAGAAGAAGATGAGCAATTGCGGCATTTTAAAATATAAATTCTCATGACATTTTCTCCTTCGCAGAAAAGACATGAGAAGAGGCAAGATGTAGGAGCAGAATATCGCGACATCAATACTTCATAAGATTAATAAACGACTATATTGCGAAGGCGTCGCAGGAAAGAAATATAAATGACGCAATAGATGACGAAAGCCATAACATGAGAAAAGTGTGAAGACTTGGCGAGATTTAGGAGTGTCGCAAGGAAAACGTTTATAACACTCGCGACACTTCGCGAATTATTCCCGAAAATAAAGGACAAACTTTAGCTTTCATCCACTGTGTATTACCCTATATAAGGGGTTGAATTAGTCTGTTGTAAGGAGAGTTCTTTTTGAATTGTTAAGCAAGTCATTAGGAGAGAGAGAGTGAAGAGTGATTGTAATTTCTTTAGCTCGTTCTATCTTTCTTTGTAAACATTTCAAGAAGATAATCAATAAAATCTATTATTACTCATCTTCAAATGGATTAGTAAAGTAAATTCTTGTGAGGGGTGTATTGATTTCCCCGCAACTACATATGCGCTAAAACAGTGGACGAATAGAAGATCAACCTTGTGAATTGAAAGAATCAGAGTAACAAGAAAGAAATTTGATAATTCTCAACAATTTACTAAAATTGAGAAATGGCTAGAAGAAGGAATGCATCGTAACAACCAACAATTGTGAGGAGAAGTGGGAGATTAGTGGAGAAAGGAGAAATGAAGTAGGTGAACCATCAAGAATAAACGCAAGAGATAGAAAAGAAGTTCAAATTCAACCACCAATTCAACCAAAGATCGAATAGAATGGGTAGATTATGATAGAGTGAGCGTGCATACATGGAGATCAGATTCTGTGGAAGAAAGAGAAGAAGTGCAACAACCGATGAATAATGGACAAGAGGAGAGAAATCGAGAAGAAATGGGAGAAACAAACTCATAGAAATGAAGAAATTGTAGCATTAGAAACGTTGAGACAAACAATACATGAAGAAAGGCGTTTAGAAGCAGAAGAACGCGCAAATTTAACAAGGCAAAACCACGAATTAAGAATGGAAATAGGAGGCTGCAAAGCAGAGATCGAGAAGTAATAACAGATCAAGAATCTTCGCAGAAACATTACCTGCAGAAAATGTTAATGAAGAAAATTTGGAAAGGGAAATAAGTTTTGACGAAGGAAGTCGCGAAGGAAGAGAAGTAGTAGAATATCGTTATATTCCACGTCCTGAAAATCCACAGAATGGTCAAAAATGACTTAAATCAAGAAAATAGCAACAAGGGCAGAATGATCCAATTAATGAAGAAAATCAGGGAGAAGGAAGAAGAATACTGCGTGGAAGAGAAACACAAAGAAAACAAAAGGAAACTGAAGATGAGATTGAAAAACATTATATTGAACAAGCGCGTTTAGCTCGCGAGAGGGAAAGATTGAGAGCAGAAATGGAAGAACAAGAATTGGAGGAAGCAATTCGGCAGAACAATCATGACAATCGAGAAAGAAGGCGAGCAAAATCGCAACAATGGAAATATTAATGAAGAGTATGAAAGAATACAAAGGAGAGTAAATAGACAACCAAGAAGAGAAAACGATAGATACAATGGTGTGCACATTCGCGAACGAGATGAAGGAGAAAATCGCGTAAGAAGAGAAGAGAATGTTGAACAAGAAAATCAAGATAGGCGTGAACGCGTAAGGAGAGAAACGGAGCTAAAAATACCAATGAATCCGAACACCGATGTAAATGAACAAATTTTAAGAGAGTTGGGCGGAGATGAGAGGAATGTTGAACAAGAGAGGAGGTGGAGGAAGAAGACAATTGGATGAGGCAATCGAAGAAGTCTGCAAAAACCCCTTTACTCTAGAAGTGCAATTAGGTGGGATACCCCCAAAATGCAATTTACCCGCATTAACCGGTATTTTTGATGGAACAACTTGCGCAATACAACATATCAAAGCGTATGTAAGATGTATGTTACATGGGAAAATCACGACGCTATATTGTCAGCAAATATTTCGCATCAAGTTTAACAGAGAAGCACCTCAAGTGGTTTGAAGGTTTACCAAGAAACACCATCACGTCATTCAACCATCTACAAGCTATATTTTTAGGGGCCTACATAAGTAACAACTCCTCGCGACCAGGAATTGAAGATGTATTTGGGCTGAAACAAAGAGTTGGCGAAAGTTTAAGACACCTAACTGTAAGATGAGACGATGTGTAGCGACACGGCTGGAAGAGTGGATGAAAGATATCTCATTTTATCATTTATAAACTCTATGTTCGCAACCAATTTGCTTTATATTCAAATTTTTAGAGTCAAGAATACGATCACGATGACTGAGTCATGAGAATTGCAAGAGGAATATATTGCTTTGGAAGAAAGGCAAAATGAGGTGGAGTCGTAATCGATTGCGAATACAAATTCAAATGCTGCGAATGCAAGTTTGCTACCCAAATTAATACACACAGTGGCGAGTACTCGCAAGGACAACAAGAAAGAATGATAAATGATGAACAACCAAAGTTAGTAGCCATGGGAAGCCGAGATCAAGAAGAGTTTGAAAGAGAAAGAAACTACTATAACCGTGGCAGCAATAACAAAATTCAGAGACTTGATCATCCGCAAGAAACTTATGGAAGTCAAAGGCAAAATTATCATGGAGGTAAGCGATGTCACACAGTAGTATGGGAAGAAATCAAAATGCCACCATTAAATGCTAGTGTGGAAAAGATATGGGAAGCTATACTCTTGATGGAAAACATACCTGCACCATGGTACATGGGGAGTGAACCACCACCAAGTGATAGAAGTCATGAATTCTCGCTCTTACCACCGTTTTCATGGACATCCGACGAATGACTGCAAACATAAAAAGAATCATCCTTAGAATGATTGATCAAGGAAACCTGAATCACTTTCTAAAAAGTGAAGAGAAAGTTCAACAATTGCCACCACCACCATCAAAGGGGAAAGAAACGTTCGTAATAGCAAATTAAATAAAGCTAAAAATTTATTTTGTAACTCCATTTTTCACTCATATCGCACAATTGAATATTTTCATGATAATATACTCGGTAGGGTTTTTGTGAGGGATGTTGATAATAAAGAAGTGATGAACATTGCGAAGATCTCGCAGCTTAAAAGAATGGCAAATGCAGTTTATTTCTTTCAACGCAGAAGAGATTCCCCGAAGGAAAGAGATGCATGACAACCCATTGGTTGTAAAACTGAAATTAATCCAAAACCAAGAGATGGCGAAGACGATGAAGCAGAATTGTCAGGCGATCAATAGAATATTGATTGATACTCGAAGCTCAAGAAACATCCTCTTCTACCATACTTACAAGACTATGGGGGAAAGGATGCAAATTGATACCTTCAACATACAAGATATATGGCTTCAATGGCACAACAAACAAGCCTAAAGGAGAAGTTCATATGAGAATACCCCCAAGGATTATCTACGATATTCTGCTCGTGTGGTCGATGTGGAATCCCCTTATAATGCATTGATTGGAAGGCCATGGTTGCATGAAATTGGTGTAGCGCCAACATATCATCGTGTATAAAATTTCTTCATCCTAGTGGTGTTGGAATTATAAGAGGAGATTGACTAAGGACAAAAATGCTATGAGATCGATGTGAGAGCTGCGAAGAGAGAGCCGAGAAAAGAAAGGGTTGGAAGCAACATGCAAAAGATGAGAAAAAGAAGAGAAAGATTAATGGTGGATGCCATTGATGTAAGAGGAGAAGATACATTGCTAAACAAGTGCATGAAAACAGTCGAAATTATGATGGAAAGGAATCATTAAGAGATTTGAATGGTGTAGAGGCAAGAGAGTATCAAGAGCAAAAAGTGTAAGAAGTGAATAATCATCAAAAAGCAACAACAAAAGATTGTTCGCAGTAAGAGGAAGAAACAATAATTGAAGAAGAAATATGCGAGGATCTCGCCATTAAGAATGTATGGCAATTTGATTGAAGAATTGAAAAACAAAAATGATGTAAGATTGCGCGATAGTTTCGCAAACAAAATGAATGATTGAATAAATTAACAAAATGAAAGAGTGAGTGAATGGGACGAACCTTTATGGCGTACACCCTAGTTCGCGAATGACATTTCGCAAGAGGCAAATGTAAGACCTAAAGTGCGCTCATATAAGGGGGTATCTCTTGACATGGCTCAAATAAAAGGTTACACCGCTCCCGGAACCCGAGTCATGAAGATTTGGGGCCCATGAAAGCCTATCCTGGAGAGATACCTTGGATTTCCAACTATATATATAAGGTTATACCCGTTGGACGCCCGAGGATCTCTTCCTAGGAGTCGCCGTATGCTCAAGGCGCCGGTACACCTGGTTGAGCCAAGAATGCCCGGGGCATTTGAAGTGTCTCGGCCATTCTTGGCAAGTCTTGGTATATGCCGCACTCGACCCGAAGAAAACTCCACTTAGGGTGCAGCCTCTCGTAACCATAAACCATATAGGTATAAGGGATAAGAGGTCTACGAAAACAACCGGTTGTTGTTAAGACCATGGGAGGAGCTAGTCTTGTATGGCCGATGTACGCCTCCTCAAGGGGCAACCAGGAGAAGATAAGGCGGCACCCTCCATTAGGGATCTCGATAAGTGTCAAAAGACGCAAATGTCATGAGGCTTTATTTTCGCAAGGAAATTTAGGCTTGTCATATTTGTGCGATGATCCCGTAGAGGCAATAATACCGACGCAAGGATAAGGCGAGATCAATGGGTTTTTGCATGAAAATACAAAGACGTCCCGCGATTTCGTCGCAAGACGGCAATGTCATGGGATTTTACACTCGCAAGAGTATTTAATCTGTCATATTGTCGCAGATAAAATATCCTGCAGAGGCAAAAATACTTAACAAATGATAAGACAAGGTCAATGGGTCATTACATGAAAATGTAATGACGTCCTGCGATTTTGTCGCAACGAGGGGTGGCGAAATAAAACCTTTAATTAGGAAGGAAGAATAAGACCACACATGAATGATAAGACAAGATCAATGGATTTCTTCATTCGTAAAGACATCCTGCGATCTTGTCGCAATAATGAACTTCAACATAACTACAAATACAGACATATATACAATTGAGGAAGCGAGTAAGCTTGCGAAAAACGATTATGTTCCACCATAGAGTTACAAATAATAAAGGATGAAGTCGAGATTTCATTACTCAGATATAATTGGTCAAATTTCTCATTTGAAAATGAATAACAGAGGCAAGTATGGGAATGAATAGGATAGAATACTTGTTATTCATTTCCACATGATGGATTTATGTATTCATAATGATGGTCAGTTGAATTATAAAGAAGAATTGCTTAAATACGTGCAAGTAAAGAAAACGAAGCTAGCTTCACTATCAGAGACATCCGAGAAAGGCGTATCTTCAGGAATAACATCGCGAAGACAAGGATATGAACTAAGAGGAATGCGGTGATCATTGCAAACCATTTCAATAGTTTGATTGCGAAACGAACAGCAAGATGTTGTTGAAATTCGCCACCGTAGCTTGCAGTTGTTTCTTCAACTTAGAATACTTATTATTGCGAAGAGAAAGGTCTTCTCATGAGTTCCCCTTTTTCGTACTCAAGTTCTTCAATCCTTGTTTGAAATCTCTTCTCGGATTCTGCAAAACATACGATAATGAATTAACAACACAATAACAAAGCTGAGAGATGTAGAGCGGTAAAGTATAATAAACAACCTTCTCTGTCGATATCATGTCTTTAACCAAGGCGCATGCTCGACATGAAGACTAACATCAACACCTAAGTTATTCCCCCGGCATTATCTAACCTTCGCAGCCAAAGCGAATTCGTCATCTTTGTTTATAACAAGAAGCGAAAGGATTTGATCTTCTCGTTCATTAAGTATAGCATTCTGACGAAGAGATTCATCTTGTTCAATTTTTACTTCGAGTAGAGACTTTTGAAATGTTGCTAATGCCTGTGCACCCTTATTAGTAATACGATCTTTCTCATCTATAAGGCCACTAATTTTCTTCCTTAAAAGTTCGATTTTTCTATGGGAATCAAGATACATTTGTTTAAATCGGTTGGCTAAGCCTAAACTAGCTCTATGCTCAATCTCTAAGAGGCGACATTTGGTTCGAAGTTCATTTAATGAAAGGGAATCAATTTTGTTTGACGAATTACTTAAAGACTCGTTGAGATGGGTGAGAAGAACGTCGTTATCCATAGGCTCGGGAAATGAGTGGAGAAGAATGGCTTCTTCAGAGAGATTATATATGTCTGCGAAAATAATAAATCAGGCAAAGAATAGTAGCCGACAAAGTAAAGATGACTTGAAGAGTAAAAATTTTATACCATAAAGTTGTCGGTTTGCGCTTTGAAGAGTAGACATCTTAGTCTTCCGAGAAGCATATTCGGTTTCCAATTGTTGAATTCTCTCATCTTTCTTGCGAGACATCGCAACCTCAATTTCTAGTTCTCTGATCTTCTCTTTAAGTTGAAGATTTTTTCTTTTCAAGGTTGTCGCCTCTTTTCTCGAGATCTCGAGGTAACAATAAAGGAAGCTCTCCCAGACTATAAAGGAAAATAAAGAAATTGTTAAGATAAAGCTTATAATAGAAATTACAGAGAAGCAAAGGAAAACGAATATACCAAAGCATTGAGAGCATTCAAGTGGCTGGAAGTCAATGTTCGGGAAACTCCGTGAAAAGATTCAATATCCTCTAACAGTGGGGTATCGCAAATTTTAGCGAGAGCTGCGCAAGTAGCAGTTAAATGATCATCTCCTAATCCTTGCATAGAATCGGAGAAGATACTAGATAACTGCGCCATAGCGGAGGCGACTGAATGATCTTCCTTCGCAGAAGAAGTACCAATCTCATTTTCATCTTCGTCAGAGTTCTCGCTGGTTTGGGAATTAGAATGAGAAGGAGATTGGAGTTTCCGTTTTTTAGAAGATGGACCAGAAGATTTATTCTTGCGAGAGATGATTTTACCCTTGCCTTTAACCTTCGCAGCTGCAGCTTCTTCAACTTCAACCTTCGAACACGAATAAAGATAAGAAACAGAGGCAACAATATTGTTAAAAATAACAAAAGAAAATGTTTCTTACTTCATCCGTGATCGATCTGAGTATCGTTAGGGTACTCGCCTTTCTGATTTCTTTCATAACTCTTCCTCGCCTTTGACAACCCGTAAATTTTGCGATTCGGTAGATATAAAAAGAAGGGAATATTGCGAAAGTAAAGCCCGAAATAGGAAACATACCTCTTTTGTCTTCTCGGGCCACTTAAATTCCCAAGGGTGGTAGTCCGAGATGTGCAGAAGTACGTGTGAACTCGCGATGTAAGGCCCATTCAAAAATAAAGGAACAACCCACCATTTCTCATCTTTGGAATGACGAGGAGTACTATTATTGCCCAAATGCCAATCAATATCTTGCATGAGCAGTTTATTAGCATCAACATTATCTTTTTTCTTCGTGAGCACCCCAAATAGATTTGTCATTTCTCATGTTTATTACCGCATAATTCGCAAAGAAATTTTCTACAAGATACTTCTCAAGCCTATCTCTAAATTTACAAATTTAGGATCTCTAACATTATCGTGGATATAAAGATCCTTTACCGAGCGCCACGGTTGGCGAATTCAAGCATTAAACGGATGCAATCGCCACTCAATCGATAAACAAATCGCGAGAATTTTTCGTGAGCAAGGATTTCATAGAATAATGGTATCTCGGGATTGTATAGAGAAATCCGGGAGTCCTGCGAGGAGTTGACCTAGCGAGACTATGATTTTATGATCATCACATTGATGATCTGAAAACAATTTTGCGTAAAGTATAGATGAAGATTCTTGATCGGGAATGGTTGATAAGATAAAACCCTTTTCCCGTAACTTCTTTTGAACATCATTGAAAAGGGGGTGCGTATGTACGACCAAGTGAAGCCATTATTAGAGTATGGGAATGAAGGGAGAAGCGAAAATCAAGAGAAGGAAAAGGGGTTTACGAGCGAAACGCAAATTGCGGAGGAAGGAAGTTAAAGGAAAGTTGCAGAGGGAAAATAAAAGAGAAAAAGAGAAGGGTAAGAAAACTATATATAGAGAAGATAATCCTTGAGAAGACAAATGCATTTAATGCGAGATGGGACGTGAATGGTCAAGAATAAGTGGTTGAAAGAGACGTGTCAAGAAAAGAGTGGAAGAAGAAACACCAGTAATAAATTCCGTACATGAATATCAAGGATAAAAGTGAACAATCGCGAGAAGAAGATGAGCAATTGCGGCATTTTAAAATATAAATTCTCATGACATTTTCTCCTTCGCAAAAGACATGAGAAGAGGCAAGATGTAGGAGCGAGAATATCGCGACATCAATACTTCATAAGATTAATAAACGACTATATTGCGAAGGCGTCGCAGAAAGAAATATAAATGACGCAATAGATGACGAAAGCCATAACATGAGAAAAGTGTGAAGACTTGGCGAGATTTAGGAGTGTTGCAAGGAAAAACGTTTATAACACTCGCGACACTTCGCGAATTATTCCCGAAAATAAAGGAGAGCTTAGATGTCATCCACTGTGTATTACCCTATATAAAGGGTTGAATTAGTCTGTTGTAAGGAGAGTTCTTTTTGAATTGTTAAGCAAGTCATTAGGAGAGAGAGAGTGAAGAGTGATTGTAATTTCTTTAGCTCTGTTCTATCTTTCTTTGTAAACATTTCAAGAAGATAATCAATAAAATCTATTATTACTCATCTTCAAATGGATTAGTAAAGTAAATTCTTGTGAGGGGTGTATTTTGGGATTTCCTGCAACTACAAAGGGATGGTTATTTCTCTCAACTTTTAAGAATGAGATTTTGTTCATTTATGTGTCTAACTTCTTATGACTAGTGTGCAGAATCTCTATGTCTTCTTAGCGCGTTGGATGCTATCATTACGGAGAACTAGTAAGTTGGAAAAGTAGGTTTTGTGGGTATATCTCTAGTAAACCCTCACGAGACTATAACTCGTCCACTAGGGACACCTAGGGGTTTAAAGGCTTGTTATTTATGCTAAAAGTGACCGTAGCCTCGACGACACGGATTTGTTTGTATTTTTCATAATTTATTTTGTTTGATTTGCTCGAGGACTAGCAAAATATAAGTGTGGGGGAATCTGATAGGTGTCTAAAACACCTAATTTACTATCTTGTAGTTACGCTTTCTTTGCTATTTTTCGTGTGAATTATGTATCTTATGTTTACTTTTGAGTACTTAGGTACTTTGGAGTCATTTGGAGCGAAAATTCGAAGCCAACGACGAAAGAATGAGGTCACTCCAACATCGCATGAGAAGTTATGAACAAAATCGATGATTAAGCTTGTCGGTCCTCTAGAACCGACAGTAGAATGGGAAATGTTGTCATGAGTTAGGTGGACTACAAGCAGCTGGGCTTGAAGATTAAGTTGTGGGCTTGTCACTTGTTATGTGTTTCAACACAAGAATGCCGCACATGTGCTACTGAAGTGGAGAAAAACTAGGTCTACAAGCAGAAGGGGATATTTGCATCAGTTCAAAGCAGCAGAAGCTACATTTCTTCTTGTCGTTTGAATGAGATCGAGATGAGGTTTGTTCATTAGCAGAGATAATGGTCCGATGGTTGTTTACAAGGGTTTAGTGAGAAGTTCGAATGCAAGAAGAAGAAGAAAGATGGAGTGAATCATTGGTGTTTTGAACCCAGAAAAGGGAAGAATTGAAGTTGTTGCTGGCCTGAATTGTGCGAATGGTTATGTGGGTTTTTGAGAGTATCTCAAACAAAGAACAAAGAAAAAGGATCGATGATGTATTTTGGTGGTTTTGTAGCTCGAGTTTGGAGCCGAACCGAGCTCAATTTCACCTGGAATATGAAGCCGTTGGACCGAATTGAGGGAGAACCAACATTAGTTCTTTTATCTTGTCTTAGTGTAGCAGTTCATCGCCAAGAGCAACACCAAAGAGACATTGGGTTTGTCTTGAATTGAATCGCAGAGTTGGAAAGTTAGAGAAGAAGATTTCTTGATGCAAGAGCACTTCATTGCGCTCAGCAGGTGTTTGCAGAATTGCCTAAGCTGTGTATGGTGACCATTTGTGAGGAGTTGCAATCACTGTGATTGAACTCAAAGAAGCTGATGGCCAGGAGCAGAATAGAGGCTCGAATAAGGGTTTGGTGGTTAGAAGCTGGAATGTGGAGTGAGCTGAATTGGTAGGTCGTTCTAAGTGAAGTCGAAATTGGTGGATTGTTTTACAAGAGGATTGAGCTGTTTGTTGTGGATGATTGATGCTGCCGATACAAATGCAAATGGTGGAAGTATTGTCGAGAATGAGAAGAACTCGGCTGTGGTTTGAGTTGAGCCGGTGTTGTCTTCTTTGTTTTTACTGGAAGCAAAGGATGGTCCTGGTGATGTCGGGAGAAATGGCATTGCGAGATGAGGGATGTCTGGCAGTGATGGCAAGGGAAGTCAGGTTGAAGCTGGGTATTGAGCTGAATGCAATGGCAGGACTGAGGCGGAATGGCCCGAGGTAATGGTTTATTTGGTGTCAGAATGGGTATTGTGAAGTGAAAAAATCATTGCAACCGGTCGATGGAAAGACATAATGGTGCCAGGGAATGTGGCCGAGTGAGGACTTAACTAAAGATATTGCAATTTGAGATGTCAAGTGGTTGAGCAGTTCATAATTCGGATGAATAGTCGGGTGATTTTCATGGTATGAGAAATGGCAGTTACGGTGGTTAATGGAGGAATTGGCTTTGCGGAATGTTGCATCACGAACTGTAGGAGTATGGAACTCGGGGATTAGTGTGGTCTTGGCAATCGAGATGAAGAGCAAGTGAGTCATGATGGGATTTGCAAGTTTGGTTTGCAGCGTAGTGATGCCGTGGTGAGATGAATTAACAAGAGCTAAATATATGAAGTCACAGAGGGAATCGGGAATAGCAAGGTGGTCTTGTCTTGTTGTATGCAGCTGGAGAATTAAAGCAGGAGCTGGATGTGCTACATCTTGCAACTGGGCTGCTATTGCTAGAGTTGCAGGTCAAGAGCTGGAGTTGTGGCCTGGATGCAATGGCCAGAGCTGAGATTATGGAGAAACTGTGTTGAAATGGAGCCGAGGTTCGGCCTCGAGCTTGGTATGTGGCGGGGCCTAGAGCTGCAGCTAAGGCCGTATGGACCGAGGTGGAAAACACGCGAGTGAACTTGAACTCGCGATGGTGTCAAGTTATACCGAGATGGTGGATCGAGTGTTGTTGCCATGGGATTGAGGTGCAGCCAAGAAAGAACCAGGTGAATGGAGGCGTTGACTGATTCTCGCAACCAAAAATGCAAATGATAAAGGCGAAAGTGAGCAAGAATGGCAAGCCAAAGAACTAGTTCCGGTTGTCGGATTTCGGAACCAAGAGTGGGGATCGTAATGCTTCAGTGAATCGCCGAAGAGGGTTTGAGTTGGATGCAAGAGTCGACGGCCGGACATATGAGCTACGGTCACGCTTTTAGGCACGTTTCCGCAAGAATCCAAAAATTGGTAGATGGTTCGTTTGCTATGTGGGCTGAATTGTGAGTATATGAACTGCAGAGAAGGATAGTGAGTTGCTGCGAGTTATGGTAATCGGATACAGGTTCAAGTGGTCGGAGATAGTTTCACGGCGACCGGATTCCGGTGACCGGTGACCGGATTCCAGTGATGACGTCAGCAATCCGGCGACCCGTTTTGAACCCAAAAATTTCAGAGACTTATTTTCTCACACATGGGCTTGGAGGACTTCTATCTTTTGGACCTTTGAAGATTAGACCTAATTTTGGAAACAAGAGAGCTATTTAAAGGAAAGACTTCTACAACTTTTGGAAGATCTTTTATCTTTTAATCTTTATCTATTCTTTTTGCCTCTACTTTTGTTCTAGGGTTTAGAACCATGAAACTTCTCTTCCTTCTTGTTATGAACTCCATGAATATGAGCTAGAGTTTTATTATTGGTTATGGAATAAGTTTGATTTCCAAATATGGGTTTTAATTCAATAAATTAGTTTTGTCTCATATTATCGTTTATGATTCACCATCAATATTGTTACATGAGTTGAATGCTATTTAGTCGAGTCGCGAATCGATTGGGTTTGTTTTCATCTCTCTTGCTAGATTAGGATTTATTATACGCAAAAGTGATAGATTCCTGATTACAAGTAGCATAATTGTGATTATTGCTTGTAGTGATACATCCTAGTAGTCACATGTGAGTCATAACCTTTGTTAAATCGGATTAGTGAGCTTTCCACGTTCGATTGCTTTGATTGGCCTGATTTCATAGAACTTAATGCATCTAGGGAATTAAACTTGATTAGTGCTTTTACACGTTAGGTTGTTCCTTTAGATAGAATTCATATTCGCATCTTTTAATGTGTTTGTTGATGACATGAGGAGATTTGCGGGATATTCTTGCGATCAAGGTATTCTAGGGTCTTTGATAAAAGTTGAGATTAAAATATCAATTCTAGTTATTGCATTGAAAACATGTTTGTGAATGAAAACGAAATCCTTGACCAATACTTTCTCATCCTTGATTACTTGTTTACTTTTCTTTATTTGCTTTTATTTTATTTTAGTTTATAAAATCACAAAACCCCGGTGTTATTTATAGGGAACCGAAACAATTTGACAACCTAGACCTCTCTGTGGGATCGATCCTTTCTTGCCCTTGCTTCATTATATATTTTGAGTAGTAAGAAAGTGTAATTATATTTGTGTCGGCTGACAACCGGTCACCGATTCCTGGTGGCATTAAAACACAATCAGACTTCTCGATATGTCAACATAAACCGATTATGCAAGCTATTTTTCCTGTATGTTTTTCAAGCTAGAATCGGGTCACATGTGAATATATATAAATCGATTATGCCAAATTATTTCACGTTTTTCAAAAAAAAAATAGTTGTTAGGGACTTTCTCTATAAATAGAGACCTCACCCTTGGACCCCATTTGCCCCAAAATTGATCATTTTATTCCCCCTCACTCCATATACTCTACAACTACTCACTTCATACCTCCACATACAAGAAATGGCATCATTTGATTCAAATGAAGATTTGGCAATCACCAAAGCATGGTACGCGGAAACTCGAGTTAGACGTCAGTCCTCCGTAAGGGTGGATTCCCTAACCTTTTGGGCTAGGGTACACAACAAATTTAGCCAAGAATTTGGAAATCCTAATGGAAGAAGTGTTCAACAAGTCCATGATAGGCACCTAGTCATCGAAAATGCGATGCTTGCTTATTTAGCTATCCAACCTCAGATTTTTAACACTCGCCCCTTCAACTTGCCAATTGAACAATTTGTAAGTATTTTTGTTGTTTGTTTTACGTAAACCATGTTGTTTTATCTTCCAATGAAACACCACTAACAAATGTAAGTTTGTTTTTGTAGCACGAAGTCGTGAAAGCGCGCTACTTGGAGGAAAAGGGGGAAGCATTCGCATTCGATGCAAGCTATCACTTCTTGGTAGAAAAAATCCCGGAGGATGAACCGGACTTCATAGATCGTGTATCGTCTTCTGGAGGAAGATTGATGGCTTTAGAAGTTTTTGTATAGGTTTTGTGGGTAGACCTCTATGTAAACCCTCACGAGACTATAACTCGTCCACTAGGGTCGCCAAGGGGTTAAAGGCTTGATGCATGTACTAAATGCATCCTACAATAATAACTGAATGAATGAAAAAAAAAATCGTATGAAAGGAAACAATCGGTTTATATATGTAATATGTAAAATCGAATTATGCATATGGCAACGTGAACCGATTATAGATGTCCTTTGTTAATTTGGAAACACCAATCCAGAATCGGTTTACAAGTGCATGAACGTAAACCGATTCCGAATCATTGTTTACTTAAAGAAAATCAAAATGTTTGATGTTTTAAAGAACTCTCTAACATGACTTAATCTCACATCCAAAACATAATTAACCCCTAATACGATTAATTAATGCTAATTAATCAGGGTAAAATAGGTACTTAGGTAATTATTTTGATGGGGGTAGTGTGAAGGTTATTTATAATGACCTTTTTTTGTCATCTAGCTATAGGCCCAAATTAAGTGCTATAGGCCCCAATTTAGCCAGGAAAATTAGGCCGGTTTATTAATTTGGATTGAATATGTCAAAAAAAAAAATTATTTCCTTGGAAACCCAAATGTTATGAGTTTAAAAATCCTCATGAAGGGACCACTTCTCTCTTTTTTCCTTTTCTAATGCAAAAAATTATTTTTTAAGTGAAACTTAATAGGGTATTTACAAAAATGGTCACACTTTACTATTCCGGTTCACAAAATGATCCCACTGTTACGAACTATTAGCAAAGTGGTCACTCAGCCGTTTACTGCAAGGTTATGTCACGTGTCAGGCGTTTGTTGGGATGTTAACTTACCGAAATGCCCCTAAACCGTGTCATTTGCACGTGTGGGATCGAGTAGGGTTGAGTGGCAAATCTCTAAACAATCTGGTGCGTTGGATCAAACCAAATTAAAACCGGAATAACAAATACGATTGTTACCATTTCCCACCATAACTTTGTCGCCTCTTGTTCCCTCGCTTCTTCTCTGAAGAAATGGAGAAGAAGATGGCGATTCCATGAAGCAGTTACAGATCGTACTGTTTCTTCACATATTTCTTCAATATCTTTTACTCTTCATCTCGATCTACTAGTTGTGAAGCGAAATACGAGTTTAGAGATTTGTGTGCCAGTTATCAATAGTGTGAAGATATTAAGTGTTAAATCTCGACATCAAGATATTTACAAACATCACCAGGTAAATAGCAATCCACCTTATACTGCTTTTGTAGATTATCAACTCGATTCAGAAACCCTAATTTTCTGAATCAATTTTAATTTAGAACTGATAAACCCTAAATTTCTGAAATTGAGGATTTGGGATTTTCTTAAAAAAAAATTTGTTAGGGTTTGATTAATATGTTAGTAAATGTTAATCATTGTCGGTTCAATTTTGTGCAGGAAGTGTGTGAAGTACCTAACTAGGAATTTTAGGGTAGAATGGTTTTGGACAAATAAGGTTCAAGATATTTTGATAATGTGGATGTTAATTCGTGGGTTGAAAGCATTTTGTGATAAAGTTCATGCTTCTTTTAAGTTAGCACCAATTAAGAAGGTTGAGGTGATTTGGATTGGTAATGATAAACCGTAATATATGGTTAATGATTCACATTGGTATGAGATGTGGGATAAGGTCATTGCTTGAGGAAGGGTATGTAAATTTATGGTGCAATGTTAGTGATAGGATTGTGCCTCCCGGAGATGGATGTGTTTGAAACTTCCGGTATATCAAACAACAGGAACTCAACACCATCCAAGGTTATAAGCGGTTCAAGAACATGCATTAACTATGCTTCTTCACCAATGGACTTGATCCGAGAGATGTTTGCCACACCTAAGAAGAAGTTAACATGCATTACATCACCACATCAGGTCAAGGAGTCCAAGGATAATTAAGAGATCTGTTGATGCGATTCGGAGGTTCTAGCAAAGAGCAAGAGGTTATTTGAGAATATGGATGAGTATGTGAATGTTGATGATGATGATTATGAGAATTTTGTCTTAAGTGCTTTGAGACACTCCAAGTCGAAAGGGAGTATGAGAACATTCAACTACCTAATGATGCTGAAGATGTTTGTCATCCCAATGATGATCCTAGTAGTTAAGTTTAGGGTTTTCATTTTGTTTATATATACTTTATAGATGCTTATCTTTATCTTCCTTCTCATTTCATTTTGCAGCCATCGGTATAAATCAACCCACCCATTGATATGAGGAAACCAGGAAGGCCTTGCAAGAAAAGGAAGAGAGCACATGATGAACCTCACAGTCAGAAGGTGGTCAGAACTTGTAAGAGATGCAAGATGCCTGGTCACAACAGAGGACATGTGGCTGGTGCACCAGTTGGATCCAATCCAAAAACAAAAGACAGAGAACTATGGTGGAAGGAGGAACTCACAAGACTACTTACCCAGATCCTGCAAAGCTTAGTACCAGTAGAAGGGCAAGTAAGAGGGGAAGAGGTGGGAGAGGTTCTGGTGCATCATCTTCTCATCCTACCACTGCATCAAGTTCTCACCTTGCACTTTGGATCATCTTCTCAACCTACATCCGCTCATCTACTCAACCTACATCTGCATCATATGCATCAGAAAGCCATTGAAACTGCAGACAGTTGGAACATTTGAGGTAAGATATTCCAGAGTTATGTTCATTTTTACATATATTTAATGTTATTGTGCCCTTACATTTCTTTTTATTGCAGGGTTGGTTAGCCCATGGACAGTTGATTTTTGTATGGCTTTTGTCACCACAAGCAAAGCAGGAAAGTGGAGATGGAAGCTGAATTTGCATTGCTTTTCCAGGTGTTGTAGCATCTCGCAAACCACTCAAAGTATGGGCATATGGAGCAGTGAAGAACTTCTCACCTGGATGATCATCTCTGTTTCGCTTTCAACAACTTCCTCAAACCATTACAAGGTACCATTTTGCATCTAGAATAGATCCATGGACATTCTATTGCCTCATGCATTCCTTTTTCTCACACATTAAACAAAGAGTTGTTGATGTCACCGATCTTGTTGTTGCTACTTGATGTCTCCCCGAACCACTATCGCAATATTCTTCCATCTTTCCACCACCCATTCTAAACATATCAGTATATGAGGATTGTGAATGATGAATGAGTGTTAGCTGTGTCTCACAGTGTGTGGTTTTATAGTGAAGGGAAAGTTAGATCAAGCGTTGGGAACTGGCCACATTTCTAACCACATAGAAAACGCCACGTGTAAAAGTGCCAGGTGGATTGCCACGTCTACAAGCTGTCAGGTGGCGTGTCAGTGACACGGATGCATAGATCTGCCACATAGACGTATGTTAACCATGGTTTAACTACCACGGTTAGAAGAGACCAAGGGGTAGATTAGTCAGATACTTTACCGTTTTTTTCATTTTCTTTTTGTCGGATGGAAAAATACCTGTTTGTAATCACTAATTTAAAGTGTGATCATTTTGTAAATCAATTAGCGATAGTGTGACCATTTTGTAAAACACCCAACTTAATATTATACGGACCCTCGAATAAATAAGATCATAGACAAATTAGGAAAAAATACGAAAAAATGGCTATAATGACTAATTTTCATAATCTTTGTGTAGATCAAATGAGACTATTTTTATAAACTTGGGAGTAAAACAAAACAAGGTCATTTTGAAGTAAAATGAATAGCCTCTTATCCATATATTTTTTGTAATGGTTGAACAACTAATGTATTTTTAATTGACTTTTATTTATTTTTTTAAAAATAACTTCATTTATTTTCTAATTAATTTTTTTAAAATTTTAAGTCTTTTTTTATTTAGTCTAGTCTACATTTAGTCAAGTCTCGGATTAGGATAGATGTATTTAGTTGAGTACCAGACATCAGTGCTTTCTACCGTTTGAATGCGAAGATCAACCAAAGCTTTTGGAGAACTTCCTCAACAAAAGGTAAGTGAAGACTGAATCACCTATTACTCAATTTTTCACCTTTTTATCTATGAGACAATGTCACATGACTAAATTAGACATTACATGCAGAATAGAAATTTCAAGTCAAGTTTATCTTGATTAGTTGTTCTCGAAATATGCTAAGCTTAATTAAGAACATTTATTCATACTTGATGAATTTGGTTAAGAACAATTTATTGTGTATGACCTAAATTATGATTCAAGATTTAATCATTTGAAAATAGCATGGAACAGTGATATGTGGCATTGATGTTATTCGAAATGTTTCAAATTGATTATTAGAGAGATATATAACTCAGAAATCCGGATACGTGATGCTGTGCATACCAGTTCACATACTAGGATAATTGTTATAAGTCCGTAGCCGCAGTACATGTACGTACCCTATACACGTACCAACGTAGATATAGTCTGGGCAACGAATTTTTGGTATGCATACCCGATATCCATACCATAAAAGTCTGTTGACTCGTGAACCAGGAAGTACGCATACCCAGTATGCAAACCGAAAAAGATCTTTGGATTCCTGAACCCGTTTTTGTCTTAAGGGTATACAAACCCTAAGACTCATACCATGAAAAATAGTCACGAACAGGTATACAAGACACGCACGCATTGTGCACACGTACTTACACCGTCGAATATTTTCGATGCAAACGAGAATAATTTCTATGAGATAATCGTCATTCAAATAACTCTCTAAAAACACTATCTAGACATGATTGATCACATGCATGTGTGACTCAAGATTAAAGTCTTAAAGTGTTATATTAAAATGGTTAAGCTTACCATTCAACTGGCTAGTTTCGGCTGACCTTTTATGAACAAGTCATTGTACACTGTTGATTCTGATTTATCCTAACCCGTAGTGTATATTCTGTTATGTTAATCTCAAGTCAAGTTTTTTCATCTAACGATGATTATTGATTGCTTGATTCCAAAGCTATCTTAGCTTAAATCCAAAACAACCTTGATCTTAAAAGTCTATAGAATGAGAACCTCAAACAACTGGGATTTTTTAATCGCCGACACTATTCTTGTGTGTCCTAGTTGTAAACTAGAGTCGTCATCTCCTTTAAACCTTTTTAGGTTTAGCAACTAAAAAGACTTCACCAAGGGATTCGTGAATCTAGGTCCAACTATACTTATCTTGATAGTTTGTGTATGCTGATCTTGCTTTGATTGTTGAGTGTTGCTCCAAATAAGCAAGATAGATAGAAATCACAAAGTTTTTTCGTCTCAGACTTTGTGATTCCACAAGTATCTACTTGTAAGGTGAATAATAATCTAGGATGCTCTTCGGAAGTCATAAGACCGAATATTGAGGTTTGCTAGACTTGTCTATTGTAATCGATTTTCTACCTCACCTTGATATTTGATCAAAACAGAAATCATATATAGGATTATTTGCGGGAGGCATATTGGTTTAAAATCTTCAATTAAGCTGAAGAAACTCTTAGCATGTAAAGGACGTCAGCTAAGGGAATCAATTGCGCAGAGTCTTGCAAGATTCAAGAGGCGTTAGGAGCGCGACTGTAACTGAATCGCTGTGACGGTAGATTCGGTCTCAACTACATTCCATTACATTGTAGGCTAGTCTCTTTAGCGGCTTTATAAAGTTTGGTGTTCAAATCTGGACTAGGTCCAGGGGTTTTTCTGAAAAGAACCATAAGGAAAGATAGAAGAGATGAGTACAAGAGAAAACAAATCAACCAAAAGAAGGAAAAAAAAACTATGTCGGGGAATCGATCGGGTTGCGAGTATATAGATATCTATTAAATAGCTATTATTATCTTGAAAATCTAGACCATCCATAAGCAAATATCCAGCAGTCACATGTGCTTGTTAGATCTTGTCAAAAAGAGGGAATGTCAACGGATCCCTCCTCTATATATGTAGTGCTTATTTTGTGAGATTTTTTCTTTGCTATCATACTCTGTTGATTAGAACATGTATCTCATATTTTCTCATGGTTAAACTCTTAACTCTTGCAAAAGAGGAGTAAACTATTTTTAGAATGGCGCTTTGATCTCTTCACGATTACAATTTTGTGAATAAACTCTACAGATTCCTTAATATTTTCTCTAGGGATCAACTTACTTCCTTAATTGTGTCACTGCCAGGGAATAAGCGGTGAACTTTAATCTCTACGTTCGTACATGGCTAAAGAAGTTATAATTCTTATATTGAGTCATGTCAAAATAATTGTTCTCTTGTTCGCAACTGACTTAGTCGATGATTATTTTTCTCATGAAAATCTTGTGTCTTAGTACCTCTAACATTAAGATTGTTATTTTCAACTTCTTTGTTCGTAATCAAGTAGAAGAGAGAAAAAATATTGGGATAATTATTGTTCTTTTGAACTTGGTTCTTAATGGTAATATTTTTGTGGGAGAGCGGATGTGGAATTATACGAGATTCTTATATCTTTATATATATCTCTTTGGCGCGAACCGTGTTTACTTGGTGAAATCGTCTAAACTGAGTGTTGGTATGTGTTTTCTAGTCTTGAATACTCTTTTGATTAATTCATATTGATTCCGATTTCTTCACCTTTGCCAATTTTGTTGACAAAAAGGGGAGAATTATTAAGTAGTAACTTACTACATTACATATGGATTTTTGGAGCATCATGTAAGAGGGAGTGGATTATTATCTATAGGTTTTACCTATTTTGAAAAAGGAGTAAGTATTGACTAAGGGGAGAACATATCACAGTAGTATTTCTTCTAAGTTGTGGTACAAACGAACTTTGAGGAACGTAATAATACCTTATTTATGTATAACTAGGGCTTAACCCGTGCCGTAACGGCACGGGATTGAAAATAAATACAAATTAGACCTTTTCTCACGATAAGGCTGCTTGCAGAATAATATTTTCTTACTCTTCTTTGATTCCAAAATAATATCTTCTTAAGAAACGGGTTACATATGTAACTAAACTAAATACAAAAAATGTTGGAATCCTTTGTTCTACACCCCGAAAAGAAAACATTTAGGCACGGATTGCAACATCATCACCCACAGCCGCCACCAAATCAGCCACCACATATAGAACCATTAACAACATAAAAAAAATCTATGCTAGCATCACCTACCTGAAGAACACCACCACAGATCAACCCATAGTGATGAACGAACATAAGAACCATCAATTCATGAAAATTCACCCAAAAACAGTAGCCACCCCACCAGCTTCGATCTCTTGACTTATAACCCGAATGACCTCACTAAGTCACTACCTAATAGAATCACCACCAGAAAAATTCAATGATGCACATTCCACCAAAGAGCCAGTTGCTATGTCACAAACCTCCAAAATCGATTTTTAGCTAGTGCAACTAATTTAAGATGTTGATACAATCACGAACTGGTACCAATTATATATATTTCAAACTCGGATGTTTACTTCAAAAGATTTTCCTTTGATTTTGCATACCACCTTTGTATCTCTCGCAAGTATATGTCAATTATCGAGCTTGGACAACTTTTCTTATAGTACCCACCAAAACTCCCCTACCTGGACCGCAAATTATATACAACAATTATGATTTAATTTTTCACCAACATAAGTGACATATTAAGATTCTAGCACTTGAAAATGAGCAACCACATACCTAAGATTGATCTTTGTATTCATATATGATATGAGCTTCCATCGGCTTGAACTTCAAATGTATATTATTACTTCTAGTGGTATAAATATTTTGATAGATTTCACATGTATATTAGGTGTATTTGAAATTCCAGAATCAATAGACAATCAACCATTTAAGTTGAGTTCATGCTTAAAAAATTAAAAGCTTTGACAGACGACATATTTGTCAAATATAGTAGAACACTAAGGGAAGACCAATATATATCAGATTTTGCAATCTCGGATATAGCAGTTTGTTATGTGAATTTTGTATCGAAACATTATTATGAAAAATATTAGATCAGGACCAAAGGTGTTGATACATTCGCTTATCATGATAAACGACTGCACCCGCCTGATAAGTGCAGTAGGGCATCCTGTTTAAATACATGAAAGAATATCAACATTGTTGTTTAACCGGACGTCCACAAATGAAAGAAAAAATAAATGAAAATGAAGGCAGATGAGAATACTTCAACGAAGAAAAAGAAACCGAAACCAACTTTAAGAAGATTGTAAAACCACACTGGAAATGTAAAAATTACCTCAAATGATTTATAATCCCTTCTAGGTTTTGTCCCATCTTTCGAAGCATGAAAACATAACAAAAATATTATAGGTAAAAAGTGATGGAAAAAGAAAAAGAAAACATCCTAGAGAAATACATGTTCTGGGAAGTTATAGGATTTTTTCTTGGACAGATGAAAAACCGTTATATATGAATCAGTGAATACAAAGATACGGTTAAACCTTATATATGCATTTAGGATTATCTGCCGAGACAAAAGATGACACAGTTACAACTATGAAAGGTCTCAAAAAACAATAACTGATATTAGGGCTAAATCATAGATCAAGAACATCGGATCACTAAACTACTTGGCTAATATAAACCAATGGATAAGAAGTTTATAAAATGAAAAGCGGTCCGATACAAATTCTGATAATTAAGTAGACATGACGCAAACCTTTTCAAGTATCTAAGCCAAGTTTATTTAGAACTAAAGAAAATGAAAAAGAATAAGGTTCGTAAAGAAATAGAGAAAAACCAAAAGTAGCTTATCAGCAAAAGTTATATCAGAGAATCAAAGCACTATATGATTTATTATCTCTTTTTCTTTGCCGACCATGTACAACATATATAGAAATACAAATGCCATTATATTAGATACTATGTCATCAAAATTTCACAAAAAAAAAAAACAACTGAAAAAAGCACGCAATAACTTATTTTGGAAGGTAATCTACCACAACACTCTCCATCTTTTGCATTCCCGAGACTAAAAGACCTATATTATACCTTTAGTTATCACTTCATATGACAATTGATGGACTTACGCAGTAGGGATACAATACATAACAGTAAAATGAAAAGATTCCTCACACTTTTGTACAGATACATTGCGTGGATGACGTTTGCTACTTCTCAAGAACAACCAAGCATGGAAACCATTTGCTACAGCTATAACAAAATTGAACTCCACATGCCAACCAAAAAGCGCAAAAACAGATTCATGGTTGCATAAGAAATCAGTTATCAGAACTACATAAAACATTATGTTAGAAATAAATGTTACGTACGTACCTGTAAATAATTTGCAAACAACCATATCCTTATTTTCCACAAAAACTTCAGGACATCATCTCCAAAAAAATTCCTGCTAGTTTTATCAACAACATGTCTTCCGTGCTTTCTCCCCTCTTTAGGTCGTAGTAGCCGCCATGCCCCTGATTTCTGCTTCTTCCTCTCTTCCTCCTCTGGTTGCAGAGATTTAACCTAAACCAAAAAAATCAAGAATTAATCAACTAAATCACAAACCCCTTGAAACTTTTCGATTCTTCAATTAACAGTACCACATAAATTCAAAGGAAGTCAACAAAAATTTAAAACCCAAAAAGCAAAGATATGATATTATTCTTACCTTCAAAACTCACAAAACCAACGAAATAAAATCAAAATCAATCATCTAACAGTGTTTACTCTTTGAAATCTTTTCCATCTCTCTTAGGTTTGAGAAATGCAGCAGAAGGAAGAAAAGGGATAAAAAATCTGTTAGATTTTTCCCCCCCAGTTCTGTCGATTGATGTGGAATAAAGCTTTTAAGTGGCCGGTCTGGTTGTGTGTGGGTTTGGTGTAAAGAACCGACACCTTAGATTTATCTCTTGGGTTGAAGTGTTCATTGTTTTAACAAACGGAAAAAAAGATGATGAATGGATTGTAAATCGTTCAATTGACATGATGAAAATCCTTGAAACTCAGTGAAGGAATTTTCACCTCCCCGTTTCTCTCATTACTTATCTTTAACTTAACTCTGATTTCCGTTTTCTTGTTAGTGGGGAGTGCAAACATCAACTTAACTCTGATTTCCGTTTTCTTATTAGTGGGGAGTGGAAACATCACATTGACCACGTTTAGACAAAAAGTGTGGAGCATTCTATTGCATCACCTGTCAGCCGTAGATTTATTTTTTTTGAGGACAAATCTGGATCACCACTTACACAGGAAAACTTAGCCAAACTGTGATGTTTACAAAAGCTTTGTCACACGTGCGGGTAATGGGTGTGGTCTGCACAACCACGACCATAGATTTATCTTTGCCCAAAATAAATCCTGGCCACCACTCAGAAAGGCTAAGTTAGCCAAACTATGCTTTATACTCTTGATAACAAATGAACAGAGTGTGTTTACCGCATTCTAACAAAGATTTTTTGAGTATTTTCATAAGTTGTTATCACTACGATCTTCAACTAAGCAAAGATGCTAAACGAACACATACATAACCATAGAAGAACTTGAAGTACGAATAATTCAAGTCGTTTTTTAAAGAACCAAAGAAATCAAGCATACTTTGGATTGAGCTAAAAAGTTTATTTGTTTGAATCCATATGTATTGAATAGTTTTGTCACCAAAATTGACAAAGGGGGAATATTATTAGAGCATTATCCGATTCAACCCACAAGTTTGCTATCTCAAGATTTTTGACAATGTTATACCTTTATTTTTAGTCTACTAAGTCACGTCTCAGACTAGGTTAGTATTTGTTAGTGAAGTATCAGACACCCTTGAGACTCGAATATCGACAAAGAAATTTGGAGAACTTCCAGTATCGTGCATGTGAAGATCAACCATTCTATTTTTGAGATGATGTCGTATAACTTCTAATACATTTACAAAAAATAAATTTCGAGTCATTGTCTTGTTAAAAATATCAAAATATGATTCCAAGCAAATATGTTAAACGATCCTTAATAATATTAGTTCAAAACAATTTATTGTGTGAATTAATTTGTGGATTAATTAAAATTTTATCATGCAAATGATTTTATCATGCGAGAATGTTTCAAACATCATAACTAAGATAGAAATATTGAACTTACTGATATCTCTACTCAGGATCAGTTGGCGAACCAGTTTGCAAACCATAGATATATGAGTTTCAGAAATGTAGGAGGGTTGGCAAACAATTTGCAAAATCGCAAGTTCAGTTGGGGACTATTCACGAACCATTGTGAAGTGAAATTTCAAATTTGGTATTAAAGGCTTATAGTTAACGAACCCGGTTCACGAACCGTGGTCGTCTGACTTCAGTAATCTATTATAGTTGGTGAACCTGGTTCGCGAACCGATGCACCCTGATTCGTGAACATGCATAACGGTTCACGAAGAGTTATACCAATTGTCCGAGTTTAAGATTTTAGTATATGCTATCAAAGACTTATTTTTATATATGTTTATCATTACTAGTTATTTCTCAAACACTTCTAAGACATCATTGATCACTTAAACACTTATGTGTGTGCATCATGATTAATTTTATAGGTGTTTAAATGAATATCAAGTCGCTTTAGTTCTTTGGCATACTTGCTAATCATTGTACACGGTTCCATAACCGGTTCCTAGTGTATATTCTTCTATTGTATTTTCAAGAATAAAGCATTTGCTTGATTCTCAAGTTATCTTAGCTTGAATTCTAAGAAGCCCCTGGTCCTTGAAAATATATAAATAGAGATGCTCTTTCAACTGGGAAGTTCAATCCTTGACACTTTGTGTCCTAGTTGATTCTAGAGTCGTCCTCTATAGACCTAAGTTTCCTATAATAAACTTAATTAGGTCTACAGCTAAATATATTTACCTTGATAGTTTTTGTATCTTGATTTATTTTTTCCCGTTATCGAGGTTTTCATAATCTCTTTCAGGCAAGATAGATAGTAGTCGCAAAGTTCTATTCGTCACAGACTTTGTGATTCCTTGAGATAGATATCTGAAAATTAATCTTAATTGATCTTTTGAAGATTGTTTTTGAGAGGTAGTTAAGAATCTATGATGCTCTTTGGGAGTCGTAAGTTCCGGAATTGTGAGGGATTTGTGAGGTTTTCTATCTTTGTCTATTTCAAACATATTTCCCCACCTTGATCTTTTGATCTAAAAGGAAATTAAATAAGCTTATCTGTTGAGGTAAATTGGTATCGAAAGTCTTCACTTAGATTGAAGAAACTCTTAGGATGTAAAGGACGTCAGCTAAGGGAATCAATTACGTAAAGCCTTGCGAGGTTAAAGATACGTAAGGAGCGCGACTGTAACTAAATCTCATGGAGGGTGGATTCTGTTTCAACTATATTCCAGTCTGAAGTTTGATAGTAGACTAGTGTATGGAGCGGCTTAATACAGTTTGGTGTTTCACAATCTGGCGAGATCCCGGGGTTTTTATGCTATTGCGGTTTCCTCGTTAACAAAACTTCTGGTGTCTTGTGTTTTTCCTTTTCTATATTTTATTGTTCATCTTTATAATTGATTTACACAGGTTTGTACGTATTCAATCTAAATAGATACATCTGCTCAATTGCAATCAATTACGTGTCTAGTTTCTTGTATAATTAATTCGTATATTGAAAGATATACAACAAGTTTAATTACTTGGCAGAATCCCGATTGAATTATTTGGATACTAGATTGATCTTTGATATTGATTTTTGAGATCGTCAAGGTACTCTGTTTAACAATTAGGTTCACGGACTCAGAGTCTATATACATAATGATTGAGTAGAGATCAATCTTAGCTTGAATCTTAAATCATGTTTTCATCTAACGGTGAATATTGATTGCTTTGTTAGTAAGATAACTTAGAATGAAAACCCTGATTCGAAAGACTATATAAGGGAGAACTCTAACAACTGGAAACCTAATTCCCACACCTTTTGTGTGATACTAGTTGCGAATATAGTCGATTCTCTTTTAATCTAGGTTTTTCCTAAAACCATTATAGGTAAACGACTTGAAGACTTCATTGGAATTCTGAAGCCAGACCCAACTATTTTCTTTGTAGTTGCGTTTTTTTTTTTTTTTTTTTTTTTTTGATTCACATAAATTTTATTAAGATTAAAAAAATTCTTACAACACAATTACAGGAGGAAAAATAATAAAAACAAAATAAAGGAATAGCCTCATTCATAAGACTAACTCACTTCTCACAAAGCAATAAATTTATAAACTCAACAAAACCTAAAGTAATCAACATTTGGCATTTCAATTCTTGGTAGACATTGAGGTCTTCTAATGTGAAGTTGCCTTTCACCTGCTGCTAAAGAGGCACCCTTCTTTGCAATACAGTCAACAGAGAAATTCACTTCCCTGTAACAGTGTTTATACCTTATCTCAGTGAATTTCCTCATAGCCATCCTCCATCTTCCTTTGAGAAACCAAGGTACCTTACCCTGAGCATATTCTGTAAGCACAGTTTTTGAATCTGACACAATAATGATACTCTGTATATATTCCATTGAATTTCTAGTTCCAAAACACACATGACACCATAAGTTTCTTCCAAATAATTTGAAGCCACACTAATTCCACCAGTTAGAGTGCCAACTACCTGATATGCTGGATCTCTAACAACAACACAAATCCTGCAGATCCAGGGTTACCAAATGAAAAACTATCACAACAGAACATTATAAAACCTTGCTCAGGTGGAAGCCAATGATATTTTTTAAACACTGAACCTGGATTGTCTAAGACCCAAATGAAATCTAGAAATTATTCCTTTGTCATAGTTTTGACACCACTTGGTTCTTGTGATTCTCAAACCACCTTCATGTACTAATTTCAGAATTCTGCATTTAAACCTCTGCATATTTGGTTTAATATCTTCAAAAAATTTCTTATTCTTCTGAAACCACAATTTCTTTAGAATGATACAAGCAGAAGTTATCCAGACTTGTTTAACCAGAGGGCTATTATTTGAGGCACATTTCCATACATCATCAAATGATTTGGGCAAATTAAATTTAAATATGAAGCATATCCACCTCCAAATACATATATTGAAACTGCACTCCCACAACAAGTGATGCAAATTATCATGTTATGTCTCACAGATGCAACATCTAGAGACAATTTCATAACCATTACTAATCATGATAATATCATCAGTGTACACCCCCTGAATAAGCTTCCATACATTGCTGGCTACATAAGTATGAAGAAAAGTTTTTTATATGTACCTGGACCAGCTTACTGACTGTTCTTTGTGCCTTAATTTATACACAGCCTCAGTAATTGAGAATTCACCTTTTAAATTGCCTGTCCATATTAGAACATCTTCACTTCCAAGGAACTCTGGCAGTTTAAGATTTTGTATCATCTATTGAAGATCAGCATTTAAAGACGACACTCCATCTACCAAAATATCTGAAACTTTTTAAGTTAATATTTTCAGATACATAATCCATATATCCAAACCTATCAATAAGGGTACTATCACCAATCCAAGCATCAAACCAGACAGAGATTTTAGCACCATCTCCAACACACCATCTAATGTCTCCATTAAGTGCCTCCCAAGCCCATTTCAAACCTGGCCACACAGAAGACATTTGCCACCTTATACTTTATTGACCATTTTTATCCTTGTATTTTGCTTGAAAAAATAGTGCCCAATCTTCTTTTGAAGTATTGATCTTCCACATCATCTTCATAAGAAAATATCTGTTAATAACTTCAAGCCTTGAAATACCCAAACCACCTTCACTAAATGGTGTACATACTCTTTTCCAAGAAAATATATTGTAATGTCTTATATCCCCATCACCTGACCAGAAAAAGTTTATCATGATTCTTTCACAAATTTTTATAATAGATGTTGTCCATTTGTAAACTGCCATATTATATACTGGGATGCTACATAGAACAGATTTTATCAGCACCAATCTTTCTTGAAAAGATAATAACTTACCTTTCCAAGTAGCAAGTTTCTTTGCATCATCTCTACTATTGTCCATACTGTGGAGAACTTCACTCTGCCTGCAATGAGAATAACTCCAAGATACTTGTCAGGAAATGCACTTATTTCCATTTAAATCATGTCTTTGATCTAAGCTTTCCTCAATTCAGAAGTACCATCTATTTTAGAAGCGCATCCAACAAACACTATTTCATTTATTTTCATCATGAAGAAGATAACTCCTTTCTTACAGAGTTATAACCAATAATTAACCCTAATGGTTACACAATGGATAGTGGACACGTGAAACTCATCAATGGATAATAACAATTTACTGAGGCACTCTAGTCCTAGAACTTAAGGCAGCCAAACGGGTAGCCCGTAATACAAAGAGTGAACTAAGAGTGTGTTGTTAGGCATCATTAGAATGCAACATTGCCTCCCTCTGAAAAGGATCCTTGTCCTCAAGGATAAATCGAGGGTAATGAGATTTGATGTTGGATATGGCCTCCCAAGTAGCGTCCTATTATGAAGAGTGTGTCCATTGAATCAATACATGTCGCACTTCAGCCTTCCTGCCTATGAGTACAGTTCTTGTCTGCAACACCTTCTCAGGTAACATAATTACATTGCCAGTGGGATCAACAACTGGTAATGTAGTTGCGTGTTCTGATCTTACTTGTTCTATCGTATTAAGTACTATATTCTCTTATATTTGCTCGAGATTTATCTCCGATAGGTAAGATATAAAAAGTAATCACAAAGCTCTTAGTCTCATTCTTTGTGATTCCGTAATAACTTGTTCTACTACCATATAGTTAACTTATTGTGAGGTGATTGATATTTCTAGTCTGTTCTTCGGGAATATAAGACCAGATTATCAATTGGTTCCTGTTCACCTTGATTTATCAAAAGACGAACAAAAACTTCGTAGGAATTTCTGTGGGAGACAGATTTATCTATCAGAATAGACTTTTCTGTGGGAGACAGATTTGTTTACAAAGTCCTCGAATTTGGGTCGTAGCAACTGAAAAGACGAGGGTACCCAAATATACAACAATCTTAAACTTTTCCACATATAAGTCCTCTTACCGAAAGTGATTGTCTATGGAATAAGTCGAGACAATACAACGAATCGGTATTCACACTTTGTGTGATCGTCTATGGATACGAGATCGAGACAATACAACAATCAAAGTGTGATTACTTGATAATATGTTCGGACTTAACCAAACACTATAAGATCACTATCAAATAATACGGAGACGTTTGTATAATTTACTTTAAATTATAATAACAACAATTATAATTGCGGAAAACAAAAGTAAATGACACAGCAAGATTTTGTTAACGAGGAAACCGCAAATGCAGAAAAACCTCGGGACCTAGTCCAGAATTGAATACTCTCAGCATTAAGCCTCTATACAAAATCAAACCAACTTCGTATAGTTGAGACCAAGCAATTAAATCTATGGTTCACCTAGTTTCTTCTGTATCCCGCGCTTTCGACATTCAATAAGTGCACGGACTGGAACAATTCCTTTGGTTCGTATTCCAAACAATAAAGAAACAAAAAATTTGTTCGGTAACAACTCTATTCAATCCAACTGATATGAGTTAGACAAAGGCTCTTCTGTTTAATCCAATAAACTCCTTTGTCGGGTTTAGATCTATCTATCCAACAACTACCAAAGTACCAGAGTTTAGATTATGCAATCAAAAATAGGATCTATCAAGATATTATATAATGATGTCGATCTACGCAACTAATCAATCAAATCTATCAAGATAAACCGATTGTAGTTGGATCCCAGCCGATCAAGTTTGGTGCGCACCAAAGATTATGAACCCAAATCAGAAATCTTCTTCGTCTTCAAATCTTCTTAAATCTTCAATAAACACTCGCACACAACAACTTGAATCTCTTGAGATCAATCACGTACAGAACTGAGTCTGTTAACAATGGATTATCACAAGACGTATTTAGATCTACAATTAGTTCTAAAGATCCCGTCGACACTTCGATCTAGTATGAGTGAATCTTATATCAGAAGAGAAGATTCTCAAGAATAAACAAACTAGGTGCAATCAAAGTTCAACAATTGTTAGTCAATCAAATCAATCGAAAACTAAAAATAAACTGCAATTATCTAGTTTCCCACCAACGGTACTCGTATAGCTTCTTGATCCCATAGAAGTATTTAAACAAGCGGTCGCAAGAGATTTCACCTAATCAGGGTACTTCCTCTCCGAATAGACGGCTCCACCAAAAGAATAACACAACAAGGTAGTTTTGCTGGCTCTTAGGATAGTTTGCTCAAAATGCAAACTTGGGTATTTATAGATCAAGGAAGTTTGGACACCAAGGAATTTCCAAAACCGAAATATTCTTAAGATATGCAATATATTTCCAAATCGGTTTTCATAATTCCTAGAAATGCTCTGTCCAAAATTAACCGAAATCCTACTAGAAAATCTCCAATTAGTAAATGCACATTACCAATTTTTATTTTCTAGAGATATGCATTTTAATAACAAAATTTTGTATATGAAATTAAAAAATAATCAATCTAGAACGAAATTAAACACAGCTTTTGGTTGGTAGCCGAGCAACAAGCTGAGCTCCAAACCCTCTTTTAATTATTCTCAAATTGTTGGTATTTAAAAGCATATAATTAAAAGATTCTCAAATTATTTCGGTCCGGGATCTCCTTGAGTTATTAAGGAATATCTTTGAACAATAAAAGATAAGAGTTACTGAACATGTTCAAAGTATGTCGACATCTTATTTCTTTGTAAATCCTTTTTCATATTTATAATCTTGGAACTGATTATACCACAGTTCCAAACAAGTTTAGAACTAGTTCATCTGATTTCCAAGAACTATGTGATTGATCAAATCAACGCACTAATCATGGGTTTACGGTTCTACCAAACACAAGGATCGGTTCTACCTTAATATGGTTATTGGGACCGGTTACATCGGTTACCAAATTGGTTACATCAATTACTGGACCGCCACCATATTCTCATGGTATTACTTGTGATCGGTCACACTAGTTACTAGGATCTGTTACACCAATTACTGTGACCTAAGCATACACCAATTACAAGGATCGATTACACATTTTTTGTGATCGGTCACATCAATTACTAGGATCGATTACACCAATTAAAAATATCGATCATACCATTTTAGGTGATTACTTAGGATCGGTTACACTAATAAAAGTCATATCAATACATAAGTCAGGCATTGTGACTAGTTTTACCAAGATA
Source organism: Papaver armeniacum (assembly GCA_023531295.1). Classification (NCBI taxonomy): domain Eukaryota; kingdom Viridiplantae; phylum Streptophyta; class Magnoliopsida; order Ranunculales; family Papaveraceae; genus Papaver; species Papaver armeniacum. The sequence continues at coordinate 134,451 of JAJJWW010018681.1, read as the reverse complement.
CATAACAAGTTATGATAGGTTCTACTAACTCACACATATTGGTAATCCAAAGATATGCAATGCATAACAATACCAATAAGCCTAGCGATTTCCCTTTCGATTCATAAAACAAGTTCACGAATGTACTTCCTTTAAACGAATGTAAAACATTGTTTCCTAGGACGAAATCTTCACCCATACCCATACACATAATCACGATAACATTCATACGATTATGTCAATGTCTTATATACGAAGTTCAAAAGGTAAGCGTTATACTTCATATTGTAATTCTTTTTTTTTTGCTAAATTGAAAGATACGTTGTATACTAGAGTATAATCATTCACAGCTTCGCAGTTATGTTTTCAATATAGCATGACTTGAAAGATACGTTGTGAATGAAACAGTTCAATTCAAAATATTACTAACCTCAAGAGGAAGGATGATGTCGTTGATGTAGCTTGTTGCTTCTTCAAATTCTTCAAGTCTTCGAGTAATACTTGTATGTCTCATTATCCTAATATTTCTAGCCTAACCTATACGAAGTTGTCTCTAGTATATAATCAAGCGACTCTTTAATTGAGTTTTGATTCACTAAAATATGACAACCAAACTTGACATACCAACGCTTGGTGGGTTCAACCGAGCTATGCTCTAACATCAACTCTTAGTTGTGGGTGAGATCAGCTAAGGGAATCAAGTACGTAGAGTCCTGCTGGGATTCAGAGGCGTAAGGAACGCGACTGTACCTTGATCAGTTTCAAATTAGTTAGGGCTCAACTACATTCCAGTCCGAAGTCAACTTGTAGCAGGCTAGAACCTATAGCGGCTTAATACAGTATGGTGTTCAAATCTGGCCTAGGTTCCGGGGTTTTTCTACATTTGCGGTTTCCTCGTTAACAAAACTTCTGGCGTCTTTGTTTTTTTTTTTTCTACATTATATTTGTTTATATAATTGAAATATCACAGGTTGTGAGTAGTTCAATCAATTGGTAAATCCAACCTTTGGTTGTTGATTGGAATTGATTGACACTTGAAAATTGGTCTTTGGTACCGTTCAAGTTGTTTCTCATAATAATCAGGCTCACGGATTCCCATCTGTTTGATTTGCTGATTACATTGAGAAACAAAGATATAACTCTTGGACATATTTTCCTTGATTGAGTCTGATTGTCTAGTTGATTCTCTTGGAATTACATTGGAATTAGTCCATACAGATTGCCGAACGAAATATTGGATGTGGTTGTCGCATTCCCCCGCATTTTTAAAGTGTCGCACTTATGTGATTATCAACTTCCATCTTCATATGTATCTCTAGTCTATCATAAACTCCTCTTATTGGCTTCCGATGCTTCCAACCTTGCTACAACCAAATACAACTTAAGGCTTCATCTCTGGATGTCCATCTCATGTTTATTGCTTTCATACTGACTTCATCACTAGCATTCGATCAACATAATCTAACTGTAAGCTTCGGCGTCAACTACTTGCCATTTCCTGGTGGAGACAAATCTAAGTGACTATCTTTACATTATTTAAATTTTAATATTTATCGTTTTATTGTCACCCTCTCGTGCTTACCACGAAACATTACTGTTCCACACTAAGCAAGGGATGTAATTAATGTTGATGGTGGTTTTTTGGCAAGGAAAAAACTTATAAATTCTCCTCCGAACATGTATCTATAATTATATATGTGTTAGGGATTCTCCCAGCTGAACTCGGTATTCTATATATATTAATGGAGAATTTCGGTACTTGTACTGTGCTAACCTCCGTATTGAATCAACACTGACTGGACAACTCCTAGATGTATTGGACACTATTATAAATCAATATTGTCTTCAGAATACCACTAGTGATGGTTGCAATTCCCCTTTAGATGTTCTCTGACTATACAAATATATGTTCATAACATATCAGTGTTGAACCTATCCTAAGTTGCAATAGTTCCACAATTGAATTCCTTGAACTCGATCCTATATTAAGATTTATACGGTCATATAGCCACAACGCTGTAGCCATTACCACATTTCCATGATTTCCTCATCTATTTTCCTTGGCCACAGCCACGGTGATGTGACCTCTCATTGCATGTCCATGGCCACATTTCGATGGCCTCCTCTTTACTGCTTTGGCCATGACCACCATAACGTGGCTTTTTCTTGCTTATCCATGGCCATGGTGCCATGGCCTTCCCCTTCATGGCCACGGTGTCCTGGCCTCTCCTTGCTTGGCCACGACCTCGGTATCATAACCTCTTTCTTATCTGCCTTGGTCACGACCATAATGTCGTGGCCACTTATACCTTAGCCATGACCATAGCTCCATGACACTCTTTTCTCCCTTGACGATGGCCACGGAGTCGTGGCCTGTCCTCCATTAGCCATGACACCATACCATGGCCTCTACTGCTTTGGCCATCACACCATTCCATGGCCTCTATCTCCTTGTCCACGGTCACTGCTTCATGGCTTCTACTTCCTAGACACTGCTCCATGCCATTTCCTTTGCCATGATCACACGCGACGTCATGACCACGCTAATACCGTCTAATTTTCTTTGTTATACATGAGTACTTCGTTGGATAGATATCTTCGTTACCGATTCAACTCGTGTATTATCCACCGATCCGTTACAACTCTTTGTAACACGGTTTTCATCTATGGATTACGTTTTGTAATACCAATAACAAAACAAGAAAAGAAGGATAGAAATCACAAAACTTAAACAAACTTACGTGGGTGTATTGAGGCGAGTAATCTCTTTGCTTAAGACATTTGATGCCCCGTATATAATGTCATTACAGATTTAGCGGCATATGTCTCCAACATTCAACAATACCTCGATGTTTTTCGCAAAGACTTCGATAACACCGAACAAATAACGCTTGAATAGATGTAGCACAAACTCTTCTTTACTCTTGAAGACACATGCAAACTCTTATTCTAGTACTAGTTTTATAACTCTAAAAACACACACCCCTCAAAATGGAGAATATGTGGGGTTTATATAGGTCTATATGTGACTTTTGGAGAAGTCCTTTTCATGAAAAGTCACATCCCTTAGTGGAGAGACACATCCCTTGAAAGGTTTTATATGAATAGACACAACCCTTGACAAATTGGTTGTAACTAACTTAATTTCTATTCAAATTTCCAACAATCCCCCACATTGAATTGAAATTCATGCAAACCTAATGCAGACACTAGAAAGAGTTTGTGCGCTAACATCACCGCATCGGGAGAGATAGCTTTTTGGCTTTGAATCTTCCGTAGTGAATACCTACCGGGTTTACTAGTTGTTCGGTGAACGCGATGTCTTGAACCGCCCAACTTTATGATGTAAACCGATGCAATAGATATCACGCTTATTTCCTTACATATCCTAGTTCTCGGTTGTGTTCATTTCGGCCCGAACGATGTTGGTTTTTCATGAGTGCTCTAGATTAACTTATCCTTATAGTTATCATAGAAGCGGCACCACTTCACACTCATATAGGTGATCTCCTATTTGAAAGTATCCTGCCATACTTTTCTTAGTCAAACTAAGCCATAGGAATCATTAAGAGAAAATCTCAACCTCTCACTTGACAGGCAACACTGTTTCATCATAGAAATGGGAAAGAGAGTAAACTCTCACAAATGTCTCCTGGTGAGTATAAATTTATAACTTGGTTGTCCCTTTTGAACCTAGATAACCATGGGATCTCCAATCGCTAGGTTGGGTGTCCGCTATAAATACTACTCTATATAGGCTATCCCATTTCCCTCGATGACGCAATTATACGCTCTCTAGAATTCGTATCATTTGCCGGCTTGATACAATTCACATACACTATTTCTTTTAGATGCGCGCATTTGAGAGCAATTGCATTATGGTGTTATATCGTCGACTTGTTTTCCGCGACGTACCACAATATCTCGAACTATGTGTTTCTTGCAAAATAATTGTTTGATCGTAACAATCTATTTCTAGCATACATATACTTTGGACATTAGCATACACTCAAGGAAATTCCAAAGTTGTTCTTACTTCTAATCCGACTTTGCGTCCAAAGCTCCGGAATCCATAGTTGATCTCGCTATCAACCTTTATTTGGATGATTTCCAAGGCAGCGCATTTTCTCTACCACAGACACATAGTTTTCCTTGATGACTTTATTAAGTCATCTGTATCTAAGATTCACAAAGTGAATTATGGAACTCTTCCTCTTTAATGCTAGATACTGCTTCAGACTTCAAAAAGAAATTGAACTTCTGCAATGGTGATCAGATGCCTTAATCTGATTCCAACCAAAATTTAAGCCCGATCGCATTCATGGAGGAATGATCATTTTTCTCTTAAATAATCAACAAAACCGTCAAGTAGTAATTATGTTACTTTAAGCAACAACTATCATTTTCCAATAAGGAATTCAACCCGACATGCTAGAGTAGGCGGTTCCGTTTGCTTCACATGTATCTTAGATTTTCTAACCATACCTTGTCCATGAGTTATATATAATGTTTTAAATTACTTCAACTCATTTATCTCGTACAACAACCGTGTCCGGTTTGGTACATTCAATTTCCAACTAGCACCCCCACATTTTGTAAGAGTTCACACTTCACAAAAGTTATTCTTAAACAACTTTCTTCCCTACCGGTGGTGTCATTAAACCATTTTGAGATGTCGGTACATCTCATCACAAAGAGGATGGTATTTTTCCCAACGGGTGCCAACAGAAAATCATGTCATTTCAAGTTTTTGAAAGACTATCAACAAATCATCCATCGATGATTTCAATTGCACTTTTTTCAAAACAAAATTAAATTACTTACAGTAATTTAAACGAGCCATTATAAACTATACTCAACTAATCCCCAAAAGGCTTAACTAATTGATCACCGGTTATAGATTAAGCCTTCATTAATCATAGATCAAGTAGTTTATCACTCAACTTTTGGCAAGAATTTATAGTCTCAAATAGCAACCTTCGCAGATACATTTAGGTGCTCCAATTTGTGGCACTAGTTCTGGGAATTCAAACTCAATCAAACAACCACACGCTTATGGGATTCTAATACACCGATTAGCCCCACAGTCCATAAGTGCACTAAAATTTAGAAATTTATTTATCATTTCTTTCAATGATATGTATTTCTTTCGGAATTGCCGCATTTCCCATTAATGGAAATTAGCCAACAGTTAAAATATGGCGTTTGTTAAAACATCACATTTGTATACTAATATGGTTACCATTACCAACCCAAATTAATGGTATCAATTCATACTCGCCTTCCGTATAAGATGATTAGTTCATTGTATGAAGTCACCATGGATCATTAAAAGATCCTAATGTCTTTGTCCCGTTAGAGCTGTACCAATATTTCATTTTATTGGAAGTTCATACCAATTAATGACATCAAAGCCATCTCCTTCATTCCCCCACATTTCATGGTTATACACAACCATGAGAGCATTGTACAACACTGTGCTACCGTGATATGGGGAATGTCGAATGGTGTCAACCCAAAGTAAGGGTTAACCAGCAGGCTATTAACATCTGATCTAGCCGGTTCTCCATTCGTACTCTTTAATGCCACTTACTCATCATAACAGATGATGTCATTTTATAAACATGAAGACAGAAAAGATGTGATTGTTCACAAATTAGACTGAAAGGAAGCCCATCATACTTTCTAGAAATCAGTTCACGCTAAACCAAAAGTAGTAGTTCCGATTCAAAAAGAAATGACAATAAGCCTTAAACGTGTAAGTTCACATGGGCAGTTATCGTGATCAGCCACATGAAAAGGTACATCGTTTGTGTGCAATTGTTCAATCAAGTATAAGTTTACGCCTTGGCAATCAAAGCCACAGAACTTGTCTTTTCCTTTCCCACAAACAACAACCATCAAATGAAGTCATTTCATGAAGAGCTACGTCTCTTTGACAGACAACCGCAACAATTTAGGATTTGTTGTATGTTTCTTATCTCGATTCCAAATGGAGATTTTACAAAATGGGTAATCAAGAGAAAATCCTAATTTACAACTTTCATTTTTACTACAAAATCAAAAAAAGCAACAATAAAACCATATTGGAAAATCATTCTGGGCTAGAATTGATCTTCTCGCTCTTCAAAAATTTTGCGAGACAAAATTCAACTTTCGAAATTTCAAAAATGCTTAGTTACTTAACGGGCAAAAAGAATTATCCAAATTCCTCTCTGGTTAGGAGATACACCCAAATCTCCACATCCTTGCCAAAACTGAACCTTCAAATCTCTTAGAAGGAAAAACGGCAACTAGTGAGAATCGGATTTCAAACTGAGTATGAGTTTGTTTCTTAACACTCAAAGACGAGTATTTATTAATTTATAAATCCGTACGTGTCTCCTCAAAGAGTTGCTACTCGAATTTTCTAAGAGACACCATTCCATTCTTCAACTAACGGACATGGATTTATAAATTAATCCGAATGGAAATATCAACAGTACCAACTAGAGAATGCTAATACATAGAGATTCTTGAATCCATAAGAGAATTTAAGACGATCATAACATGTATTCCGTTCATCCGGTTATGTCATTTGATGGAAAACGCATCCATCACTGGTCGACATTTACTATTCGTCACATCCACAATTATGGTATGTTGACCTTCATAGGTCATCATCATGAAACCCAGACGTTTTTGAATTCATGATTCTATGACCTTTTAGCCATTATGTTCTAACTGAGTCAGAACCTTGTTAATCTATGGGTATGGGATCCCGGCCCTCCATCCCATAATCGGCGTATGGAAGCAGGCTTCTTCGTCCCTCATATGACATATAACATGAAATTAATTTGGTCTTACACACCAAATGTTATCAACCAGATTGTTGATGCTCTCATAGACCCTCCGTTAGAAGAATAATAACTCTTTATAGAAGAGAGTTTATGCCACCAAGCCTTTCCCAACATGCCCAAATCGTGAACGATGATAAACATCAAATGTCTTAAGATTGTTGGATAGATATCTTCGTTACCGATTCAACTCGTGTATTATCCACCGATCCGTTACAACTCTTTGTAACACGGTTCTCATCTATGGATTACGTTTTGTAATACCAATAACAAAACAAGAAAAGAAGGATAGAAATCACAAAACTTAAACAAACTTACGTGGGTGTATTGAGGCGAGTAATCTCTTTGCTTAAGACATTTGATGCCCTGTATATAATGTCATTTCTGATTTAGCGGCATATGTCTCCAACATTCAACAATACCTCGATGTTTTTCGCAAAGACTTCGATAACACCGAGCAATGAACGCGAATAGATGTAGCACAAACTCTTCTTTACTCTTGAAGACACATGCAAACTCTTATTCTAGTACTAGTTTTATAACTCTAAAAAACACACACCCCTCAAAATGGAGAATATGTGGGGTTTATATAGGTCTATATGTGACTTTTGGAGAAGTCCTTTTCATGAAAAGTCACATCCCTTAGTGGAGAGACACATCCCTTGAAAGGTTTTATATGAATAGACACAACCCTTGACAAATTGGTTGTAACTAACTTAATTTCTATTCAAATTTCCAACAACTTCGGTTCTGAGCTACCTCCTTGAGCCCCGAGTCACAAATACTTCACGAGATAATTTCCAGTTGATATTACACAAAAGGCCATCATTGATTATTCATGGCATGTCTAAGTATCATAGTACAAGTCAATGCTCAAGCCATAATAATATGACTCTTCTTAGTATCACTAAATTATAAGTCGCCCAAAGGCTCAGTGTCACTCCACTGAGACTTGATGTTAATCAGCCTATCCATAGCTGACAGTCGTGGCTAATTGTCCATGACAAGAGGTAGTCCATGACTCTACTAATTAATAAGAAACATCAAAAATATGTAATATGGGGGTTTGATGGGGTATTAGTTTGGTGGTTTACAACAACATATGCGGTGTGGCAACACCCCATGATGAGGAAGTAACAAGTAGTGGTGATGGTTAAAGATTAGTAAGAGGAGTGATGGAGTGATTTTCTAACAGTCTTCTCTAACATATCGGACATGGCTTCATCATCACCTCCAAGATCTCCACTTCTCCATTCCGTCATTACCTCCACTACTTACAAGGAAATATTGTATGTCTATGAGAACAATTAGAACTATCATTCAGATCTTTATTTTTCCATAATTTTCGAGAACTCCACACATAGATACACATCACCGTTATGGTTCCTCAACTTCCTTTGCTTTCCTCTCCTAAGATCAACTCATATTCTCTCTTTGTGACCGAAATAAGACATGAACGACCATTTTTTTTGGGTCTAGTCTCGTCTTGTACGATTTTTATTTTCGAACTTAAAGAAAATACTTCGACAGTACAAATTTAAGGTACAAACATGATCACAATGGGATGTTTTATTAATTCATAGATATAATTTGTATCATGGCCCATGGGTACAATTTTGTAACCACCGAACTGGGGTATAGTGAATATAAGACAAAACATGGTCATTTAAAAGCAAAATCCTAAGCCCCTTATCCATATATCTATAGTAATGCCTATTTTTCCCTCAATTAATTAATATCAATCTATTGAATTGGTTAAGTTAATAATGTTAAATTAAATTTGTTAAGTTAATATTTTAATTATTATATTTGTTAGATTTGACTTATGAATCTTGTTAACAAAAAATTGGAAAACTTTTTGGTTTTTGAGAATTTTGTAACGAAAATGAATGACTAGAATTGAACAGGGTTTTGTTGGTTTGATTATTCAAATGACAGAAGGAATTTAGAGATTCAAAACTCAGATTATGATGAAAAATCATCATGCTCGGCTGCGCAACAACATGCCGACCATGCATGGTCGTCATGACCGCATGATAACAAAATGAAGACTTTTAATTATCAATCAAATGTAATCATGTTGTATTTATTCCAACCATGCTGACTGATTTTTAATAATCAATCAAATGTAGTCATGTTGTATTTATTCCAACCATGATGATTGACTATTACCAGACGTCGTCATGGTTATCTGTGGGAGGCAGATTGGTTTAAAGTTTTCAATTGAGTTGAAGCAACTCTTAGGTTGTAAAGGACGCCAGCTAAGGGAATCAATTTCCTAGAGGCTTGCGATATTCAAGAGGCGCAAGGAGCGCGACTGTAACTGAATCGATGTGACTGTATATTCTGTCTCAACTACATTTCAGTCCGATGTTTTTAATAGTAGGATAAAGTTTGTAACGACTTAATACAGTTTGGTGTTCAAATTTGGACAAGGTCCCGGGGGTTTTCTGCATTTGCGGTTTCCTCGTTAACAAAATTTCTGGTGTCTGTGTTATTTCTTTTTCCGCATTATATTTTATTAATATTTTAATCGAACGCAAAAAAAGATGTCTAGCCTGCATTTCAAAATCTAAGCACAAAAAAAAATGTATCTTTTGCACCAGTTAATCTAAGCACTGCATTTCAATGAAAGTTGAACTCGAAGTGCGGCGGATCTTATAGTGCCCAATTGGCCTTAAAATCAAATGATTCATTGTTGTAAAAATACAACATTTGAAGCTAATTACTTATAGAACCTTAATTTATCAAAACCTTGAACCTTAAATTTAAACAACACGAAGAAGTAAGCTCATGTGTTATGCATTTTAACGGAAAATGCATCTTTTCACTTAACCTAACAATCTCTACTTGCAATCCAAAACATTAACTCTTAACTTAAACTATTAAGTTTAGCTTCAACACTAATTGGGCCGACCGATCGAAGCGAGGGAGGTCCTTTATATGGCCACTTTTTTGTAAAATCTAAGTGATCAATTACCACAAAAAGATTGGAAATGGTTAGGGCCGAAAAACCAAAAATGTCCCTCCCTTTTTAGTCCAATTACTATAACTCCTTGTATATCCTATCTTTTTAGGGATATAATTGGAAAACAAACTTTAATATAACATATCTAAAAATCCGTGCCTTGGAATTTTACAAATTTTATCTCGTTAGAAAGGTTATAAAAAACTCTACGCAACAAGTACAAACAACAATATCAAATTTGGAGTTTTTACGAAAAAATTCGGAGATATATATATATTTTTAGGCACAATTTTAGAAAATTAAATGTATATCCATTATGCAAACCATCACAAAGGATACATAATACTTTATGTAGAAAAATATTGGTTTATGCATCAACTAATTTTCCATTGCAACTAATAAAACGATGTACTCCATCTGTTTCAAGAAAAATGATACTATTATTTTAGGCACAATTCTCGAAAATTGAATGCATAACACATCATGCAACCATATTTTGGTTTATTGGTCAACTCATTTTCCGTTTTAGAAAAAATAATACTTTCACATCCGTTTAGGGAAAAATGATACTATCACATCCGTTTGGGAAAAGTGATACTTTCGCTCCGTTCAGGAAAAGTGATACTTTCGTTCTGTTTCGGGAAAAGTGATAGTTTTTTCCGTTTCGGAAAAAATGATACTTTCGCTTCATTTCAGAAAAAGTATCACTTTTTCTGAAATGGGGCGAAAGTATCAATTTTTCAAAACGGGGAGAAAGTATCACTTTTTCCGAAACAGGGCGAAAGAATCACTTTTTCCGAAACGGGGAGAAAGTATCACTTTTTCCGAAACGGGGTGAAAGTATCAGTTTTCTCGAAATGGGGAGAAAGTATCACTTTTTCTGAAACGAGGCGAAAATGTCACTTTTTCTGAAACGAGGTGAAAGTATTACCTTTTCTGAAACGGGACGAAAGTATTCGTGGACAAACTCCATCTTCATATTCTTCTTCGATCGGCCCTCCCACCGTGGCAACGGTCGTACTAGTCTAAATCAAAATTGGACACAAAATTATAAGAGAAGAAAGATTAAAAGGAATCTATGAAACCCAAAAAGAAAAAGCAAGTGAAGAATTCGAAGGCATTGAGATATAATCTGACCAAAGATGAAGATTTCTTCATTGGAGAGCATCAAATAACTAGTGATGAAGCTTTCGTCATCAAATAATCATTATTGATGATTCCGTCACCGGATAAGTTGATGATGAAGATTTCGTTGCCGGAGAAAACAAAGATGAAGATTTCTTCATTGGAGAGCATCGTTATTGATTTTAAAACCCAAAATAACCAAGAATCGCCATTAAAGCGAAGATAAACCCCAAAAGAGTAGATAAAACCACCATAACAGTGTATATAAGTAGAAAATATGATAATAATTAAGCTAAAACTAAAATTAATAACTAACATAAAAAGAAGAAATAGTGAAGGAATTTGCTCAGTTCCGGTCCAAAATGAATCAGACCTGAGCAGAGAAAGATTGTTGGCGATGTTTTTGTTGAAGAAAAAAGAGTGAGAAAGCCGAGAGAAAGAAATCAAATAATTTTTTTATTAACAAGTGTCCCACTTACCTACTACAGTAGAACCCCTATAATTTAATCCGCGATAAAATAATAATCACGATAAATTAATAAATTTTGCCGGTCCCGAGTCGGGACCAACGTGCTAAATTAATAATTCGCTAAATTTATAAAATAATAACTTATTTTAGCTTTCTATAGGTCCCTTCGAATATATAAATTAATAACTCTCCAATTTATATAAATTTAGTTTTACATTTATGCTAATTTGGTAATGAATGATTCAATTGTGACTAGGTTTTTCTTAAAATTGATGTCACGTTGAATTTCATCTTGGATTTTTCTTAACATTAGAAGAGTTTTGGTGTTGTCATTTCCTGATGCAATAAAAATTTATTCAATATCTTTGTAGCTTTCGTAGCTTCTTTACGGGAAGGTGGCTCTATAACTACACTTTCATCTTCGACTTCCACATCATCACTTTCATATTTTCCCATGACACTCTCAATTATTTCTTCGTCAGTTAACAAATCTGAGATAATATCCTTTTGAGGGATGTTTAAAAGAAATTCAACATCCATTCTACTGTGATAATTAAATCCATTGATTGAATTTTGCAATTCTCTAGTTCCTTTATTATCTAACGCTTCACTTCGATTCTTTGATATGGTGTCATCCATTGAACAAATCTTATAATGACGAAAATAATTTGCAATGGAATAAGGTGTATTGGTTCATTTTGTTGTTTATTTTAATTTTTTAGAATTAAACAATATTTTGATAAACTAATTAATATGTAATTTAATAATTATTAATGTATGCGATTATTTAATATCGCGATAAATTGATAAATTTTGCCGGTCCCGACGCTATTATTTTATAAGGGTTACATACCGTAGCATTATCAACTTTTATTCCCTGCCTGCACCATGGAACTGGCTTAATGTTAATGCCCTTGGCGTGACCGACGCCGTCTGTGCGAGTGAGGCACTAAGGCGGTTCTAGGGAGTTAGTTTTTTTGTATTTGTTGTTAGGGTACCGACCCTAAACTCGTCATAAGCCCATGGGTAGAACTCAACTCGAAAACCGGTTGACTAGATGAGGGAACCCATTGACTTATAAACTACCAATTAAGCCATATCTAACCAATGTGGGACTAGGATCCCAACATCCCACCACGCCCGGACTCAACGTCCTCGTTGGCCCACTCTATCGACACTGACCCGAAGGTAGCCCTTTCTCTTATGGCGGCTTCACTCCCCTATCAGTATTCAATGCGGGTGACAATTACGCCCATACATAGGTGCCCCAACACTTTTATCTAGCCTATAGGTCACCCCTTCCGTGGAGCGGGCATGGGTCGTGGTGGTTGGCTCACGATACAAATGTTAGGGTACCGACCCTAAACTCGTCATAAGCCCATGGGTAGAACTCAACTCGAAAACCGGTTGACTAGATGAGGGAACCCATTGACTTATAAACTACCAATTAAGCACATCTAACCAATGTGGGACTAGGATCCCAACATTTGTTTTTAGCATATTTTTGGGGAGTTGCTATTTCACGGTTTGATTTAGAAATCATTTTAGAATTTTTGCTTAGGGTTTATCTGAGAACGGTAGGGTTTGAAGTATTTCTTCACCGAAGACAAGAGCTACTCAACATTCTAAAAGTAATAAATTTTCATTCAAAATGTATCCGGTAACAAAGAAAAGAAGAAACAAAGGCAAGATTCCTATTAATCAGACTGCTTCTTCATCATCACCACCACCACCACCATCATCTTCATCATCAATAGTTGGTAGCAACGTTGATTTATTACCACAGATTCTATTACGGTTGCCATTAAAATCTCTGGTTACATCCAAATTTGTATCCAAAACAATGGTGTTCACTCATTTCTAATCCAGATTTCCTTCACAAACATTTCCTTCAAAATCCGTCTCGGTTATCGGTCTCCGGATTATACTGGATCAAAAACTATTTCGGTCGAAATGGGAGACAATCCGTATACGAGTACATCAAACTTGATCATGGAGATGCGAATGGTAATTGTTATGTCCCATTTGAAACCCTAAGTTTTGCTAAAATTGATTTTTCTATTAAGATTGTTCAATCTTGTAATGGTCTGTTACTTTGTAGTAGTTGCTCATTTGATAATGATAAATGTATTTATTACATTCTCAATCCGTTCACCAAGCAATACAGTGTGTTGCCTCTACGAAATTGAGAAAAGTGGGTTCAATTTCAGCAACAATGTCAGTTTAATTTATGATCCTATGCGATCACCATATTACAAAGTGTTATGTATGTGGAATAATGGTGCAAGTGTTGTAAAGAAACGGATAGAAATTTACTCTTCAAACTTCGTCTTGGAGGTGCTGTGGAGATGAGTATGTGGTAGCTTGTACATTGGAAACTTGTATGCCTGGTGTTTTTCTGGAATGGTTCGCTGCATTGGATTAATCACGATGCATCTCTGGTTTATTTTGATATTGATAGGGAAGTGATCCGGGAAGTGTCTAGGCCGTACCAGGATATTCCCCGCTATTTTGCAGACCACACAATCAACAGCTTCGGTGAGTTTGGGGGACATTTATTTTGTATTGAGGTTTCTAATGAGGAGCGCTCATGCTTTAAAGTATTGAACTGGACACTGGTTATACTGGTTGGAATGTGAAATATAGAGTGGATTTGGAAGGACTTAGAGATTTGTATCCGAGATTGAGTTTTGATTGCGGTTACAATTTGATATCTTTCGAAGAAGAAAGAAGATTCACCCAAGTTGGTACTACTGATACATGAGAGTGAAGTGGTTGTCTCATATGATGTTGTAAATATGAGCCCTGTCAAAATTGGTAAAAGTAGCACCACGGCCTTACATAGGAAGGGTATACCATTACAAAAAAATTCAGTTTTCATAAGTATATCGAGTCACTTGCTTGTGTTTGATTATTTTACCTGAATATATCTTGGTTTAATTATCTCAATTGCAAATTGCTCCTACTGCTGCAAATCGAAGGGTACTACATTGTTTCATCAATGGAGATGTTGCAAAGAGATTTACATTAATGGAGGCGATTCGGATATCAGGCAAGAAAAAAATCAAGGTCTGTGCAGGTTCAGTAGTTGCATCTTTTCTATATTATTTTGATTTGAAATCCTGTACGAGATTTTACTTGGTTTTTGGTGAAAAGGTTGTAAACATGAATATGGTATGTTTAAGTAATGACTATAGCTGAATTATTATCTCTCATTCAAAGAGGGAGATTCTCATGAAGGTGGGCTCATTCCGATCAATTGCTTGTAGTTATGTCTGTTTTTCTGCTGCTGTATCTTTATTTTGGTGCATGAATAGAAATGTATATATTACTAGTATGTAGAGATGGAACTAGAAACTGCACTTAAAAACACCCTCTTTAGCGTAGTTGGGTCCATTGAGAACAAAAAGATTTGAAATCGATGGTATAACATCATTCTTATGATATTGACATGTATATAAAATCGGGATTGGTTAAGGTTATCATGGTTGTAGAGCGTAAGTAACATTTCCCTATTTACGATGTAAAAGCGAAGGTAAATATATGGGTATTAGCTTGTAGAAAATTACATTTGAAATCCATTGCGTATGTGCCTCCTTCCATTTTCACATTTGTAAAGCCAAGTTTGTCACCCATTTCGTTCGCCCAGACCCGATGAGTGCACCTTGCTAGGAATCAACTTCAAACACCCGCAAGCCATGTTCTTCTCCTATGATGAGGCTGAAGTCCGCTTTTAGAGTGAGTCAAAGGCGCATCTATACTTGTAGTTTAAGTCTTCATAGTATTTGAGGCTCTCATGCTAGTGGTTGTCGGCTTGGCCATTAGTGCCCCGTGGTCCAGTCGTATGTTTATGGCCTACGTACACTAGAGACATTATTTTGGTTAGGTTCGATTTGGCGAGAGATCGGTATCCTTTACATATGTATCAATCACTTGCACAAGTGTCAAGATCTGTAGGATCTCTCGCCTAGTGTATTGTGCCGGAAAAATGATGTTCTTGAATTGATGATGAGTAGAATTATCTGATCGGGATCTAAACTTTTCTAATTGTTTAATTCATGATGCATCTTATTGTGCAGATTTATACATCCTGGAGCAGGGAATTAGTGGTTATTGTGGATTCTTTAATGACCAGGTGTAGAAATGCAAGCAGCTTAGCTGATGCAGAAAGTTTGGCAGGAAACGAGGCTATTTTCATGGGTTCTTGAAAATATTAGACAATGGTTAATATGTTGTTTTTAGGAGATAAATAACAAAGAAGTGAACCAGTATGGGAGGCAGGCAAAAAGCATAAGCTATCTCGCGAACTATACCAGTATCCTTATGACTACAGATATTTGTAGAACTAAACCAGTATCCATAGGACTCTGTACAGCTCGTTGTAGCCAAGTTATGTCAGGTTATATCAAGTCTTAGTATAACCTTGTTGAGAAACCCGTCTTTTGTCGGCAGGGTACACCTGTAAATGCTAAGTAAACTTTGGAAGTTATTCTTAGTTTTACAATTCGTTTCCGGCATTTCGATATAACCCGGTTTTGCTTATCTTTGATTGCATTTGCTCATCTTGCTGCAAATTCGAAGATTGCTTTTGTTGATACTCGCTATTTATGGTACTACGTTGTCTCGTAGGCGAGCAAGAGCAGAGCTTTTCATGGAGAAATTGCAAAGGAATAACACAGATTTCTAGCAAGTCAAGAGAATAGGTATGTGCGGGTTCAGGGAGTAGCAACTTTTCGCATGATATTGGTATGCTATCCTGCATGAGAATTTACATGGTTTTTGGTGAGAAAATTGCTAGCTTGAATCGGCTTGGTCAAGTAATACCTTAGCTAGAGCTAAACCTTTCTGCGAAAAGGCCTCAAGTTGGGCAATTGTAATGATGAATGTAGTTTGTCATATAATTATCAAACTGAAACATTGATAAGAGGACTTTGTGGTCTTTCGGACCGATTTGTTTGATATTATTTGTGTTTGGAATTCATAATGTTCTTCATTTCAAGACCCACAAGCAAACTCGTTTTGTTTTAATCGCACATAATTTTCTATTTCAAATTGTAAGTGCTTCATGTATGAAATCACAAAGTTAAATCAACTTTTACCCCGATTTAACCTGACCAACATAAGTGTCTTTTGGATTTTGAATATCTCGCTAGTTCATCAAATCAAATGATCGAAAAACCACCCACCAAAGACCAAGACCTCCAAAGGAAGCACCCAAAGACCACCACGGCTTGTCAAAATGCAAGGGTATTTTGGGTAATTCGTAAACCAACTAACTCATAAAACAGGTATTTTGGGTAATTCAGAACCAAATAACTCATAAAACACCTGAATGAATATATTTTCCGAGGCTAGCCCCTAGTTAGCAATTCGAGTGCGGATAGTAGTTCTACGGCATACGTGACGGAATTTTTACTGATTCATATAGGTCGGATTCGATCAAAAATCCGGGCCAATGATTCGTTGTTCTGACATTAGTTCGGAACTAATAACGTGCGTGCATATTCGTTTTATAAATGTGAGTTCGGCACTTAAAATTCGGCTTACATATATGATAAATTGATGAGTATTATGACCTTATTACGAGACTAATTTTATTTGTATATAATTATAAGATGGAAAAAAACATTTTAGCGTGATTGTTTAACTTGAAGTAAACAATTTAATCGCATAAATGTATTATAAAACGAGCTTATAGACTTTTAAACAAAAATTAACTCATAAAACACCTGGTTAAAGAACTACCCATATAAAATTTTAATCAATAATTGTATTTAAATATAAAGTATATACAAAATCAAACAAAAATCAATCAACCAACTCAAGTTAGAGAATTGCCCATGAGAGAGCAAGGTTGGGCGCGAACTAGGTTCGAAGTTCTAGTTCTGAAATATCATTCGATTCGGTTTGTTCTGATACGTTCGCGAATCAATCGTGAGGTCCATATAATCCGGGAACTAGGTTCGGGTTCAAATAGTTCGGAAGTATCATTCGGATTCGGTCAGTTCGGATACGTTCGCGAATCATTCGGGAATGATTCGGAGAATTACTAACTAGGGGCTAGCCTCTTTTCCGAAAAAAAACAAAAAAACAAAAAAACAAAAGAGTGAAATTACCAACCTTCCTAAGATCAAGGATTCAAGATACCGTAGTGAAAGTACTGATATTTGTATCACAAAATTGGTCAAAAAGACCAAAATTAACAAATCCTGGGTGAAAAAGACACTTAGGTTTTGATACTATTTAAATAGCAAAAAAATTAAAAAAATACTGTTTAAATGGACAAAAATTTAAAAATAGGCAAGACGTAACCAGTTTCATCCTATCCATTTTCAAATATTTTTATTTTACACATGATGCATCCAGTTTCATCCTTGCTATTTTTTTAAGTATAAGCCAGGATGAATCCAGTTTCATCCTTGCCTTTTTTTTTTGGCTATTTCACCCGTACTTTTTTTTACTCGTCCATTTGAACCGTGTTTTAAATTTTCTTTGACAAATGGCCCATTTTCTCTATTTGTAATCAGCCTCCTGCCGCACCAGATACATATTTTATTATATTACTTGGTGAGTTTTCTCATGGACTGTACTTGCTGTAAATGTAGACATTGGAATCGGATTGAATAATTAAATGTGAGAAGATAATATATTTATTAAGTTACATGATGAGAATGATTACTGCTAAACGCAAGACAAGACATCCGCTAATAAAGTGTGGCTCAAATTTGCAAAAAAAAAAAAAAAAAAAGAACAAAACAAAACATATGAAGCAAAACAAATTTATTCAATTCTTCGTTATTATTATTAGCTAAACAAACATAACAATCAGAATGATGCAAAAGCAGTTTTACAAGGAGGAAGAGGGGAGTCGCATAAGCCAGAGTTCTCCTCGAATGAAGAAGCAGGATATGTTCTCTTATGGGGAGGAATTTTCCCTGTCAACTTGTTGTAGGACACATTAAATTGCATGAGGTTCCGAATGTTTATTACTGCCGAAGGAATTGAACCTGACAAACCATTTCTAGAGAGGTCGAGAGTTCGAAGATTAATTAGACTGCTTAAAATTGGAGGAATCTTACCCGTAAGACGGTTGTTTTTGCGGATAAAGTAATAAGATTAGTAAGATTACCAAGACTGTCAGGTAAATTGCCTGTTAACATGTTGTTATCAACCACTAAAACCTTGAGCGGCGCCGTATTACTGAGAAACGCCGGGAAACCGGTAAGCTTGTTATTCGATAAGTAAACAACGTTAAGAGATTTTATTTCGGAAATTGAACTTGGAATGCATCCAGAAAATTGGTTGTTCGATAAGGTTAAAAAGCTCAATTTCTGAAGAAAGCCGATTGTAGTTGGTAAACTGCCTGAGAACTTGTTTTGCTTGAAATCTAGAGTCTGCAGTGAAACTAGTTTACCAATTGATGATGGAATCCTACCAGATAGCTGATTTTTGATAAATCAAGTTGCGAAAGAGAAGACATGTGTTGAAATATATTTGTGGGAACTGTACCCGATAGAAGATTATCATTGAGGTACAGGAAATTGAGTTTATGAAGATTTTGAAATGATGCCGGAATTGATCCTCTAGTTTGTTATCATAGAGGTATACAGTGTAAGCTGTGATAGCTTCCCAAGCTCCAGAGGATCGTTCCAGTTAAATGCTTGTGGCTACTAAGGTCTAACCAGCTGAGAAACTCGAGTTCACCTAGTGAAGGAGAAATAGTTCCGATCATGAACTCAAAGTCGCCCTGATATCGGAAATATCCGCCAGATCGTACAAGACGCACAACACGACCGTTGGAATCACAACCGACACCTTCCCATTTGGTACAACAATCAGTGGATTGATTCCACGTTTGTAACATTCCGTAAGGATCTTCACTGATTGTACTCTTGAAATCAAGCAGTGCTGCTCTGTCAGTTGTGTGACATGCTTCTGTTGTTGTTGTATGCCAAGAAGAAAAGGTTATAAAACAGATTAAGACAAGAAAGGAACTGGTTTTTGCGTTGGCTATGAATGCCATTAGAGAGAGATGGTTTTGAGATTGGCAAAGGCAGAAGTGATTGGAAATTAACCAATTACTCTTCATTATAAGGAAGTCTAAAACTGAACTTGGTGAATTTTCTAGTAGGAGTATAAGTCGAAACCATGTTTCCCATGTGGTTTATCTATATGTTTTTATTTTATATATATATATATATATATATATATATATTTATTTTTTTGTTTTGATGGGATTTGTAACATCTACTTTATATTTTTCTTTAACCAACTATACACGGTTGTTCGACACACATTGGCTAGGCTTTGCTAGTGCGATTATACAGCCAATTGAATGTCAGGTACTGAAAGTGTTAAACAGTTAAACCCTCCCATGATATAAACAGGTGAAAAACATGCTAGCACTCTGGTTGCTTAATCTTATGGAATCTTGAATTGATCTCGAAAGATATTATTTTTATATATATGAAGATTGAATTTCTGGGTATGTGAACGTAATATTCTTTATGTCTGTAGTACAACAAACACTAGCGCATGAATCTCATTGAATGTATTGAGGGCTCTATCAAGTATAATATATTTGTTCCTCCAGAGTGTTCGCATGTACTGTGTGAGACATGAGATCTGGAACACCTAAGAAAGTCACCACCAATCAGACAATATAACTGCAACCAAAAATGCAACTTAATAGTACTAGATTCAGGTGGCTCCCAAATATCGTTACTACTCGGACTTCTCCTATTCTGGTTCCTATAAGTAGTAGAGCAATCAAAAGTAAAAGTCATTATGCAGGAAAATCTGGATTTTCTTGACAATGCTCTAGGGGTCAGCAAACTTCTTGTCAAAAACATTAAGCAAAACAAATTTATCAAGTACTTCATTTTTATTATTAGCTAAATAAACATAACAATGAGAAAGATACAACAAGTTTACTAAGCAGTTTTACAAGGAGGAAGTGGGGAGTGTTGGATATCTTCTCCTTTATTGCCAATGATGTTGATCCGAAATGCGAGAACCAAAGAATTAGAAAAGAAAACCAGAGAGATTAGATGACTAAGAACCTATGTATAGATCGAGTCGAGTATTGGATACTACGTCCTTAAGACGAAAATTCGCCCCACTCCCGCTAATGGGTTCTTACTTGCGAAACGTCTCCCTGTGTGTTTATGGGTGAAAATCGTTTCGCCGATTTCCAGTAAATTCGGTAGGTGAGTGAGAAAACTGATTCAAACCCTAAACAAATGTGTCCGCACGTGAGCACTTTATAGATTCGAGAGATCAATCTATACAAGTCCTACCTAAACCAAGAAATGGCCGTCACATGGGTCACTTGCTTCGGTCACAAAGTGGAGGAGAAGGGTTGATTTGGGGAGGGAAGCCAAGAAAGGTGTTGAGACCGCGAATAGTTACTGGGAGAGTAGTGTCTCGACTTGTATCGAAATTGAAAGCTTGGGAAGCTTGCAAGAGATGAAAGCTTTGGAAGAGCTTGCAAAGTTGCCTTTCTAAGAGTGTAGTATATTTCTCCCTGACCGAGACTTGTTGTGCGGTGGAAATAGGTAAGACCTATTTATACAAGTCGAGATTTGAAACGTACCACGACCTCATGAAGGAAGAGAGTAAAGGGTGAAATAATGGGAGGAGGTGGTAACCGCATGGTGTTAATGGGTGAAAACGTTTTCACCATTATTTCCTCTTTATTTGACCGTTTTATTCCTTTTCACGCTTTCTTAATGTGAGCGTAGTGTACGCTGCATCTTTGTGACCGCCAAACCAAAACCCTAGAAAGCATCCCCGCCTTGTGTTGATGTCTCGAGTGTTGGTTGCATCTTGCGTGCAAGTGGTGTGCTAGGGACGCATGTGGGCATGTGCGAATGCCTTCGTTGCGAGTTGCACCTCGGCGTAAGTGGTAATGCCGAGATCTGCTAATGGCGTGTGTGGCATGTGCCGACGGCATGTGCGGAATGCCTTGGTGGTAGGTTGCACGGTTTGCGAGTTAGGCTACCAGCGTGTGTGTTTGGCATGTGCGGAATGCCTTGGTGGTAGGTTGCACGGTTTGCAAGTTAGGCTACCAGCGTGTGTGTTTGGCATGTGTGGCCTTAGGTCAGTGGCCTTGGAAATATGACTTGCGTACGCGGCGTTGGCATGTGCCAATGGCACGTGCGACCATGTTGACCTAGTTGCAAGTCTTGCAAGCCTAGGCGCTATATTTGGCGTGTGCCAAAGGCATAGCGGCTTGGAAATATGGCTTCGTGCGTGTTGGCATGTGCCAATGGCACGTACGACCATGTTGACCTACTTGCAAGTCTTGCAAGCCTAGGGCGCTATGTTTGGCGTGGGCCAATGGCATAGCGACTTGGAAATATGGCTTGCGGCACGTGTTGGCATGTGCCAATGGCACGTACGGCCATGTTGACCTAGTTGCAAGTCTTGCAAGCCTAGGGCGCTATGTTTGGCGTGGGCCAATGGCATAGCGACTTGGAAATATGGCTTGCATTGCGTGTTGGCATGTGCCAATGGCACGTACGTCCATGTTGACCTAGTTGCAAGTCTTGCAAGCCTAGGGCGCTATGTTTGGCGTGGGCCAATGGCATAGCGACTTGGAAATATGGCTTGCGGTACGTGTTGGCATGTGCCAACGTGCACGTCGGCCATGTTGACCTAGTTGCAAGTCTTGCAAGCCTAGGCGCTATGTTTTGGCGTGGGCCAATGGCATAGCGACTTGGAAATATGGCTTGCGGTACGTGTTGGCATGTGCCAATGGCACGTACGGCCATGTTGACCTAGTTGCAAGTCTTGCAAGCCAAGGGCGCTATGTTTGGCGTGGGCCAATGGCATAGCGACTTGGCAATATGGTCTTGCGATGCGATGTTGGCATGTGCCAATGGCACGTACGGCCATGTTGACCTAGTTGCAAGTCTTGCAAGCCTAGGGCGCTATGTTTGGCGTGGGCCAATGGGATAGCGACTTGGAAATATGGCTTGCGCTTGATGCGTGTTGGCATGTGCCAATGGCACGTCTGACCATGTTGACCTAGTTGCAAGTCTTGCAAGCCTAGGGCGCTATGTTTGGCGTGGGCCAATGGCATAGCGACTTGGAAATATGGCTTGCGGTACGTGTTGGCATGTGCCAACGGCACGTACGGCCATGTTGACCTAGTTGCAAGTCTTGCAAGCCTAGGGCGCTATGTTTGGCGTGGGCCAATGGCATAGCGACTTGGAAATATGGCTTGCGTGCGTGTTGGCATGTGCCAATGGCACGTACGGCCATGTTGACCTAGTTGCAAGTCTTGCAAGCCTAGGGCGCTATGTTTGGCGTGGGCCAATGGAATAGCGACTTGGAAATATGGCTTGCGGTACGTGCTGGCATGTGCCAATGGCACGTACGGCCATGTTGACCTAGTTGCAAGTCTTGCAAGCCTTGGGCGCTATGTTTGGCGTGGGCCAACGGCATAGCGACTTGGAATATGGCTTGCGGTACGTGTTGGCATGTGCCAATGGCACGTACGGCCATGTTGACCTAGTTGCAAGTCTTGCAAGCCTAGGGCGCTATATTTGGCGTGTGCCAATGGCATAGCGGCTTGGTTTTGGTGTTGTTGCCATGGTGCGCAGTGTGCGGCTTGGTTTTGGCATTGTTGCCATGGTGCGCAGTATGCGGCTTGGTTTTGCATTGTTGCCATGGTGCGCAGTATGCGGCTTGGTTTGGCATTGTTGCCATGGTGCGCAGTATGCGGCTTGGTTTTGGCATTGTTGCCATGGTGCGCGATAGATGCGGCTTAGTTTGTCATTGTTGCCATGGTTTGGCGCCAAAGATGCGGCTTGGTTTGGCATTAGGGTTACGTGTTGAAAACCTAATATGGTATTTTGAAAAAATACCCCTATTAATTATTTACACTGAGTTAAATGCTCTTAGTTAATGTGTTGCGGGTAACACTAGGTCATGGGGTTTACGATTTTACCCCTTGTTTAAAAACCACCATCAACATTAAGTCCCTGGCAGCTCGGAGCAGGGGCTTTGTTGCGAGGTAAGCATAAGATGGTGACAAGACTATCAACAGACAAACCGTAAAGAAAGATTGAGGGGCTTGTCGGCCTTTTATAAATAGGATTTGGAATCTTGCCTCTGGTAGTTTTGCACAAATCGGAGAGGCCGGCACAATTGGTGGGCCCAGTGCGGCTTGGGCGACGTTGGGAAGTTGGCGTGAGTTGGGAAACCGAGTGTGCTAGGCGGGGGACCGGCGCAAAGTGTAGAAGCCGTGTGTGCTTGCGGAGTCGGCGCAATTGGTGGGGCCGGTGCAGCTTGGGCGGCGTTGGGAAGTTGGCGTGAATTGGGAAACCGAGTGTGCTAGGCTGGTGGGACCAAGCACAAAGTGTAGAAACCGTGCGTGCTTGTAGGCGTGACTTGTGCGGCCATTGGGAGGTCGGAGCAATTGGTGGGGCAGTGCAACTTGGAAACCGTGCTTGCGGGCGTGACTTTGGCGGCATTGGGAAGTCGCACCCTTTGTGGGCCGTTTCTTACACGCGTGATTTTGGTGAAAAGGAAATCCTTCCTTATTTCAAAGTCTTTCACGCCTATATATGTATATATATATATATACATATATATATAAAGCCCCTTTCTCCTCATCCTGCGCTTTATTCTTTCCTCTTTTCATACTAGCGGCAAAGAGAAACCAGCTTCCAGGTATGTCTTCGAGTACTCTTCTCTCTCTCTTTTTTTTTTTTTTTCACATAGGTATAAACCTTAAGAGTAGGCGCTTCCACAATCCTTGCATATGATTCCTTGGCGTGCCTCTTGTAGAAAATATTGTACGTATGCAACCAAGGGAATACTGCATATATTGTTTGAACCCGTGGGAAATATTGCATATATGAATTTTTGGTCCACAGAAAGAAATATTTGAACCACAGAAGAAAATATTTGCGTGTGTATTTCGAACCCGTAGAGAACCCCGTATGAATCCCGAAGAAGAATATTGTGTATATGCTTCATATGACTTGAACCCGCGGAAATATTGTATATATGATTTTGCTTCTTGAGAGAAGTACCATGCGTGTGAGTTTTGAACCAATAGAAAAATGCTCCATATATATTTTGAACCCCGAAGAAGGATCACTGTAGACACACTTGTACCCGTATAGAATGCCGCGTATATAGTCTCGAACCCGAAGAAAATATTCAAGCGTATATAGTCTTGAACTCGAATAAAATACGTCTTCCTACCCCTTTCTCTTTTTTTGTTGGGTACGATTATGTGTCGGGGAGATAACTTCGCCTTTCTTTGTTTGTTTGTGTGCAGATATCTTATTACCAAATTGTTATGAAGGAATTCGATAAGATGTTACAGAACCAAATTTCACTTCATCGAAGGATGCTCATAATTCCAAGCGAACATAGATGATGAATTCTTCACTAGAGCCTCGCCCCCCTCGGAAGAATCACCCGGAGTTTCGTGCCAATTTTGCTAACCGGTGGTGAGGATGGCGGGAAGACACGTTCGGTTCGCCTGAAGAGCACCATTCGGTTCTTCTTCATAAAGGGGTATATTCCTCTTCCAACATTGACTTGAGGATGTGTCAAAGTCCATTGCGTTCTTTTGTGACAGATGGGTTGAGTTCATGGTGAGAGAGGAGCGTATAAATACCAACTTGACTCGAGCGCAGGTCATTGATGTTGTCAAGACTTGATGTAAATCTCCAGTTAGGAAGGACATCCCATGCTTGGTTGCTTTCATCTCAGGATGGTGTTCGGACACCCATACAATCATATGTAGATGGGGTGAGATAACTTTCTCCTTTTGAGAGTGTGGCTCTCTTGCTTGAATCTTCCTAAGAATCGGGAATCTTAGAATCCAATTATCGAAAGTGAGGTGAAGATGCGGGATGACACTGGCCGCTAAGTTGGGGGATTTTCTCGGAAAGACTCCATTGCGAAGTCGAAGGATTCTGCCCGGAAAGAGGATGAAAGGTGCCCTTACGGTTGGTGGATATCTCAATGGTTTCGGACGAGTTGGAGCCCGAGCAGAAACGTGATCTTCATGTCGCGGCATTTTTGGCTCTCTGGTTATCCAGTTATTTTTGATGACGATTCCGGCAAGAAAGGAATAAGACCTGAGTCATTAGAGATTGCTTTGTGAAGTTGGCAAAGGGTGAAGTTCTTCCCATTGGCAAGCCGTTCCTGGTTCCCAATATGTGCATCTGGATCACCTAGTTGCGAACATGCAAGTTTTCGAATGGTTTCATGAAAGTGGATTCATATGTGCACGTTGCTTTTACGCAATTCTGGCTATGGGAGCACTTCGAGAAGTATGCTCCGAAACCATTGCCTTCGCTTCCCGTGAGTTGGGGGGGCTCTCGAATTCTTCGATGGGTGAACAGGCGTCCAAGAGTTGGCGTGAGCTTGGTTAGTTTTCTTGATAAGTTGCATGAAATCAATTTTCGTCCATGGGGGCGATCCATAAGTCAGTGACTCAAATGGACACCTTTGCTTCTGCAAACTCACGTCTTTGTCTTCGATGACGATTTGAGTGTTGGTGAAAACCTTGTTCATTCGTAGCTGCTCGCCTTGGTTATATACCGTCTTTCTTCGTGGGATCTTTCCAGATAGCTACTTATAATATTGACCGTCTTTCTCGTCACATGGGTTTCAATCAAGGGGTGCCTCTTGTTTACCTACCGGTGATCCCTAAGGATTCGTTGCGTGTCGCCCTTGACGCTTGATGCCCTTGAGCCGGGTCCGTCTTCCCTTCTTTCAAATGGGAAGAGTAACTTCGACGACCTTCGGCTATAATGAGTTTTAGTGCGACAAGTTTATTATGATCCGAGATTTTGTGAATAACGTGGTGGAAAACGTTCGTTGCAAACCTTCCCCAGCGGTTTTGAAGAAGTATCCAATGTTGAGAGATCCCAAGCGAAAGTTGCCTAGCAATTCGGAAAGTCCCCAGGGCCAAAGAACTGAGAACGAAGAATCGTCTTTGGCGGGTTCGGACGGTTTCACAAGATCCTCCCACTCAGCTCTTGTGTCTTTTCGCCTCTTCCAATAACTGTATGTGTCGCCTCTTCATTGGTTTGTCTCAAAACACGTGAATTTCGGCTGAGAACATGTGTCTTGTTTCCTTCGAGGGCTTCGGTAGTGTTAATGCTTTGCCGCCCTTGCACGTTGCCGAGAGACTCAGCTTTCTTCAAGGAATTCAGGCGACCGAGCCTACTCATAGCTTGATGAGTGGAGAAAGAAGAAAGTTCAACAAGCGAGAGTGATTTCTCTAAGCGAAGACTGGTTCTTCTTCGGGAAGTGGTTCGGTGAGTTTCGCGCTTCTTTTCTTTCTTCTTCTTCTGTTTCTTCTTTTGAAAAATGTCTAACTCAATTTTGCGGAGGAACCGGTTCGGAGGACGATTCCTGGGTGGAGTCACACGAAAACTTGCCTTTGGTGACCACCGTCGGTGACTTGGAGATGGGAGTCACCAATTGCCGGAGCCTGTACGTGGTTCAAACGGTGGATGATTCTCGATGGTTGTTGCCGTAGACATGGAAGAAGACCTTTCATGAAGTTGTGAGGCCACTTGCAGCGCACTTTTGATCCCCCCGTACTTAATTCCTTATCCAGGTCATGTCTTTGGTTGGCGGCTTTAGCGTCTTGGAAAGCTAAGCATGAGGCGTTGTACACCAGAATGCGGGAGAAGCACGGACATATGGCTACAACCAAGAAAATCACTAGTCGATTTGCGCTGGTTAAAAAGCTGTGGGAAGAGGCTTTATCTTCCATCAAGGATATGCGTGAGGTGACCGGGTCACACCGTTTCTGAAGACGTTATTGCCGACCGGGAGCACCATCGCGACGTGTGCGTGAAAAGGAGTTCAACACTTCGTGGTTTGTCAAGGCCTTGCTTTGAGATCAAAAGTTGAAAGATGCACGACAATCAAAGCCTTTCCGCCGAGGAGATTGCCCGACAAGAGATGGAACTCGAAAGCTTTCCAAGATGTTGACTATGAAGAGAGCGCTCTTGAAGACGCAGTTGACTTTCTCCAAGAAGAGCAGACTTACATTGGACGATTTTCCTTGAACGTTTATCTGTTAAACTTTCATTTAGATTCTGCGTGTCGTAGGTGCTCAAATTAAATTACTTATTTCCACACAATTAATCGGTAATATAATGGAAGTAAGGATCGTTCCCACGAAGAAGAGCGGGAGATTTAGTTGTCAAAAGTGTCACAATGGGGGTTTGTTTTTGATTCAAAGTAAATAACAAAGCAATTGAAAATAATTAAGTTGCAAGCAATGGAGAGAAATATGATCGGGAATCCTTCTTCGTTACTAAACCGTCATCAAGTTATTATATTCATCCATTAATACTATTAATCACAAATTATTACCAACCGTGGAATAACAACTAGCTCAAGTGATATCCCCTAAATTCCTTAAATCACTTTACTAAGCTCTCCAATACTGCATTCTATTCTTCAAAACCACCTAGTAGTAGCTCACTCAAGGTGTAATTTGTCCGAATGCTTTATCTTTTGTGAATTATAGATTGATCCTAGTAGTTAGACTCTTAGCTCAAGGTCCACTTTCTAGTGTTGTTTATACACACAATCACTACACAAAATCCCTCTGCAAGGTCTTGTGTTCTCTACTTTTGTATGAATCATTCGACTATTACTTATCTCCTAACTCAATACTAGCATTTGATTGAATCAACAAATTAATTCAGTTGGCCACCTAAACAATCTATCAATCAATCATAAATATTCTAATTAGTATAAACAATCAATAATCATGTGAAGAACTTCAAAATAGATTTATATAATAACTCAAATCATGTCTAGAACTTAGAATTCATCCCCAATCACTAAGAAGTTTAGCTACTCATGGTACTAATAAAACCCATGAGTTTCATATAATAAAATAGAAAAGAAATAGTTACGGTGGTAGAAATAGCTCCAAACCCTAGCTTTTCTTCTCTTGAGTTCTCCTCTCCAAAACTTGATAAAAGATTATGTGATTCTCTCCAAAAATATTAGAAGTCCTTTTTATAGGGGTCCCAAGTATTGATGTGCCCGTGCGCCAAATCCCGGTCGAATGGTTGCCAAATACTAGCCAAAATCACCAAATATGCTCACACCCAAGTCTTGGTCGTGCAAAGAATGGCTAAAACAGCCCATTGGGCTTGCACTAAAATGCAGCAGATCCGGCCCAATTATAATGAAACTTACTAGTTCAACTGTCAGTTCCGTGGAACTGACAGTATACCTTAATCCAAACCCACGGACATACATGCTTCCGTGAGCGAAAATATCTCATTGATTTTGTTTCTCCCTTCACAGATTCACGGATAGTTAAGCCACCGTGAAAATACTTTTCCCCGGATTTTCGCCGACCAAAGAGAGCTACGGATACATAACCATCGGTGAGTTTTCAAACTCCCCGGATTCTCATTCTCAACCCCAACCATCCACGTACGGTCCAACTCATCATGAGCAAATATCTCCACATATACCAGGCTCTCCGTGAAAATCCAAAGCTTCTGGATTTTGTAAACTCAGACCTCGGTTTCCTTCTTTTTCTCCTTTCCTAACTTCTTCTTAACCCTTGATCACCAGCAGCAACATCACTCGTATTCACCAACCACTGCTCTTACTCGAGCTTAAAAGCTCCATATTCATTGTGCTACTGTCGACCTCATCATCCACGGATAAACTGAACTCCGTACCAGTTCATCATCAATCATGGCAGCAGCATACCAAGCTCGAGTTCCATCATCCCAATCAACCCAGCAATCACCGATCATGGCGGTATCTCCTTTCGACACCAATGACCGCAGCTCCATCAACTCCTTCCTTTAATACTCGGATCGCCATTCTCACGACCATTAACACCATATCTATCGATGGCGGCGACTCAAACCCAAACCGCATGACCGTATTCTTCCCCGACTTCTCTTCACTGAACTCCTTCATTCTCTATCTCGCTGTCAACAGCCAGCGGCTACTCCATTGACATCTCGAGTTTTGTTCTCAACTGATCATCATCACGTTGCTGTGATCAACAATGGCAGCAACCTCTCTTCATAGCTCTATCACCTACCAATGGCAGTTCGTACTTCCCTGTTACTAATCCACGCCAATCACCATCTCTTTTCGCTTTGGCAAAGATCATCTACGGTCCGCCTTCATCTTCGATGCCAGTCGAACTCGAGTTCTTCTCAACAACCCACAACTTCTCCTGTTCATTCTCTTCGTCGACAAAGAACCTAGCCCAATGGTAGCGAAGCAGACCACCGAACCTCCAAGGCTCCATATCGAAAATAACCCAACAACAGTAGCTTCATTCTTATTTTCGTCTCCTCGCTAAACTCGTCCATCGCTAGCCTAAGTCGACGGCTATCGAGCGTCACAAAGATTACCAAAAAATCGGTTACGCCGTTGAACAAAGTCTTGATCCCGTTAGTTACGTGGGGAAGAAGATGGCAACCCCCTAACAGACATAGGGGTGCCTGTAGCATTCATGCTTTCCACTGTCAGTCTTACGGGACTGACAGTTCAACTCTCTTAACACCCCCCTGAGCGGCAGTCCTGAGTAATCCAACGGGTGCCTTTAGCAATTCTGTGTATCAACACCTTTCTGCAACTTTAGCTCGCCTCAAATGCTTATAAATACTTCATACGATGTCGGAACGACTCCATTCTTTCGCCGTTGGCTTTGTATTTTCGTCCTCTTCGAGATGATAGCATGCACTCCTAAGTTTGAACGAGTTCCACTTGGTCTTTGGTCCTTCTCCCCTTTCGGCTAACTTCTTTTATTGCACAATTAAGTGCCAATTCACTTCTTTTGGATGATTCACCTAGCAAAACACAAATAAGAGAAAACAAGAGTAATATACAATAATTTGCAAGAAACTAAGCAATTACTAGCATGGATTCGACACTAAATATATGCAAAATATGCACTTAACAAATTCCCCCACACTTGTCTTTTGCTCGTCCTCGAGCAAACTATCTAAAATACAACAACTCCATGTCGGCGAGGATACGGTTACTCTTAGCATGAATAACAGGCCTTTAAACCCCTAGGTGTCCCTAGTGGACGAGTTATAGTCTCGTGAAGGTTTACAAGAGGTCTACCTACAAAACCTATATTTCAAACTCCGTCTATTTGTGACAAATCAATGAACGAATCCAAATTGACTACAGGAGGAGGTACCTTGCAAATTCAATTCATATTAGTAAATAAACTCTAATTAGATAGTCGAACAAGCCACAATACTCGGAAACTAACAAACCACAATCACAATGAAAAGATCAAGAAGATGGATATAGATGTAGATGTTGGCGAATATTCACAAGTGATCGATGTTTCCCATATCTGTCTGAAGGTCACTGCTAAGATGAACCTAATCCTATTGGATTGAGCTACTTGGTGTTGAATGCTACATCAAATCAATTGGCATATACAAGGGAACCAAGAGTGACTTTATTCAACACAATAATAATTTCTTCTCTTTTTTTTTTTTTTTTTTTTTTTTTTATATGATTGGATCAAACTGGATCCAATTTCTCTTTTTTTTTTTTAGACGGCATGATTAGATCTTTTGGATCCAAGCGCATGCTTCCTTGTCAACACGTATATGATAGTTGCCTTGGATCCTGCATTCCACGCTTGTTTAGGCGACGGAGACAGGGGACTACGTTTCACACATACTTGCTATTCCCAAGTGTCTTTCTTATTCCGTTTGGTCTAATTGGTCGGTCTCTTTTTTTTTTTTTTCTTTTTTTTTTTTTCAATTTTTTTTTTTTTTTTTTTTTTCTAGTAACTCAATCACTCTATTTCATCCTAGCAGTAATAACACGTCGATGTTTAGTGACCCACCAAAGCACTTAGAGAACAATAGATAAATATGAAAAAATAAAAATAGAATGTGATATGGTGATATTCCGAGATATGGTAACAACTATCATGTTATTTGTGATTTCTGAGCTATGTGTTCGTCCCTTTTAGTTAATTGGTTCCTCAACTCCTGCATTCAAAATGGTTCCATCCACTAATGGTGTCATCCTAAAGGCACAAGTTTCTAGATTTCGGAGTTCAAAAAGCACAATTTTTCTTGGTTTTTTCTATTTTTCTGATTTTTTTTTTTTTTTTTTTTTTTAAAAGGCATAAAACAAACTAAAACAAACTATACAAACATATAAATGCTCCCCCACACTTAAACTTCACATTGTCCTCAATGTGTAAAACCGAAAGTTCTGAATTCTGACGTAATAGCAGATAAAACGCAAAAACTGTACAAATTGGTAAGGAATTTGGAAAAACTCCATTTCACAAAAGTTGTTCATCTACGTGTTTTCTACACAGTGTCAAAAGGGCACAGTGTTTCGATAAACGGTCTGACAGTTATGGTCTCTGGACTGAACTACGCGCAGTCTGAAGTTTTCTGACGAAAAGGTATTCGTCTATAATTTCTTCTAAAATAGATTCCGGACTCAATGAAATTAAACATGGGGATGCAAATATGATATGAAAACAATAAAAAACAAAAATAGAAGGGTTTAAGATACAAAACCTATGGGTTGCCTCCCATTTAGCGCTTGGTTTAAAGTCGTCAGCCCGACTTGGAATTCTCCTTATGCTACTCCTCCGGAGGAGTAAATCGCGAAGCTCTATCTCTTCCACATTCACATAAGCGATGTTTTCATAGTATGGCTTCAATCTATGGCCGTTGACCTTAGAAGTAGTCCCATCTCTAAGACTAGTGATATCAATCGCACCATGAGAATAAACATTAGTAACAACATATGGTCCAATCCATCCGGACCTTAGCTTACCAGAAATAGCTTAAGACGAGAATGAAATAAAAGAACTTTCTGTCCCACAACAAAATTCTTCCGAGAAATCATCTTGTCATGGAAAAGCTTAGTCTTTTCCTTATATATACGAGAACTCTCGTAAGCATCATTACGTATCTCCTCTAGCTCATTAATTTGTAGTTGCCTATGTTTCCCCGCTTTATCATACTCCATGTTGCACATCTTTACCGCCCATAAAGCCTTATGCTCAAGTTCAACTGGGAGATGACAAGCTTTGCCATAAACCAACCGATATGGAGACATACCAATCGGTGTCTTGTATGTTGTTCTATACGCCCAAAGTACATTGTTGAGCCTATAAATCCAATCCTTCTGTGTAGTGTTAACGGTTTTCTCAAGGATAGACTTAATCTCACGATTAGAAATTTCAGCTTGCCCACTAGTTTGTGGGTGATACGGCGTACCAATCTTGTGTGTAATGTTGTACTTCTTGAGGAGAGCATGGAAGGATTTCTTGAAGTGCGAGCCTCCATCACTGATAACCACTCTTGGTGTACCATGTCTAGAAAAATATATTCCTTCACAAACTCACAAACAACTTGAGAATCATTAGTAGGGGTGGCTTTAGCTTCCACCCATTTAGAAACATAATCCACAGCAAGAAGTATATAAAATTTTCCATTCGAATTAACAAAAGGACCCATAAAATCAATACCCCACACATCAAAAATCTCAACAGTGAGAATAGGATTGAGTGGCATTTGATTTCGAGCACCTAGATTGCCCGTTCGTTGACATCTATCACAAGATTTGCAAAAAGCATATGCATCCTCAAATAGGGTAGGCCAATAAAATCCACTCTCAAGTACTTTGAGAGCGGTACGTTTTACACCAAAGTGACCACCACAAGCATAAGAATGACAAAAAGATAGAATTGACTGAAATTCAGAGTTTGGTACGCACCTGCGGATAATTTGATCAGCACCATATTTCCACAAGTAGGGTTCATCCCACACATATCTTTGCTTGGCTATTTTCTTAAGCTTTAGCTTTTGAAAAGTAGACATTGTACTAGGTACTTGCCTTGTAACCAAATAGTTCACTATATCAGCGTACCAAGGTGTTGATTCTTCAATCGAGAAAAGTTGTTCGTCTGGAAAACGATCCTGTAAGGGGAGTTCTTCTTCGGAAACAACAAGTCTACTAAGATGATCAAGAATCGTATTCTCAACACCTTTCTTATCTCTCGATTTCCATATTGAATTCTTGCAGCAAAAAAGAATCCAACGTATGAGTCTTGGCTTAGCCTCCTTCTTTTTCAATAGATACCGTAGTCTTTGCATGATCGAAATATACAATCACATTAGTACCCACCAAATAAGCTCTAAATTTTTCTAATGCAAATACTATAGCCAACAACTCTTTCTCAGTAGTGGAATAGTTGATTTGAGCATCATTTAGGGTCCTTGATGCATAATAAATCACATGTGACCTCTTGTCTACTTTTTGACCCAAAATAGGTCTGACTGCATAATCACTTGCATCACACATTAACTCGAACGGCAAACTCCAGTCAGGTGACTTAATAATTGGTGCAGTAGTCAACAATTCCTTCAATTTATTAAAGGCATCCTTGCACTCCTGGTCGAAGTTAAAGGCAACCTCCTTTTGCAACAATTTGCACATTGGCATTGAGATTTTGGAGAAATCTTTGATAAACCTCCTATAAAAACCTGCATGACCAAGAAACGAGCGAATTCCCCTCACCGAAGTGGGGTATTGTAAGTTCCTAATCAAGTCTATCTTTGCCTTGTCTACCTCGAGCCCTTGAGAGGACACGATGTGGCCAAGTACAATTCCATGGTCTACCATAAAGTGGCATTTCTCCCAGTTTAAAACAAGATTAGTGTCTATGCATCTTTTAAGCACAAGTTCAAGATTATTTAAACAAATATCAAATGAATCACCATAAACACTAAGTCGTCCATAAATACCTCAATGATGTTTTCCACGTAATCGGAGAATATACTAACCATACATCTCTGAAAAGTGGCAGGCGCATTGCAAAGACCAAATGGCATTCTTCTATATGCGAATGTACCGAAAGGACAAGTGAAAGTAGTCTTCTCTTGATCCTCCGGTGCAATAACAATTTGATTGTAGCCCGAATAACCATCCAAAAAGCAATAATATGAATGTCCCGCTAACCTCTCTAACATCTGATCAATGAAAGGCAAAGGAAAGTGATCCTTGCGGGTTGCCGAATTGAGCTTTCTGTAGTCTATGCACACTCGCCATCCTGTTTGAACTCTTGTAGGAACAAGTTCATCATCTTGATTTCTAACAACAGTGACACCTGATTTCTTAGGCACCACTTGCACTGGACTAACCCATTTGCTGTCAGAAATTGGGTAAATCACCCCCACACTTAGTAATTTGAGGATCTCTTTCTTCACGACCTCCATCATTGGGGGGTTAAGCCTACGCTGAGCATCACGTACTGGCTTGATATCATCTTCCATAAGGATTCTATGCATGCACATGGCTGGACTAATGCCTTTGATGTCAGCAATTGTCCACCCAATAGCCGTTTTGTGCTCTTTCGTAACCCTAAGGAGGCGTTCTTCCCGTATTCTTTGTGAGATTCTTTGCAATAATGACTGGTAGCTCTTCCCCATCACCCAAGTAAGCGTACTTTAAGTGATCGGGTAGAGGTTTCAGCTCTAATTTAGGTGCCTGCACAACAGAAGGTAAAGGAACTTCATCAGTTACAGGTAAAGAGATATATGAAATATTACCTCTTCTAACTTCTTGTGATGCTGTTAAAGCACCACATGTCTCAACAAACTCCTTGGAAATATCAACGTCCAAGTTAGGCATGCCATGGACGTCCAAATCAATGCTATTCTGTAGCACAGATTCAAGTTCATCTTCGTTGATCAAATCAAACATCTGTTGTGCCAACGAACCAATAACATCAACAGAAAATGCGGAATGGATATCACTTGGATAACGCATGGCTTCAAAAATATTGAAGCGTATAACCTCTTTGTCAAACTCCATAGTGAGTGTCCCAGTATCACAATCAATCTTCGTCTTAGCAGTCTTCATAAATGGTCTCCCAAGAAGTAATGAAGTAGACGAACAATTGTCCCCATCCTGCATATCCACAACAAAGAAATCAACCGGAAAGATTAGTTCATTAACTTGCACTAACACGTCTTCCACGAGTCCTTTAGGATATATGTTAGACTTATTAGCTAATTGAATGATAATCCCTGTCTCCTTTAAAGGTCCCAGATTCAATGAATCATAAACATCGGCTGACATCACGCTTATGGAAGCTCCCAAATCGAGTAAAGCACGCTCGAACCGTTTTTCACCAATAGTAACTGGCACTGTAAAACCACCAGGATCTTTACACTTTGCAGGCATCTTCTTTAGCAACATAGCTGAAGCACTTTCTCCCACCTGGGTGATCTCGTTAGCAATCAACCTCTCCTTCCTTGTACACAAATCCTTCAGAACTTTGGCATACCTGGGTACCGTTCTGATGGCCTCAATAAATGGAATGTTGATATGCACCTTGCTGAAAATATCCATAATCTCCTTGTCTAGAGCTTGCTTCTTTGACTTGGCAAAACGACTAGGAAAAGGAGGTGGTGTGGTAAAAGTAGGAACTGTGTCCTTAGGTTGGCCAGTTGAGGTTGGCTTTTCCTTTGGAACAGTTTCCACCTCTACTTCCTCTTCCAAATCGTGACTAACCTTTTCTTGTTGTTTTGGCTCTTCAGTTTGCTTCCCACTTCTTAGAGTTAAAGCATTGACATTCGCTCTTGGATTCACAAAAGGTTGTGATGGCAACTTTGCTGAATTCTGTGCTTTTATTTCATTCATGTCTGTAGCCAATTGTCCCATTTGAAGTTGCAAGTCCTTTATAGCCATGTCTTGTTTCTGCAGGATTGTATCTTGACGCTGAGCATTGGCATCTTGCTTTTGCATCATCATTTTCATCATCTCCTCTAAACTGGAATTTTGAGTCTGCTGTTGAGGCTGAGGTGGAGGTTGTGGTCGGAATTGTGGTTGTTGAAAACCACTCTGTCGCCCATAAGGATTAGGAGCTGCAGCTTGCTGATTTGCATAACTAAAATTTGGGTGATCTTTCCAACCTGGATTATAAGTATTAGAGTAGGGATCATACCTTGGCCTCTGATTAGGGAACACAACATTCACCTGTTCAGACTCTTCTTCATAAGAAGGAATAATCACTGCTGCCATTCGTTGTACTACCTTCTCTATGTTGTTCATCCGTTGCTCGATTGTGCGAGACTCTCCCATCTCACTAACTCTTCGACATTAGAGTTGTTTCGGAATAGAATTGTTGAGCATTGGAAGCCATACTCTCAATCAAACTGGTTGCTGCGAGATTGTCTTCTCGATAAGTGAACCACCGGCGGCCGCATCAATCAAATTCCTCTGTTTCTGGAAGTAATCCTTCGTAGAAGTATTGAATGATAAGTATTGAGGATATATTATGGTGTGGGCAGCTTGCCAACAACTTCTTATACCTCTCCCAATATTCATATAGAGACTCCCCAGGACATCTCGTAGAATGCCACTAATCTCCTTCCGAACGGATGCCGCTTTGGAAGCGGGAAAATATTTCTCCGAAATAGCTTTTTCATCCGAGTCCATGTTGTAACACTCCCGGAGGAAGACAATACAACCATTCTTCTGCTAAGTCTTTCAATGAAAACGGGAAGGCTTGTAGCATAGCCATATCTCTGCTGCGGTTACATGCCTCGGACTTGTCATTGTGTTCGGAACCTGTTGAAGGTGTCGATTTGGATTTTCACCTGGATGTCCCTTGAACTTTGGTAGATGATGAAGTAGATTCGACTTCGACTCCACTTGGGTTAGTGATTGCAATGCACGGTGGTTGCGAATCTAAGCATGGAGACGTCAACTCTCTTAAATTCCTCTCCGGAGGTGGAGGGTCTCTCTCGTCGTCGTATTAACCATCTCTTCGTAGAAGGTTATGGTTGCAAATGTGGACGTGCTTGTAGTATTGTTCCCTTGCGAGTTTGAATTCCACACCTCAGATAATCCCAATCTTTCGGTGCCAGGGATTAAGTACCTGAAACAAAATTCTCAAAAAGCTAAATCAAAAACTAAAAATAAGACTAAAAACAAAAATAAAACAAATAGAAATAACAACTAAAGCTACCGACTGCTCCCCGGCAGCGGCGCCAAAATTTGATGCGTGTCGTAGGTGCTCAAATTAAATTACTTATTTCCACACAATTAACTGGTAATATAATGGAAGTAAGGATCGTTCCCACGAAGAGCAGGGAGATTTAGTTGTCAAAAGTGTCACAATGGGGGTTTGTTTTTGATTCAAAGTAAATAACAAAGCAATTGAAAATAATTAAGTTGCAAGCAATGGAGAGAAATATGATCAGGGAATCCTTCTTCGTTACTAAACCGTCATCAAGTTATTATATTCATCCATTAATACTATTAATCACAAATTATTACCAACCGTGGAATAACAACTAGCTCAGTGATATCCCCTAAATTCCTTAAATCACTGGGTACGGAAGCTCTCCAATACCAGATTCTATTCTTCGAAACCACCTAGTAGTAGCTCACTCAAGGTGTAATTTGTCCGAATGCTTTATCTTTTGTGAATTATAGATTGATCCTAGTAGTTAGACTCTTAGCTCAAGGTCCACTTTCTAGTGTTGTTTATACACACAATCACTACACAAAATCCCTCTGCAAGGTCTTGTGTTCTCTACTTTTGTATGAATCATTCGACTATTACTTATCTCCTAACTCAATACTAGCATTTGATTGAATCAACAAATTAATTCAGTTGGCCACCTAAACAATCTATCAATCAATCATAAATATTCTAATTAGTATAAACAATCAATAATCATGTGAAGAACTTCAAAATAGATTTATATAATAACTCAAATCATGTCTAGAACTTAGAATTCATCCCCAATCACTAAGAAGTTTAGCTACTCATGGTACTAATAAAACCCATGAGTTTCATATAATAAAATAGAAAAGAAATAGTTACGGTGGTAGAAATAGCTCCAAACCCTAGCTTTTCTTCTCTTGAGTTCTCCTCTCCAAAACTTGATAAAAGATTATGTGATTCTCTCCAAAAATATTAGAAGTCCTTTTTATAGGGGTCCCAAGTATTGATGTGCCCGTGCGCCAAATCCCTATTCGAATGTGTTGCCAAATACTAGCCAAAATCACCAAATATGCTCACACCCAAGTCTTGGTCGTGCAAAGAATGGCTAAAACAGCCCATTGGGCTTGCACTAAAATGCAGCAGATCCGGCCCAATTATAATGAAACTTACTAGTTCAACTGTCAGTTCCGTGGAACTGACAGTATACCTTAATCCAAACCCACGGACATACATGCTTCCGTGAGCGAAAATATCTGCTGGATTTTGTTTCTCCCGGCAGATTCACGGATAGTTAAGCCACCGTGAAAATACTTTTCCCCTGGATTTTCAGTTTCGACCAAAGAGAGCTACGGATACATAACCATCAGTGAGTTTTCAAACTCCCTGGATTCTCATTCTCAACCCCAGCCATCCACGTACAGTCTGGTCATCATGAGCAAATATCTCCACATATACCAGGCTCTCCGTGAAAATCCAAAGCTTCTGGATTTTGTAAACTCAGACCTCGGTTTCCTTCTTTTTCTCCTTTCCTAACTTCTTCTTAACCCTTGATCACCAGCAGCAACATCACTCGTATTCACCAACCACTGCTCTTACTCGAGCTTAAAAGCTCCATATTCATTGTGCTACTGTCGACCTCATCATCCACGGATAAACTGAACTCCGTACCAGTTCATCATCAATCATGGCAGCAGC
This sequence comes from Papaver armeniacum, assembly GCA_023531295.1. NCBI lineage: Eukaryota > Viridiplantae > Streptophyta > Magnoliopsida > Ranunculales > Papaveraceae > Papaver > Papaver armeniacum. Next base: position 95,371 of record JAJJWW010018681.1, on the reverse strand, counting down.
ATACCAAGCTCGAGTTCCATCATCCCAATCAACACAGCAATCACCGATCATGGCGGTATCTCCTTTCGACACCAATGACCGCAGCTCCATCAACTCCTTCCTTTAATACTCAGTACTGCCATTCTCACGACCATTAACACCATATCTATCGATGGCAGCAGCTCAAACCCAAACCGCAGAACCGTATTCTTCCCTGACTTCTCTTCACTGAACTCCTTCATTCTCTATCTCATTGTCAACAGCCCAGCGGCTACTCCATTGACATCTCGAGTTTTGTTCTCAACTGATCATCATCACGTTGCTGTGATCAACAATGGCAGCAACCTCTCTTCATAGCTCTATCACCTACCAATGGCAGTTCGTACTTCCCTGTTACTAAGCCACGCCAATCACCATCTCTTTTCGCTGGCAGCATCTACAGTCAGCTTCATCTTCTCGATGCCAGTCGAACTCGAGTTCTTCTCAACAACCCACAGCTCCCGTTCATTCTCTTCGTCGACAGCAACCTAGCCCAATGGTAGCAGCAGCACCACCGAACCTCCAAGGCTCCATATCGAAAATAACCCAACAACAGTAGCTTCATTCTTATTTTCGTCTCCCTGCTAAACTCTGTCCATCGCTAGCCTAAGTCGACGGCTATCAGCGTCACAAAGATTACCAGCAAAACTGGTTACGCTGTTGAACAGTGCTGATCCTGTTAGTTACGTGGGGAAGAAGATGGCAACCCCCTAACAGACATATAGGGTGCTGTAGCATTCATGCTTTCCATCATCGATCTTACGGGACTGACAGTTCAACTCTCTTAACACCCCACGAGCGGCAGTCCCCGAGTAATCCAACGGGTGCCTTTAGCAATTCTGTGTATCAACACCTTTCTGCAACTTTAGCTCGCCTCAAATGCTTATAAATACTTCATACGATGTCGGAACGACTCCATTCTTTCGCCGTTGGCTTTGTATTTTCGTCCTCTTCGAGATGATAGCATGCACTCCTAAGTTTGAACGAGTTCCACTTGGTCTTTGGTCCTTCTCCCCTTTCGGCTAACTTCTTTTATTGCACAATTAAGTGCCAATTCACTTCTTTTGGATGATTCACCTAGCAAAACACAAATAAGAGAAAACAAGAGTAATATACAATAATTTGCAAGAAACTAAGCAATTACTAGCATGGATTCGACACTAAATATATGCAAAATATGCACTTAACAATTTTATGAAAGTGTGTGCTAGCAATAGGCACAAGACTCGATAGTATGACGGTTTTACTAAGAACCTAAAAATAGATTGTATATCTTGCCCATCTGAATCTACTCACTTCATAGGTTTTGCGAACACGCCCCTCTCCATGTAAAAGGCGGTTTTGATGGCGGTTTCTTTGGTAGCATCGCCAAAGAAGTCCCCAATCGCTAGTAGCATCTTCGATTGAGTAATATCATCTTGACAAGTCCCCGTTTTCTTGTGTAGTTTTTACAACTAAGTAACCTGGTCGTCTGGGTAGTTGAGTCGGATTGAGTAATATCATCTTCAGCAGTCCCCAGTTTTCTTGTGTAGTTTTTACAACTAGTAACCGGGTCGTCTGGTAGTTGAGTCGGATTGAGTCGCCTTCCCTACCATCTTGACATCGGGTGAAGAACAAGATCGACAATCGATATTGTAGCCGATAGATCAATCCTCCCGTTTGTGGTCGCCAATTATTTATGGGTGAAAATCGTTTACGCCGATTTCGGTAAATTCGGTAGGTGAGTGAGAAACCGATTCAAACCCTAAACAAATGTGTCTGCACGTGAGCACTTTATAGATTCGAGAGATCAATCTGCATAAGTCCTACCTAAACCAAGAAATGGCGTTCCAGACTTGCTTCGATCACAAAGTGGAGGAGAAGGGTTGATTTGGGAGGGAAGCCAAGAAAGGTGTTGAGACCCGAGAATAGTTACGGGAGAGTAGTGTCTCGACTTGTATCGTAAAGTGAAAGCTTGGGAAGCTTGCAAGAGATGAAAGCTTTTGGAAGAGCTTGCAAAGTTGTCTTTCTAAGAGTGTAGTATATTTCTCCTGACTGAGACTTGTTGTCTGGTGGAAATAGGTAAGACCTATTTATACAAGTCGAGATTTGAAACGTACCCTGACCTCATGAAGGAAGAGAGTAAAGGGTGAAATAATGGGAGGAGGTGGTAACCGCATGGTGTTAATGGGTGAAAACGTTTTCACCATTATTTCCTCTTTTATTTGACCGCTTTATTCCTTTTCACGCTTTCTTAATGTGAGCGTAGTGTACGCCGCATCTTTGTGACCGCCAAACCAAAACCCTGAAAGCATCCCCGCCAGTGTTGATGTCTCGAGTGTTGGTTGCATCTTGCGTGCAAGTGGTGCTTCTAGGGACGCATGTGGCATGTGCCAATGGCATGTGCGGAATGCCTTCGTTGCGAGTTGCACCTCGGCGTAAGTGGTAATGCCGAGCTGCTAGTGGCGTGTGTGGCGTGTGTGGCATGTGCGGAATGCCTTGGTGGTAGGTTGCACGGTTTTGCGAGTTAGGCTACCCGGCGTGTGTGTTTGGCATGTGCCAATGGCATGTGCGGAATGCCTTGGTGGTAGGTTGCACGGTTTGCAAGTTAGGCTACCAATGTGTGTGTTTGGCATGTGTGGCCGTTAGGGCTGTGGCCTTGAAATATGACTTTGCAGTGCGCGTTGGCATGTGCCAATGGCACGTACGGCCATGTTGACCTGGTTGCAAGTCTTGCAAGCCTAGGGCGCAATATTTGGCGTGTGCCAAAGGCATAGCGGCTTGGAAATATGGCTTGCGGTGCGTGTTGGCATGTGCCAATGGCACGTGCGGCCATGTTGACCTAGTTGCAAGTCTTGCAAGCCTAGGGCGCTATGTTTGGCGTGGGCCAATGGCATAGCGACTTGGAAATATGGCTTGTGGTACGTGTTGGCATGTGCCAATGGCACGTACGGTCATGTTGACCTAGTTGCAAGTCTTGCAAGCCTAGGGCGCTATGTTTGACGTGGGCCAATGGCATAGCGACTTGGAAATATGGCTTGTGGTACGTGTTGGCATGTGCCAATGGCACGTGTCGGCCATGTTGACCTAGTTGCAAGTCTTGCAAGCCTAGGCGCTATGTTTGGCGTGGGCCAATGGCATAGCGACTTGGAAATATGGCTTGCGGTACGTGTTGGCATGTGCCAATGGCACGTACGGCCATGTTGACCTAGTTGCAAGTCTTGCAAGCCTAGGGCGCTATGTTTGGCGTGGGCCAATGGCATAGCGACTTGGAAATATGGCTTGCGGTACGTGTTGGCATGTGCCAATGGCACGTACGGCCATGTTGACCTAGTTGCAAGTCTTGCAAGGCTAGGGCGTTATGTTTGGCGTGGGCCAATGGCATAGCGACTTGGAAATATGGCTTGCGGCACGTGTTGGCATGTGCCAATGGCACGTACGGCCATGTTGACCTAGTTGCAAGTCTTGCAAGCCTAGGCGCTATGTTTGGCGTGGGCCAAGGGCATAGCGACTTGGAATATGGCTTGCGGTACGTGTTGGCATGTGCCAATGGCACGTACGGCCATGTTGACCTAGTTGCAAGTCTTGCAAGCCTAGGGCGCTATATTTGGCGTGTGCCAATGGCATAGCGACTTGGAATATGGCTTGCGGTACGTGTTGGCATGTGCCAATGGCACGTACGGCCATGTTGACCTAGTTGCAAGTCTTGCAAGCCTAGGGCGCTATATTTGGCGTGTGCCAATGGCATAGCGGCTTGGTTTTGGTGTTGTTGCCATGGTGCGCAGTGTGTGGCTTGGTTTGGCATTGTTGCCATGGTGCGCAGTATTCGGCTTGGTTTGGCATTGTTGCCATGGTGCGCAGTATGCGGCTTGGTTTGGCATTGTTGCCATGGTGCGCAGTATGCGGCTTGGTTTGGCATTGTTGCCATGGTGCGCAGTATGCGGCTTGGTTTGGCATTGTTGCCATGGTGCGCAGTATGCGGCTTAGTTTGGCATTGTTGCCATGGTGCGCAGTATGCGGCTTGGTTTGGCATTAGGGTTCTGTGTTGAAAACCATAATCTGGTATTTTGAAAAAATACCCCTATTAATTATTTACACCTGAGTTAAATGCTCTTAGTTAATGTGTTGCGGGTAACACTAGGTCATGGGGTTTTACGATTTTACCCCTTGTTTAAAAACCACCATCAACACCAGGATACAACGATCTTTCTTCCTCGAGTAGAAGCACTCCAAACTCAAGGAAACGGCGAACCAAAGCTAGTGTTTATCTCTCAATACTATGACAATAATGAATGCAAATGAAATCGAGAATTTTGTGTGTGCTTTTCTTTTGTTCTAGAATGAAACATGAGTGGGGTTTATATACTTGATTGGTGTCTCTTAGGAAAGGACATAGTGTCTCTTCGCGAAGAGTCACATCTCTTGTAAGAGTCCTTTCATGGAGAGTCACACCTCTTGGATAGATTCCATTCATGGAGGGTCATATCTCTTGGAAACAACCCTTCAATCATAACTAACATAATTTCTATTCAAAATTTCTAACAATCCCCCACATTTGAATAGAACTTCAAGAATGCAAATGTTATGCGGACACTAAAGAGAGATAAAGTGAAAAGTCATTGCATGGGATAGGTAGCTTTTGGCTTTGAACCTTCCTTAGTGAATAAATATCGGATTTACTCACTAACCAAATAACGCGATGTCTTGAACTGTTGAGTTTTAATGTAAACCAAGACAATAGTTATCACACAATGCCTTTTCTCACTAATTTGGTTCTACGGTTGTGTTCATTTCGGCCCTGAACAAATCCCGGATTCATGAGTGCTCTAAGAAATTAAAGCCTTATAAAATTTCCATAGAATCGGCCACAATTCTACACTCACATAGGTGATGTCCCATTAAGAATACCCTGTAGTATCCCACTTGTAAATACAAGATATAGGCATCATTAAAAGCATAGCTTATCCTAAATCACATTTCAGGAAATACACTGTCTCATCATAGGAATAGGATGGAGTTTTATCTCCACAGTGTTCACTCCGAGTTATACATAACTTAGTTGTCCCTTTTGAACCTAGATCTTGGGATCTCCAGTCAACTAGGTTGGGGTTACCATTATCTTCACTCATAATTAGTAGGCTTTAAATTAACCTATTCCCCTCGATGAACACATTATCTCTAGTCATCAAAATATGTTTCACGCGCGGTCCTCTAAGACTATTTACTAGAGATTTGTCACCATTTTGTAGCACTATCACAAATTTTTGTAATTTCTCTTCCAATTTTTACTTGCAAATTATTTCCAAAATCATGTCCGTACAAATTTACATCCATTTGTGCATGCACTAACCAACGTGATTTTGTAACTCTCTAATTCTGGATAGGTCAGCCGCCCTATCATCCAATTTGTTACAAACTAATCACATGTGTTCAATCACCGTTTACGTCTAAATCTAACGATTGACATGAATTATTTGGATTTTAAAAACACCCCTGTTTTTCTTAGACAATATATAGCAAATGGTTTACCCCCACATTTCAAGGCTATACTCAATTGTCCCATAACATAAAAACAATGCTAAATTCAAGGATTAGTCTGTTAGCAATTTTCATCGAACTTTATTTGATTAGTGACCTTTTAAATTCCATGAATTAAACCGCAGATGCTGTCAATCTACTGGTTTAACGTCCATCAAGACCATCGTCATGGATATATAAATCAAGACCATACCACTATGATCATCCGTGAATCACTATTAATGATCATCAAATGTTGAGCACTTCCTCTTGTCTTTTTCCTTGAACAAAGGCAGCAGATTTTCCAATATAATCTTCAATTATAGTTGGCGTTTTCCGACAGTTGATCAACACAGGAGAAAGGAAGTAAACTAGTCGTCCTTGTCAAGAAACTTGCAGTTTCCAATCGTAATCGCCACGTTGCCTAATATATACGATTTGAGACATACAACGTGCGGAAGAAAAGAAGATGATGAAAGAGATTTCGTCTTAAGATTGTTGGATATCTTCTCCTTTATTGCCAATGATGTTGATCCAAAATGCGAGAACCAAAGAATTAGAAAAGAAAACCAGAGAGATTAGATGACTAAGAACCTATGTATAGATCGAGTCGAGTATTAGATACTCTGTCCTTAAGACGAAATCCGCCCCACTCCGGTGCTAATGGGTTCTTACTTGCGAAACGTCTCCCAGGATACAACGATCTTTCTTCCTCGAGTAGAAGCACTCCAAACTCAAGGAAATGGCGAACCAAAGTTAGTGTTTATCTCTCAATACTATGACAATAATGAATGCAAATGAAATACGAATTTTGTGTGTGCTTTTCTTTTGTTCTAGAATGAAACATGAGTGGGGTTTATATACTTGAATGGTGTCTCTTAGGAAAGGACATAGTGTCTCTTCGCGAAGAGTCACATCTCTTGTAAGAGTCCTTTTATGGAGTGTCACACCTCTTGGATAGATTCCATTCATGGAGGGTCATATATCTTGGAAACAACCCTTCAATCATAACTAACATAATTTCTATTCAAAATTTCTAACAGGGAGTCGCATAACCCAGAGTTGCCCTTGAAAGAAGAAGCTGGAAATGGTGTGGTATGAGAAGAAATTTTCCCTGTCAACTTGTTGTAGGACACATCAAATTCTCGGAGGCTGACCAAGTTTATTACCCCTGAAGATATACTACTCGTAAACCCATTCTTTGCAAGCTTTAGAGTTCTAAGTTGCCTCAATTTCCCAAGAGATTCTGGTATCGATCCCCCTAAACGATTGCTAGATATAACTAATGTTTCAAGTGATTCCATATTCCCCAGGTTTGCGAAATTATCTATACGACCAACAAACATATTGTAAGAAAGATTGATATAACTATAACGAGACAGAGACACGCAATCTCCAAGAATCGAGTGTAATCCCCACAGAAGTTGTTCAAGTGAAGATCAAGTATCCTTTAAATTGAAAGATTCGTGATCTCAACGGGTATAGGCCGAAAGGAAACCGTTGTTATTTGTAGGAAACGAGGTCATTTTCATGGGTTCTTTGAAAATACTAGACAATGGTTAATATGTTGTTTTTAGGAGATAAATAACAAAGAAGTGAACCAGTATGGGAGGCAGGCAGGCAACATAAGCTATCTGGCGAACTATACCACTATCCGTATGACTACAGATATTTGTAGAACTAAACCAATATCCATAGGACTCTGTACAGCTCGTTATGTCAGGTTATATCAAGTCTTAGTATAACCTGTTGAGAAACCCGTCTTTTGTCGACAGGGGTACACCTGTAAATGCTAAGTAAACTTTGGAAGTTGTGTTGGCAATCTTGTGTATAAACTGCAATAAAACAAACATAGAAGAAGAGATATGCAAACCCAATTAGAAGAAACCAAAGTCGAGGCAAGGATTATATCCTCTAGCCTTAAGACAATTCACCCCCGCACTGGTGCTTACAGACTATCGATGTCTGTCTCCCAGGATACAACGACTATCTTCTCGATGTAGTAGCACTCCAAACTTCGAGAAACGGCGAACCAAACTTGAAGTGATGAAACTCTCTCTTTGACACAAACTTAAAGATGATTTTAGAAAACAAAAGAGGAAGATTATGAGGTTTCTAATTGATTTCTAGCCTATATGTGCGGGTATTTATAGAACATGCTAATACCTCTTCACTGAAACATCACGATGCTTCATGGAGTTGTTTTCTTTCCCAAGGGTTTTGTACAAAGGGTAATGTCCTTTCACGTTTATGTAGTTTCCAAATTGAAACTACCCTAATTAATCGGACCACAAACTTAATTGGACCAAATCCAATTAACTCCAAAACCCAACTCCATTATGTATTAGACAAGGGATTTTCCTTTCATATGAAAATTCTATTTAATTTTCCAACAAGTTGTCACTGCTAGTTTTACAATTCGTTTCCGGCATTTCGATATAACCTAGTTTTGCTTATCTTTGATTGCATTTGCTCATACTGCTGCAAATTCGAAGATAGCTTTCGTTGATACTCACTATTATGGTACTACGTTGTCTCGTAGGCAGAGCAAGAGCAGACCTTTTCATGGAGAAATTGCAAAGGAATAACACAGATTTCTAGCAAGTCAAGAAAATAGGTATGTGCAGGTTCAGTGGTAGCAACTTTTCTGAAGGATATTGGTATGCTATCCTGCATGAAACATTGGTAAGAGGACTTTGTGGTCTTTCGGACCGATTTGTTTGATATTGATTGTGCTTCAGAATTCATAATGTTCTTCATTTCAGCACCCACAAGCAAACTCGTTTTTGTTTTACTGCACATAATTTTCTATTTCAGCTGCAAGTACTTCATGTATGAAATCACAAAGTTAAATCAACTTTTACCCTATAAAGTCTGGAGCTATTTCCTCAAGTACTGTCAGGTTAAAATTGCTTTCCCTAATACTACCGCAGTTTGTTTAAATATGTGGAGACGAAAATGGCCCGATGATACTCAAGATTTCATATGGAATAATCTTCCATACGCGGTTTGGTGGGCTACATGGCTAGAGAGAAATAGAAGATGCTTCCATAACAAAGCTCAACTTGAAGATGATACAATCATTGCTGTGAAGGCATTCTTATTTCAATGGGGGTTACCGACCAAAGCTTTCAAAGGTTTATTTTTTGATGATCTCGTCATAAATTGGGGGAGTAAAATATACCAGATGTAAGTTGTAATTTTTGTTTTCAGCTAGGCTTTTCTAGCTCTTGTTTCTGTATGTAAACTTTATGACTTTCTGTACCTTTGTGCCACCTTGGCACCGTATTATCAATTTTAATCTATCTTCAAAAAAAAAAATCAACTTTTACCCTGACTGCACCCAGCCAACATAAGTGTCTTTTGGATTTTGAATATCTCGCTAGTTCATCAAATCAAATGATCAGAAAACCAGCACCAGCACCAGCACCAGCCCCAGCACCTCCAAAGGAAGCACCAGCAGCCACGGCTTGTCAAAATATAAGGGTATTTTGGGTAATTCGTAAACCAGCTAACTCATAAAACACCTGAATGTGCCCACTCCCTCTCACTAGAGAGGAAAAAGAAGGAAAATGTCAAGCGTCTTCTTGCCGGAGGAAATCATCAACAACATTTCGAGATTCAGGTGCGTATCCAAAAATTGGAATCATCTATTTCAAAACCCTAATTTCATCAAAAATCATCTGAATCATGCTACTCAAATGAACAAATTCAACATTTTGATTAGCAATGGCGGATCCACTGGTAACAACCCTGCAGAAAATTATGTTTATTCAATAGATAGTACCGATTTATCGTCATCGCCATTTTTAGGTCATGCTCTTAGGATTGATTATCCATTTATGTCCCTAGAAGATGCGCCTCTGATTCTAGGTTCTTGTGATGGGTTGGTTTGCGTAGATCTATCTCCTGAAGGTATTTGCATCTGGAACCCGGCTACTCGAGAATGTAAACGATTACCAAAACTTTCAGGTGACTCGGAGGGTTTTTTATTGCACATGGATTTGGTTTTGATTGCAAGAAAGATGATTATAAGGTGTTAAAAATTGTGAGTTTTGGCTATAGTGATGAAGAGTCTGAAGCTAGTGTCTACTCATTAGCTTCTAATTCGTGGAAGAATCTTGGTTTCATTCCTTATAATTTGTCTTTCGGTGTTAATAAGGGGATTCTTATTAACGGTGTTCTTCATTGGATTGCTACTGCTCCTAGTACTGGACTCATTTCTAGTGTTATTCTTTGTTATGATATTTGTGATGAGACATTTCATGATGTGCCATTACCTAGCAACGGTTCAAATGAGGATGAGAACCGTTTCATGTCAGATTTGGGCGTTTGGGAAGAGAAACTTTGCCTACTTCGTAAGAATCACTTGGAGGAGGATCCTGATACATGTACGCATCAAAATGACCACATTGATGTGTGGACAATGATAGATAAAAGGTGGAGGAAGCATTTGAAGATTACTGCACATATGACAGATATGTATTATGGAAGTCCGATTCAAACTTTACAGAATGGTGAGATCCTATGTGAAGGAAAACCAATGGAGGAACGGGACATGGGTTTGATATCATATGACCCTAAACTTGAAAGAGCTAGAGCTCTGAAGGTTCCTGGTTTCCCAGGCTTGTGCGTTTTGGAGACTTATATCGAGACCTTAGTAGCAATTAACTCCGGTACTTATGTTGGGCAGTAAGAAGTAAAACAAGAAAGAGAAGAAACAACAATAAATCAAAAGTTAAGGGAGTAGTAGATAAGAGAGGAGGATGATATGGTTCAAAGGGATGGTGTCAATCTATTTTATCTTTTTGCTAAAGATATGGAAGTGGAAATGGGTGATAATTTGTTATATGTAGCAGTGGAGTATCCAAGAACCTATTTGAGTTCTGGCGCACAGTGGTGAAGATAATTTGTTATATAGCAGCGGAATATCCAGATACCAATTTGAGTTCAGGCTCAGAGTGGTGATCCAACAATATTTCGGGTAAATTCCAAACAAAGTAATTTCTGTGCACTTCTTTTTTTTTAGTATTTGAATTTTTTGCATGCGCATGAATGTAGAAACCAAGCATCATATATGTTTTTCTTTATCAACTTTAGTCTGCTTTGCGTAAACTGTTTGGCACATTAACTTCTTTTCTCTGTAGTTCAATTAACTTTTGTTCAATCTGTGTTTTTTTGCAGGCCTTCACAACCCAAATTTGTTAAATGCTGTCAAAGGTAATAACTTTTTTCAGGCAGTTAAATTGATATTCCTCGAAACTCTTGCAGCCTTTACACCACTGACAAGCATACTGATGAACTTATTATATTTAGACTTGAAATTCTTGCAGCCTTTTCACCATTAAAGCTTAGATTTGGAGGTACTTACAAGATAAGGTCTTATATATATGATGTTGGATTCCCTCGACCGCCCTGTAAACCAATTTGTTAAGAACACCTCTGATTCTATACTATTTGGATAAACTGATGGCTGCTTACCCATGCCTCGATGAGATGAGCTGAACAATTTCTTCGAGAAGGCTGGGTAGAATTAACTGTTCTTATTCTTATATCTATCCAGGGCGTCGGTTATTTTTCGGTTGAATGCAGTCAATGGGAGGACTATTGCACGCGATCATTCTGCAGTATGGCCTTGGGATGAATTCTGCCACTCGTCTTTGTTACACAGTCGACAAAAACTAAACCATCCATGGTTGGGAACTGGGTACAAGCTCTCTCTCTCTCTCTCACCCACTATGATTCCGCAACTGTAGGAAAAACCGAGTCAAGTTTGAAATGATCCCTCAACCCAATATTTTCATACCTGTTGATTCAGAATGTAGTATCGAGAATTTCTTAATTTTAGACTAACTAATATAGTTTGTTTTATCAAGTTTTCAAATCTTGATGAGTCAAATCTATCTTTCACGTCGTAAGCCAAAGATTTGTATTAAGAAACAACACAGTTTAGTATAACCAACAGTAGCATAAGAATTTGGTAACTACGGAAATTTATAACATGTGTGCTCAAAGTTAGTGTTCATCTGAATATAAATGCAATCTTACATGTTCTCCTTATTCTTTTTAGAATTGATGCAAATTTACCCTCTTTGAGCTTGAACACAAATTCAAGGTGATCTTATCTTCATTGCTGTATTTAATGTTTAGGTAAATGAACTGAGTGGGTTCGGAACTGGAGCTAAGGTTACAGCAGCGCAGTATGCTTCCGATGTGATTGCCCAAAATACCTTTGTGCAAGCTATCTACAGTGGTTCCAAAGTTAAAACCACCGGTAAATGCACCAGGTGGAGACCAGATCTTTTCATGGAGTACGTTATTCCATCGGTAGATGGGGAGTTGGATCTTTCCATGGAGATGTTGCAAAGAGAATTGCATTAATGGAGGCAATTCAGATTTCAGGCAAGAAATGTGCTGGTTCAGTAGTTGCATCTTTTCTGTATTATTTTGATACGCAATCCTGTAAGACATTTACCTGGTTTTTTGATGAAAGGTTGTAAACATGAATCTGGTATGTCAGATATTGTACTTCAGAGTTCACAATGTTCTCCTTTTGAAATTTGAGCTTTATGTATTCCTGGTTTTAACTAATTCCAACCAAGTTGAGATTGGTATGTTCAATTTGGGTAGTTTTGCGCACCAATCACTAGCTAGTACTGGGCAACTCTTCCAACCTCAGAAACACCACAACTAAAGAACCCCAATCTTCAGTATGACATGGTTCACATGAAGGTGGCAATAATACCAGAGATAGCAAATTGTTGCCACTTTTCAATTGTGGTTCACGCGCCCGTGTTTGTTTGCTACAGTAAAACTTTTTTAAAATAGTAGTTTCGGGACCGAGAAAAATTATTATTTTAGAGAGAAGAAATTTAGCCTGACAAGCTTAGTTGGGATTAAAAAAATTTATTATTTTAGAGAGATTAATATTTTAACAAAGTTTTTACTGCAGTTTAGTTGTACAACTTGTATTCCTGGCGAAATCAAAATTCCTTGACAAACCAAATGCGTCAGTAGGCCTTTACCAAACTCTCAAGTTGGAGGTCCAAGCCCGGATGCACTGCTGTCGTAGATAAGAAATAGTAGGGTTACTTTGGGCAATCCAAAAAATGACCTAGAATTTAGCCAACTCGTTTAGTCATCTCTCAGTCAGTTTCACTCAGGAAGAAGAATGTCGAGCGTCTTACCGGAGGATATCACAGAGGACATACTCACAAGGTTACCAGTCAAATCAATTTCAAGATTCAGGTGTGTCTCCAAAAATTGGTATCATCTATTTCGAAACCCTAATTTTATCAAAAATCATCTCAACCATGCTAATCTCATGAACAAATTCAACATCTTGGTTACCAACTCCAGTTCCAGCAGAGAATTTGATGATATAGAAGATATAAAACCTTATTTCTCTGCTATAGATAATAATGTTCTATCATCGTTACCATCAGCATCATCACCATTATTATGTCACGCTCTTGAGATTGATTATCCATTAATGTCAGGGAAAAGTATGCTTCAAATTCTAGGTTCTTCTAATGGTTTGGTTTACATGGGCATAAAAAAAAGATCTACTATTTTTTGTTGCATTTGGAACCCAGCTACCCGAGAATATAAAAGAGTACCAGAAATTTCACCCGATTCAGATGATTGTTTTAGTACCGATGGGTTTGGTTTTGATTGCAAGAATGATGATTATAAGGTATTAAGAATTGCCAGTTCTGATCCTAATCATCAAGTTTTGGGAGCTAGTGTTTATTCATTAGCTTCAAATTCATGGAAGAATCTTGGTATCATTCCTTATGATCTGTATAAATAAGGGGTTTCTACTTAATGGTGTTCTTCATTGGATTGTATCTAGTGTTCTTGTTTGTTTTGATATTTCTGATGAGACGTTCCGTGATGTGCCACTACCTTTCAACACTTCAGATGGGGTCGCGACCCTTTCCGTTTTAGATTTGGGCGTTTGGGAAGGGAAACTTTGTCTACTACGTAGTATTCACATGGAGAATCCTGATGTATGTACGCATCAAAATGATCACATTGATGTGTGGATGATGATGGATAACAAGTGGAGTAAACATTTAAAGATTACTGCACATATGACAGACATGTGCTATTCAAGGTCAATTCAAACTTTACAAAATGGTGAGATCCTTATTGAAGGCGGACCAATGATGGAGGAGGGCCTTCATCTGATTTCGTATGACCCTAAGCTTGAAAGAGTTAGAGCTCTGAAGATACATGGTTTCCCGATCTTCTCTGATGTGGATACTTATATTGAGACCTTGGTACCACTAAAGTCCGGTACTTATGTTAAAAAAAAGAAAGAAAGAAAACAAAAACTAAGAAGCATAACAACTAACAAGAAAGTAATGGGTCAGTGTATAAGAGGGGAGGATGATATGGTTGAAAGGTATGGTGTCGGTTCTTTTATATTTCTGCGGTAAAGAGATGGATGTCGAGTGGTTCTCTGCGGGCGATAAATCTCAGGTAAATTCCAAACAAAGTAATTTTTATGCACTTTTGTTTTTTTAGTATTTGAAATCTCGTATGTGACTGAATGTAGAACCAAGCGTCATATATATTCTTTAAGTAAATTGTATTGGTATTTGGAACTTTTGTATGAGAGTGAATATACATAGTTATGCAATTTATTAGAGATTATACATCATTTTTGGTGAAAAAGCTGGAAACCTGAATCTGGTATGTTTAAAGCAATACCTAGAGCTAAATTATTTTGTGGGTTAACTATGAGTGCACTGTGCACAGCCTGTGCTGGGGAACTTGTACCAGTTGACTATTTGTAGCAAAAGTTTGCATCCAAAGTGTAGTGTAAGTCTGCCCAGTATATGAGGCTCCCATGTAGTGGTAGTGGTGTAGGCTTCATTCATTGGTGTCCTGTGCCAATGCTGGAGATATTATTTGGCGGAGCACATTATTCTTTGCACATGCATTAATCACTGCACATTGTCAGGTCTGGACTCTTCCCACCCCAGTGTATTTTCGAACCACCCCTAGATCCAATTTGTATTGCACCAGAAAATGATGTTGCTTAAATAAATGAGACAAGGAGTAGAGGCCAATTGTCGGATCAAGATCTAAACCTTTTCAATTCCTTGATTTTGATGCATCTAATTGTACATACAATATATTCCGGAATAGGGAATTAATGGTTAATGTGGAACATTTTAGGACCAGTATAAAATGCAACAGCTTAGCTGATGCAGAAAGCTTGGTTGGAAATGAGACAGTTTTCATGGGTTGCTGAGAAGATTAGAGACTACTCACTATGTTCTTTTTAGGAGATAAATAACAAAAGAAGTGAACCAGTATCGGAGGGAGGCAGGCTATTTGATAGAACAAAACTAGTATTCATAGGACTCCAGATATTTGTAATGAGTTTAATAACTTGTCATAGTACAGCTCGTAGTAGTAAGGTTATATATCGCACTAGCAACCAGTACTGAATTGGCTTGGTAGAAATTATGATATTTGGAATAAGTCTTAGAATACCCGTTAAGAAACTCCTATTTTTTCGACGGGGCATCAATGCTAACTATACTTTCGAACTTGTGGTTCCTGCCAGTTTCATAAATTTTTTCTGGTATTTCAATATCACCTGTAGTTAGGGTCTTGCATCTGGTAATTTTTTAATGTACTAGCTACTTCTTTAATGTTCATTCTGTTTTTTGATTTTTCTTCTTTATGTAAGTTCCTTTTTTTTTTTTTTGGAATATAGAGAAGGAGTTTCATTCTGTCAATTACTGGTTATGTTGTTTTAGATTCAAATTTTGGTTTACAAAACACAAAGAATGATTACTATATGATGAATTTCTGATACGGGTTTCACATTGCATAAACTGTTTGAGATATTCCAATTAACTTCTGTTTAGTCTTTGCTTTTTGCAGGACCCTGACAACCCAATTCTGTTAAATGCTGTCTAAGTTAACAACTTTTTTCAGGCAGTTCTATTGATATTCATTGAAATTTTTGCAGCCTTTTCACCACTGACAAGCATATCGATGAAGTTATTATATATAGACCTTAAATTCTGTCAGCCTTTTCACCATTAAAGCTTAGACTGGGAGGTAGTTTACAAGACAGTGTCTTATCTAATTTTGGATTCCCTCGACTGCCCTGTAACCAATTTGTTAAAAACACATATGACTCAAAGCTATTTGGATATACTGAAGGGTGCTTGCCCATGCCTCAATGAGATGAGCTGAACAATTTCTTCGAGCTGGGTAGATAGATTTATTTCCTTTTATTTTTCTTTATTTAATTTCTTTTTCAGTTTTATTCTGCAAGGTTAAATTGTTCATTGTGTCAGTGACGTAACCATTCTCATTTCTTTTGTTATATCTATCCAGGGCGTCGATTTGGGTTGAATGCAGTCAATAGGAGGACTATTGCACGCGATCATTCTGCAGTAGGGCCTTGCATGAATTCTGCCGTTCTCATTCGTTACACAGTCGACAAAAACTGCGGCATCTATAGTTGGGAATTTGGTAGAAACTCTCTCTCTCTCTCTCACCCACTATTATCCCGCAACGGTAAGAAAACGACTCAACTTGGAAATGATCCCTCAACCCACTATTTTCATACCCATAGTTAGCAGCACCTTCTATTGATTCAAAATGTAGTATTGAGAGTTTCTCAAGTTTTGACTAACAAATAGAGTAGGTTGTATTGAGTTTTCAAACCTTGATGCCTCCATCAAATCCATCTTTCACGTCGTAAACAAAAGATTAGTATTAGATTAGAATTAATGAAGAAACAACACAGTTCATCATTATATCCAACAGCAGTATTGGAATTTGATAATTACGGGAATTTATAACATGTGTGTTCAATGTTAGTGTTCATGTAAACATAAATGCAGTCTTACATGTTTTCCTTATCCCTTTTAGAATTGATGCATATTTTCCCTCTTTGAGTTTGAATACAAATTCAAGGTGATCTTATCTTCATTGTTATATTTAACGTTTAGGTAAATGAACTGATTGGGATTGGAACTGGAGCAAAGGTTAGAGCAGCGCAGTATACTTCTGATGTGATTGCCCGTGGAAGATATTTAGAGTGGTTCCAAAGTTAAACCACTAGTAAATGCAACAAGGTGGAGACTGTCATGTATCCATGCCATGAGCCACACCAAACCATGGTTAGACTCGGTACTAGCCGAGTGGTTGCAGGGGTAGACTCGGTACTAGCCGTTAGTTAGCAATAGGGTTAATTTTGTTCCTCGAGTTTCGAGTCATCATTGATGTATCTAAGACCGTTAGTTTACGAAAGCCCGATTGGGTATTTATTGAACTAATCTGTAAACAAGAAAATCAATGAATGAAATAGTTTTTGCTTTCATTTGAAAGCTAGGCTCTGTATCACAGAGAGAAGGCAGCTTGTTGCTGAATTGTTTCCTTCATTCTTTGTAGTTGTAACCATATGCACTACAATTGGTATCAAAGCCTTCTTTCACGGATCTCGTCGTAATGGCGGAAAAACTTACAATCGCCGGTGTTAATTCCGGTCTCAATCGCCTAGCAACAACGGTGGCTCGGTTAGGCTGTTTCGAGTCAATCAAACATCAGATTCGGTGGGTACTTTATCTCACTGTGTCACTCGACTAGATTCAGATTTCAATTCAATGAAAACAGATCTTAAAGACATCATCCAGTTCCTAGGCATCAATCGCTCTAAGGATTTTGAATCCGGTGCAGATCCCTCAAATTCAGATGAAAACCAGTGGATCTCGTTACGTGCTTAACCGTTTCTCTCACAAAGAGCGAGTAAGTTTACTCGAACCCCTAAAGTTGACTTTCCACGCTTTAATGGTGTCAATCCTCGCGGATGGGTTCTTAAATGCAATCGCTATTTTCATCTTCATAAGTTTCCTGATGAGGAACGTGTCGATATGGCCGCTATTCATTTTGATTCGTTAGTCGATCCTTGGTTTTTAAACTATCAGCAGGGTATACATTTACTAGAGACTTATGTGCTAGATATGAAGATGGTGCCCAGGATAATTATGTAGGTAGCTTCAACAAATTGTCCCAAACTACTTCAGTGGAAGCCTACTATGATCAGTGGGAACATTATAAAACATTCATGGTAGCCAATAATCCAACTCTGCAGAAATTTTTATACATTAAGTTTTATCGGTGGCTTGAAAGAAGAAATACGCACCTTTGTACAAATGTTTAAGCTTTGAGACTACTTCAAGCATTTTCCTTGCGAGAATGCAACAGGCATCCTTGCACCACATGCCTAAACCACTTAGGTCCTTTTCCAAGCCTTTTGCACTGCTCCATTATCCATTCCATGACCTTCCTCTGCCATCACACCCTTTTGTCCACCTACCACTTTTGGCAAATCTAGTGGGTCTTCTTGACAACCTATTGTGACACATCCAACCACTCCAACAAAAACTTCCCGATAAAGCCTTACCGCCAATCAGACGCCTCACTTATGCACAAATGCGGCAAAAGAAAGGCTTATGTTACAATTGCGATGAGTTTTATCGCCGGGCCATAAATGTAAAACTCGGCGACTATTCATGCTTATCACGGATGAGGATAGTGAGGATCCGAACAAAACTCAACGGCAGCCACACAAGTTGATTCTCCTCCTTCTAGTGACTCCACTATGGAAATATCCTTACATGCTTTGATTTGGGAATGTGGTTCATGACACTATACGTATTGCGGGTCATTTACGGAAGAAGCCAATTATGATTCTCATAGACACGGAAGCACTCACTCTTTTATTGATTCTCGGCTTACGGAAACAGTAGGGCATTCACGCTTCTCCCACGGGTCACATGCTTGTTACAGTAGCCAATGGAGACAACACAATCAGCAAAGGCATCTGTCACTCACTTGGTTGGGAAATGCAGGGAAATCACTTTTCTTTTGATGTGAGGGTTCTTCCATTGGGTGGTTATGATATGGTGTTAGGGGCTGATTGGTTACATCAACTTGGTGATATCACCTTCAATTTTCCCAACTCGGGATCTCTTTCATGCATCAAGGCACCAACATCACACTTCGGGGAAGCTCCTCTAACCCTTCATTGAATCTTATTAGTGCTTCGCTTTTAAAAATATGTTAAGAGTAAACTTCCGGTTACGTTGGGTCCATTTTTGCTATATCCACACTACCACCTCCACCCACACCATCATTCCTCACCCCACTAGTGAATTCTTACTCGACATTTTTGTTTGAACCTTCTCAACTACCACCACCAAGAGCTTTAGACCATAAAATCCCTCTTAAGCCACATTCTACTCCCACTTCTCAAAGACCCTATAGATGTCCTTACATCCAAAAGTCTGTGGTGGAAAACATGGTCCAAGAAATGCTTCATGCAGGACTTATCCAAAAAAGCAATAGCCCTTTTGCTTCTCCAATCCTTCTTATCAAAAAGAAGGATGGCACTTGGCGGTTTTGTGTAGATCATAGAAAGTTGAATGACATGACTGTGAAGGACAAGTTCCCTATTCCATTGATTGATGAACTGATGGATGAGCTTAAGGGAGCCATTATTTTTTCCAAGATAGATTTACGCTCTGGCTATCATCAAATCAGGTTATTTGGCCCAAATTGTTATAAAACAGCATTTAAAACCCATCATGGGCACTATGAGTTTAGGGTCATGCCATTTGGCCTTAAAAATGCCCCAGCCACCTTTCAAGCACTTATGAATGACATTTTTTCACCATTTTTAAGGAAATTTGTGCTGGTCTTTTTTGATGATATATTGGTCATAGCTCTTCAGTGGAGGAACATTTGGCGCATCTACAACAAGTTTTTACGGTATTGCGACAACATTCCTTGTATGCCAACCTCTCAAAGTGTGTCTTTGGCCATCCTCAGATATATTATTTAGGCCATCTCATTACGGCTCAAGGAGTTGCTGCCGACCCGGAGAAAATAACAGCAATGCAAACCTGGCCATTGCCTACTACATTGAAGCAGTTGCGAGGATTTCTGGGATTAACTGGTTATTAGAGAAGATTTATTCAAGGCTATGGCAATATTGCCAAACCCCTCACTGACATGCTCAAGAAGGATGCTTTTCACTGGAATTCAGATGCACATACAGCTTTCACCGAACTTAAAGCTGCAATGACCAGAGCACCAGTGCTGGCTTTGCCTGATTTTTCCAAGCAATTCACCTTAGAGACTGATGCTTGTGACAGAGGTGAGGGAGCAATTTTGATGCAAGAAGGTAAACCCATCTCCTTCTTCAGTAAACCCTGAGACCTAAAGCATTAGCCCTGTCCACTTATGAAAAGGAATTCTTAGCTATTGTCATGGCAGTTCAAAGGTGGAAGTATTATCTTTCTCATAGTCAGTTTGTTATCAACACTGACCACCAGAGTCTTAAATATCTGATGGATCAAAGAATTTCCACTACACTTCAGCAAAAATGGCTCATTAAACTCATGGGCTTTGATTATATCATCAAGTACAAGAAAGGATTGGACAATACTGCGGTGATGCTCTATCCAGTTGCCCACTTACACGTGAATGTCATGCTATCTCTTACAACAAACCTCAATGGGCACTAGATATTATCTCCAGTTATGAGAATGATGAGACTGCTCAACAACATATCTCTCAGCTATTGGTCTCCTCTTCCCAGTCTCCATTTACTTACACTCAGGGCATATTACGGTTCAAGGGCAGACTATTCATTGGTTCAGCCAACAATGTCAGACACTCTATTCTTCAGTCTCTACACTCTTCTGCAGTTGGAGGGCACTCAGGTATGTTGGGCACTTACCAAAGGGCTAAATCCCATTTCTTTTGGCCAAAAATGAAACATGATGTTCTACAGTTTGTAGCTTCCTGTGAGGTTTGTCAGTGTAACAAAGGTAGCTCTAATTTTCCTAGTGGTCTTCTCCAACCACTCCCTATACCTGATGGAGCATGGCAAGATATATCCATGGACTTCATTGAGGGCCTGCCATTGTCCAGTCACAAAAGTGTGATACTAGTTGTTGTCGACCGACTCACTAAATACAGCCACTTTCTTGCTTTAAGCCACCCCTTCACAGCCATTACGGTAGCCAAAGAATTCCTTAACCACATTTTTAAACTACATGGCCTTCCTAGCTCCATTGTTAGTGACAGAGACAAGGTATTTGTCAGCCATTTTTGGCAAGCTTTATTCAAATCCCTGGGAACCACTCTTAAGCTCGATCGCATACCATCCACAAACGGATGGTCAAACCGAGAGAACCAATGCTTGTGTAGAGCAAGACCTCGGATGTATGACAAGATCCAATCCTAAACAATGGTCACAAAGTGGTTACCATTAGGCGAATGGTGGTTCAACACCAACTATCATACTTCCTTGAAGATGTCTCCATTTCAGGCTCTCTATGGGTACCAACCACCTCATCTTATCTTTCTTGTCCCTACTTCCACTTCAGTGGCTTCTGTGGAGTCTTATTTGCAGGAGAGAAATATCATGCTTCAACTTCTCGGGAGAAGACTTAGCTAAAGCTCGAGTAGGATGAAATTTTTTGCGGATAAGAAGCGCGATGTGAGAGAATTTGCGGTGGATGATTTAGTTTTCTCAAACTGCAACCTTACGAGACAATCCTCGGTAGCTCTTCGCAAGAACTTCAAGTTGTCGGCTAAATACTTTGGTCCATTTAAAGTGCTACAAAGAATTGGGGCAGTGGCTTACAAGTTACAACTTCCTGTGGGTTCTCGCATACACCCTGTCTTTCATGTTTCACAGCTCAAAAAGCATATTGGGTTAAAAGCTTCTACTATGCCACAACTGCCAGTGGTTGATGATCAAGGACACTATGTGGTGGAACCAGTGGCAGTTCTAGACACTCGACTTACACTTAAAGGTAATAAATCTGTACCTCAATTATTGATCCATTGGTCCAACTCCACTGTTGCAGATTCTTCTTGGGAATACCTGAATCACATTAAGGCTCAATTTCCAAATTTTATCCTTGAGGACAAGGATCTTTGAAGGGGGAGTAATGTCATGTATCCATGCCATGAGCCACACCAAACCATGGTTAGACTCGGTACTAGCCGAGTGGTTGTAGGGGTAGACTCGGTACTAGCCGTTAGTTAGCAATAGGGTTAATTCTGTTCCTCGAGTTTCGAGTCATCATTGATGTATCTAAGACCGTTAGTTTCTGAAAGCCCGATTGGGTATTTATTGAACTAATCTGTAAACAAGAAAATCAATGAATGAAATAGTTTTTGCTTTCATTTGAAAGCTAGGCTCTGTATCACAGAGAGAAGGCAGCTTGCTGCTGAATTGTTTCCTTCATTCTTTGTAGTTGTAACCATATACACTACAGAGACCAGATCTTTTCATGGAGCTTTTGTTACTACGTTGTATCATCGGTCGATGGAGACCAGATCTTTCCATGGAGATATTGCATTGCATTAATGGAGGCAATTCATATATCAGGCAAGAAAAGAACCAAGGTGCAGGTTCAGTAGTTGCATCTTTTGATAGGCAATCCTGTAACAGTTTTTACTTGGTTTTTGGTGAAAAGGTTGTAAACATAAATCTGGTATGTCAGTAATTGTACTTCAGAGTTCACAGTTCTCCTGTTGAAATTTGATTGCGTGAATCAAGGCAATGAACCTCATTTTTAAGTAACTCATAATGTGCCATGTTGAAATCGGTCTGTCTTTTCAATTTTGCCTTTGATAAAAAGGATATTCTACAAACCAAATGGGACCTTGGAACGTGCATACCTACCGGTCCAAACCGGAGCACTGCTGTCAAATTGTAGGGTTATTTTTGGTAATCCTGAAAATAGCCAACTCTTAAATGACCTAGAGTTTATGCTAAGTCCTATGGACTAGATTCGACTGCTAGATTGGCCAAAAAGTGCTGCAAATCATGAAAAAAGTGTGGGAAAAAATTAACACTCAATCTGGCTACTTCTCTCTCCTAGCATTTGCTCGCAGTCCAACTATCACCGAGATTGAAACGCTGAATAGTGCAGCGCTCAAAAAGTGACACAAACACTGGATTATTTGGCGTTATGCGAATATTCCAGAGAATAACGCCGAATTGTTAGGTGCTAGGATGGACGCTGTTCCATTCGGCGTTCGACTGAGACGCTGCTCCATCCAGCGCTTGACCTTTTTTTTTTAACTCAGGGCTATTTTTTTCGGAATTCCATTTCTACATGTTTGGCAATTCGTTTCAATAGTATTTTGTTTCAAAATTTGGAAATTTTAAATTTAAACTTAAACTTTAAACTTAAAATTTAAATTTCTTACCTTGAATGATTTCGTGGATGGAATCGCACCAAACCACCTTCAATCAATCACAACTGATGAAGAACAAACCCACGGAAGGAATTTAAAAAAAAACTTCAACAACTCATTTTCATGGACATGCATTTTTAGGTAGTTTGAGAGTGAGATGTGAAAACAGATGAAAATGGGGAAGAAGTCGATCTTCTGTGAAGATAAACGTTTTTCTTGGACGCTGTTCGGTGCGGCGTTTTAACCTAGCTGACCAAGTCAAACGTCGTTCGGTTCGGCGTTCATCTGGACGCTGTACTATTCGGCGTTAGACGGTGTACTGTTCAGCGTTTCTCTGCTAGATTCGCTATGCCATAGGGGTTAGTAGGTTGCCCAAGCTGACGTGGATGGCCAATCTAGCAGCTAGATATCTAGCCCATATGACTTAGCCCTCTTACTCTCAGTCTCACTCAGGAAGGAGAAGGAGAGAGAGAAAACGAATTAGAATGTCAAGCGTCTTGCCGGAGGATATCATAGAGGAGAACATACTCACAAGGTTACCAGTCAAATCAATTTCAAGATTCAGGTGTGTTTCCAAAAATTGGTATCATCTATTTCGAAACCCTAATTTTATCAAAAATCATCTCAACCATGCTAATCTCATGAACCGATTCAACATCTTGGTTACCACCTCCAATTACAGTAGTGTTCAATCGACAACATTATCACCATTTGTAAGTCATGCTATTGTAGTGTACTAACTAGAATAACTAGGTAACTTACAGATGAAACTGGAGTGTATAACCCCTTATGAAGGACTGGTTTTGCCTCAGAACCTGAGCTGGTAATTGGCGCAACACTCCCATGCATGGCCCAACTCAATCGCACCTGAGCACTCGGTCAAAACTTACAGTCTTGATATATTTGACAGTTCCGCCTAGTCATAATTTACTTAGTCTTCACTCCTGAGTGCCCAGCTACTCATCACTCCAGTCACATGGAGGATTTTATTGCAGAAAGTTTATGATTCTAGTGCATACATTCCATTCTAGGTTTCAAGTTTATTTACTTCTTCTACTGATTGTTTCTTCTTGCTTTCAGCTTCCAAATCTTCCACCGTTCCACCGTCAGTACTTTGAAGACTTGAGGTACCAGATTAGAAGCCCATGCCGAACATATACATTATGAATGACAATAACCTTGAAATCAGCAGGAGCTGCTAAAACTTGAAGATTTTTATATAGAGGTCCGTATTCCAAACCAAATACAAGTTGAACACCATCCGTCTTAGATAACCTCTGAATCCCCGAAGGTACATCCTGATGCCTCCTACTATCTCATGGATGACAACTTATATCAACAAATGCACCGGGAAGATGATGCAAAAGTATTTTTAGAAGCACACCACCACCACCACAAGACAAATTCAACATTAAAAAACAGAAACTACTGGATGATGAGTTTCCCCTTTCTGAGCAACATTGTTACCAATAAAACCAGGAATTTGAGTTATTCAACTCAGAAACACATGAATTTAGCCCATCTATTTTCACCATTAAATGACTGGGAGGTAGTTTACAAGACAAGGTATTTTCACCTTGTACAATATCCATTTAAGGACTGGGAGGTAGTTTTCTTTCAAGTACAATATCCAAAGTTAAACCACTGGAAAATGCACCAGATGGGAGACCTGGAGTAGGTTATTTCATCGGTAAATGGGGAGACCAGGTCTTTCCATGGAGATGTTGCAAAGAAAATTGCATTAATAGAGGCAATTCAGATTTCAGGCAAGAAAAGAACCATGGTATGTGCAGGTTCAGTAGTTGAATCTTTTCTGTATTATTTCATCTTCTGATTTTACTTGGTTTATGGTGAAAAGGTTGTAAACATGAATCTGGCTTGTTGGATATTGTACTTCAGAGTTCACGGTGTTCTCCCTTTGAAATTTGATTATGAATCAAGTCAATGAACTTCATTTTTAAGATTTCATGCTACAGGACATGGCTATTTCAGCTAACTCCATCCAGTTGACATAAGTAAGTAAGTGCCATGTTGACGTTCACTTTGGGTAGTATTGCGCAACTCATCAAACCTCGAAGTAAAATGGAAAATTGTTGCCATTTTTCAATTTTGACTTTGATAAAACTATTTTAGATAAAAATTCTAAATGTCGATAGACGCGCTCTAATCAAAATTCTTTGGACAAACCGGATGGACCACAAGGTGAGGGGCTCGTCCGGCATACCAAGCGGTCCAAGCCGGATGCACTGCTCTTGTAGATTATCAAATTGTAGGGTTATTTTGGGCAAACCAAGGAAAACAGAAATGACCTAGAAAATGTCCTTAATAAACCAAACAAATGAAATTATAAAAAGAACAGTTGCTCAGTCTCACTCTCAGCCAGGAAGGAGTAGAAGAAGAAGAGGAATATGTCGAGCGTCTTACCGGAGGATATCATAGAGGAGAACATACTCACAAGGTTACCTGTCAAATCAATTTCAAGATTCAGGTGTGTCTCCAAACATTGGTATCATCTATTTCGAAACCCTAATTTTATCAAAAATCATCTCAACCATGCTAATCTCATGAACCGATTCAACATCTTGGTGACCAACTCCAATGACTGTATTGTTCAATCAACAACATCATCACCATTAGTGGGAATTAGTGGTTATTGTGGAATTTATTAGGACCAGTGAAAAATGCAACAGCTTAGCTGATGCAGAAAGTTCGGTTAGAGACGAGGCAGTTTTCATGGGTTGCTGAGAAGATTAGAGACTGGTTAATATATTTTTTTGAGAATTAAAATTCAAAGATGTGAACCCGTATCGGAGATAGGCAGCATAGGTAGGCTACTCAGATAGAACAAAACCAGTATCGGTAGGACTTCAGATATTTGTTGTGAGTTTAGTAACTTATCATGGTACAGCTCGTAGTAAGGTTATGTCACATTAGCAACCAGTATGGGAGGTAGGCAGGTTAGCTAGGAATTACCAAATTCCCAAGAGAACAAATTTAGGGAGTGAAAAAGTGAATCTGTGGCGAGAAAGCACCTCTGAATCTGACTTGACTTGGGGGGAAATTATGATTTTAGATTAAATCTTAGAATACCCTTTAAGACACCCTCATCTTCGATAGGGTACACCGTCAGTGCTAACTATAATATAAGAATTTGATAATTACAGAAACACATGTGTTCAAAGTTAGTGTTCATCTGAACATAAATGCAATCTTACATCTTTTCCTTGTTCTTTTTATAATTGATGCAAATCTGCCCTCTCTGAGCTTGAATACAAATTCAAAGTGATCTTATCTTCATTGTTGTATTTAACGTTTAGGTAAATGAACTGAGTGGGTACAGAACTGGAGCAAAGGTTACATCAGCGTAGTATGCTTCTGATGTGATTGCCCAAAATATCATCGTGCAAGCTATTTACAGTGGTTCCAAAGTTGAAACCACTGGTAAATGCACCAGGTGGAGACCAGATCTTTTCATGGAGTGCGTTATTTCATCGGTAGATGGGAGACCAGATCTTTCCATGGAGATGTTGCAAAGAGAATTGCCTTAATGGAGGCAATTCAGATTTCAGGCAAGAAATGTGCGGTTCAGTAGTTGCATTTTTTTGTATTATTTTGATACGCAATCTTGTAAGACATTTACCTGGTTCTTGGTGAAAGGTTGTAAACATGAATCTGGTATGCCGATACTCTTGTACTTGAGAGTTCATAATGTTCTCCTTTTGAAATTTGATTGTGTATCAAGGCAATGAACTTCATGTATTCCTGGTTTTACCGAACTCAACAATAGTAACCCATAACGTGTCATGTGGAGATTGGTCTGTTCTGCGCAACTCTTCCGACTCAGAAACTCTACAATATAGAAGTACCCCAATCTTCAGTATGACATTGGTCCTTATGGAGATAGCAAAATTGTTGACATTGGTCCTTACGGCAACTAAGCGCCGTAGTGTGATTTCCCTTCCCTACAAGGAAGGAGATCAGATGTGATTCTCCTTGTAGGGAAAAGGAGGGATATCCCTACACATGTAGGGATATGGGAGACCATAGTGATTGGGTTTTTTGATTTTTCCCTACATATGAGGGATAGAGAAGGGAAAAGGGACACCATAGTGCTTGGCCTAAATGGCTGAAAGATGCATACTTTTCAAATCAAAATTCCTTGGACAAACCCAGAAGTCCTTCACCGGAACTCTCAACTTGGAACCGGGGATACCAAGCGGTCCAAGCCGGATGCACTGCCCTCTCATAGATTATCAAATTGTAAGGTTATTTTGGGCAATCTAAAAAATTATAAATGACCTAGAAGACTTTACCCCCTCCTCAGTCTCTCACTCACTGTTACAGCAAGGAGAAGCAGAAGGAAAAATGTTGAGCTTTTTGCATCCACTGTCGCTCTCACTCACTGTAAGAAGAAGAAGAAGAATGAAAATGTCAATCTTACCTGATGCCTGCTCATACTTACTCGCTGTTACAGCAAGGAGAAGAAGGAGAGTAAGAAGCAGAAGCAGAAGAAGAAGGAAATTGTCTAGATTCTTACCGGAGGAAATCATAGAGAACATACTCACAAGGTTACCTGTCAAATCAATTTCAAGATTCAGGTGTGTATGTAAAAATTGGTATCATCTATTTCGAAACCCTAATTTTATCAAAAATCATCTCAACCATGCGAATCTCATGAACCGATTCAAGTTCTTGATTACCAACTGCTATTACAATTGCGTTCTATCAACAACATCATCACCATTTGTAAGTCATGCTCTTGAGGTTGATTATCCATTAATGTCCAGAAGATGTATGCCTCAAAGTCTAGGTTCTTCTAATGGTTTGGTTCTCATAGTCATAATAACATTTTCTGAAAATCTTTGCATTTGGAACCCGGCCACCAGAGAATATAAGCGAGTGCCAGAACAATTAGCCGACTCAGACTCCGTTGCATTTGGGTTTGGTTTTGATTGCAAGAATGATGATTATAAGGTTTTAAGAATTGCAAGTTCTGATCCTAATCAACAAGTTTCTGAAGCTAGTGTTTACTCATTAGTTTCAAATTCATGGAAGGAACTTGGTATCATTCCTTATGCTTTCCCTCTTGCTGTAAATAAGGGGTTGCTACTTAATGGTGTTATTCATTGGGTTGCCACTCGAACCGTATCTAGTGTTCTTGTTTGTTTTGATATTTCTGATGAGACGTTCCGTGATGTGCCGTTACCTTACAACAGTCGAAATGAGGTCCTGGCCGATTCGGTGTTAGATTTGGGCGTTTGGGAAGGGAAACTTTGTCTACTTAGTAAGAATCACAGAGAAGATCCTAATATATGTACGCATCAAAATGATCACGTCGATGTGTGGACGATGATGGATAACAAGTGGAGTAAGCATTCAAAGATTACTGCACATGTGACAGACATGTACTATAGAAGGCCAATTCAAACTTTACAAAATGGTGAGATCCTTATTGAAGGCGAACCAGGGGTGGAAGAGTGCATTGATCTGGTGGAAGAGTGGATTGATATGCTTTCGTATGACCCTAAGCTTGAAAGAGTCAGAGCTCTGAAGATATATGGTCTCCCAGAAGATTCTGATGTGGATACTTATATTGAGACCTTAGTACCACTAAACTCCGGTACTTATGTTAACAAAACAAGAAAGAAAAACAAAAACAAAGAAGTATAACAAGAAAG
The DNA here is from genome assembly GCA_023531295.1 of Papaver armeniacum. Taxonomy (NCBI): domain Eukaryota; kingdom Viridiplantae; phylum Streptophyta; class Magnoliopsida; order Ranunculales; family Papaveraceae; genus Papaver; species Papaver armeniacum. The sequence continues at coordinate 66,917 of JAJJWW010018681.1, read as the reverse complement.
AAAAGAAATAGAAACTGACGACTGATGGGAATCTAGATTCATGAACCAAGAAAGTAAGGGTACAGACAAGAAAGGAGGAAGATATTGCTGAAAGGGATGGTGTCGATCTTTCTTATGTTTTTGCACTAAAAAAATGGAAGCAGAAATGGTTCTTCGCATGTAGCAGTGGAATATCCAAAAATGAAATTGAGATCAGGCGCATGGCGGTTATTTTGCTTTTTAGTATATGTTATTTTCTTGGGTATAACGTCATTTTGGTATCATCTTTTATATATAGAAATGTAAACGAAAAACCATACAACTGTATTTGTTTTGCACTTGTTTACAACCACACAACTGGTATTTCCAAACAAAGTAATTTCCAAGCACTTTGCTTTTTTAGTATATGTTATTTTCTTATGCGACTGAATGTAGAAGCCCAGCATCTTTTTATATATAGAAATGTAAACGAGAAAACCATACAACTGTATTTGTTTTGCACTTGTTTACAACCACACAACTGTATTTGTGCTAGTGCATGCATGTTTTCGGCTATAATCTTCCCCAGAGGTAGGTGACTTGTAGTTTTCAATTGCTTACTAGTTTATAATAAGGTAGAAGTATTTTAGGTGTGTCCAAGTATGTGGCTGTGTCCATACGTGGCATTAATAATAAAATGTTCAGAATATCGTCTCCATGCTATGTTTACCTGGGGCATCGTCGAGGTGTCTCAGTGTGGCACTTTTTTGCCCGGGCATCTAGAGATATGGTGCATTTTTGATTTACTTTGGCTAGTGTGGCAGTTTACTGTTGAACTGAATTTTACCGTACTAGCTTTTGCTTGGTTTGCTTTATGCCCTGCACTGGAGAACCTTGGAGTCTCATGTAGTTATGGTTATATTGATCATATGGAAGTATAGATGCAAGTGTTGTCTTTGCTCATATCGAACCCTTTGAACCTCACCCACATTATACAAAAAATGGAATATATGTTGGTGGCAAAGATAAATGAACCCATCCTATAGGACAATTTTAGTACCTGATCAGGATCTAAACTTTTCAGATACTTTTATCTTTGATACATCTTTTTGTATAGGTGATGAATTCTGATACAGGAAAATAGTGGAATTGTGGATTTTATAGGACAACTGTAAAGTTCTGTAGCTTAGCTAGAAGTAGAAAGTTTGGGTGGAAAGGATGCAATGAGTTGCTGAGACGAGAATAGCTCCGAGTGCCCATCTGTAGTATGCACTAGGTATGGCTCTGTATCTTTCTTTAGGCCTGTTTCAGTGTACTAGTTATTGTCTTTCCCTCAACCTGAATCACAACTGAGAGAGACAGAATTTTTAAACCAAATTTAATGCAGGATACGAAATCTAGAAGTTACATTCAGATGCTAACTCTCATACTCCCAGTCCCAGTGTGCCATAAACATATTCAAAGGAAACGGGGAACTAAGCAGAACTTGTTTTACTAGTTCAACATCACCAGTCGAGTTTGTCAAACTGACTGATCCATTTGAGTTAGATTAGATTCTTAGTGCTAGTTCTCTAACTACAATAACTAGGTAACTTACAGATGAAACTGGAGTGTATAACCCCTTATGAAGGACTGGTTGTTGCCTCAGAACCTGGGCTAGTATTTGCGCTGTTCTGTCCTTAACACTCCCATGCATGCCCCACTCAATCCCACCTGAGTACTCAGCCAAACCTTACAGTCCTGATATATTTGACAGTTTCTTTAGTACTCCAGGATTTTACCGCAGAAAGTTTATGATTTGGGTACATGCATTTGCTTTTAGGTTTCAAGTTTATTTAGTTCTTCTACTGATAATTTCTTCTTGCGTTCAGCTTCCAAATCTTCCACTATTCCACCGCCAAGTACTTTGAAGACTTGAGGTACCAGAATTAGAAGCACACGCCAAACATTTACATTATGAATGGTGATACTTGTTGGTCCTTCAAAAAGGTTTTTGAAGTTTGCAAATTTAGGATGGTTAGTCAAGAATTAGTGGAGATACTATGGATATGACGATTGTGTAAATCATGTAACTGCTCTCGATTTTCACAATTGGCTATCATATTATGTAATATTACGAGGGTTCTCATCTTTTATGAAAAAAAAAAAGTGAAGCCAATCAAACAAACGTACATGAACGCAAATAAAATACCTGGCACTTTTAGGGGCGACACCAAAAGATAAAAAAGGTCACCCAAACGTACATCTAAGCTACCCCTTATCTTCGATTTTTCGAAATGGCCAATATGCCCTTATATAATCGGTAGCCAACTCCATAATCGGTAGGTTAAAGGTGAATCGGTAGGTTAGATTGAAACTATACCTACCGATTATTGTGTAGATACTTCGGCTAATAATCCCTTTTATAATCGGTAGCTTATCCAACTTGTAATAATACCGATTATAAGGAGCCCCGTATTCAACCCTGGCCAAAATTCCATAGGTTTTGAGGGGTGCAGAGCTAACCATAACCATTTGGCTTGAGTTGTGGATGTATCCATAATCGGAAGCCTAATAGGTTACATACACTACCGATTATAAGTTGCCCCAAAATGAGTTTTTTCTAAAATCCTTCACGTAATGAATTTTGAAACCTACCATAATCGGTAGGGTATATAATTATATAACCCACCGATTATAACGAGCCCCGATCCAACCTTTGCCATATTTCATAGGTTTTCAGTGTACACGGCCAGCCATAACCACTTGGTTCGCTTTTTGGATGCGGCGTTAATCGGGAGTTACATATATTACCAAACCATCTGATTATGGGTTGCCCCAAAATGAGTTTTTTCTAAAATCCTTCATGTAAGGGAATTTGAAATATACCATAATCGGTAGAGTTAACAACTTAACAACCTACCGATTATAAGGAGCCCCAGATCGAACCCATGCCAAATTCCATAGGTTTTGAGTGTACAGAGCCAGGCATAACCATGTGGTTCGTGATTTGGATGTAGCCATAATCGTAAGCCAAATAGGTTCCCCAACCTACCGATTATAGGTTGCCCCAAAATGAGTTTTTTTCTAAAATCCTTATTGTGATGAATTTTGAAATCTACCATAATCGGTAGAGTTAACAACTTAAGAACCTACCGATTATAAGGAGCCCGGGATCGAACCCTTGCCAAATTCCATAGGTTTTGAGTGCACAGCGCCAGGCATGACCATGTGGTTCGTGATTTGGATGCAGCCATAATCGGAAGGATAATAGGTTCCACAAACTACCGATTAATAGTTGCCCCAAAATGAGTTTTTTCAAAAATCATTTTTTTTTTAAATTTTGAAAGCTACCATAATCGGTAGATTTACTAACTTACATACCTACCGATTATTGGTTTTCCAAGATATCACCTATGTCAAATTAGCCGTTGCAGTTTAAACCAACTTTAAGAAATAGCCGTTGTAGTTTTTGGGAAAAAGAAAAAGAGTCGTTGGACCCTAAACCTATATAAAGAAACTCATATCTATCAACCCAATTGCACCAAACTCTTTCCTCTCCTGAGTTCTAATTTTGAAAACCAAAAACATGGATATTGCTTTTGCCGAAGAAGAAGATTGTGCTATTTATAGAGCGTGGGTTGTGGTAACTGCTCATGATCGTGTTCACAAGCTCCACAAACGGGTATCCGAAGAGCAGTTATGGAACCGTATTCTAATGGTATTTGAGGCGTTAGATGGTAATCGAATTCGAAGATCGTCCAATGACATTAAGATGAGAAAGGATGCGGTCGACAAGGAGATTGAAAAACTTGAAGATGAAGAACGATTTGTTAGGGACGCTTTTTCTTGGTGGACGTATGAAAAACGAGTAAGTATCTTTATAACTCCGACTCACATTAACATAAGTTAGTACTAACTTGTTACTCATTCGTAATTTCAGAGAAATCTTGTTGATCGTCGGTATATGGACCTCTACGGCAAACGATTTGAACATGAAGGATGTTACAAGATCAAGAGGACAATTTAATGTGGTGTTTGGACGTTATGATCTTTTTTTTAATACTTTTATGGTCAATTAGGAATATGGATTTAGGTGCTTTTGACGAAATTGTAAGGTTAAGGTCGTTTGAACTTTATGTAATGGATGTAATCGGAGGATTATTAATACAACAACGTTCCGATTATAAATAAACGGAAGCTTATTTTGTTAAACAAACTACCGATTAACTTATTCGGTTATATTATGTGTCAACTTTCGTTACGATTATGGTGTTATTTGGTTCCAGGAAACATTGGTTATTTCACATAGAATAATCGAAAACCAACAAAAACTAAACCTACCGATTAACGATATTCGGTAGTCAAGGTGAAAAGATACCTTCCGATTACTGTGTTGTTTGGTTACAGAAACCATAGTTGTTTTTTGGTAGAATAATCGGAAATTAACAAAACCACAAACCTCCGATTAAAAATATTCGGAAGTCGAGGTGCTCAATTAATTTCCGATTATGGTGTTGTTTGGTTCGAGAAACAAAGTTTTTTACATATAACGATCGGAAGGAACATTACAAATAAACCTACCGATTATTGTTATTCGGAAGTGAAGGTGCACATTTGCCTTCCGATTGTGGTGTTGTTTGGATTGGATACGAGAAGACAAGTTTTCTTTACACATGATAATCGGAGAGAAAAGTATATTAGCAATCCTCCGATTCTGACCAAATATTTTGCAAAATCCCCAAAATCGGTAGGTTAATAACGTATAACCCTACCGATTCTGACTAAAAAATGGAACATCCCCAGAATCGGTAGGTTAATATATAAACTTATCTTCCGATTGTGTTCCAAAATTCAACACTTTCATGTCTCTTCATGTGATTCGCTTGCGAGTCATAGTTAAATGCATAAAATGTGTAAAATAACTATTCTTAATCCATAAACATAACGTAACAACTAATATTCCGACACAAACTTTGAAAACGACATAATCCGACATAATCCAACATAAACAAAGTTATCCATAAAGTTAACGAAAAACATCGAGAGTTTACAACATCGAAAGTTTACTTGTTCCTTTTTGCTTTGATTTTGCGCCACCATGCGACTTGGACCAAGATCATCATTGGTTTCATCAACTTGAGTGCTTGATGACGCCCGAGTTCTTTTGTTCACCTTGGTTGTAGGTTTCTTTTGCAATTTTTCCCCGAACTGAGATGCATACTCCTCATTGTCAACGTTATCAATCAACTGTTGGTGCTTTTTTATCTTCTCAATTGAAACAGGCTCTCCGGACTTTATACAATCAGTGCACCATTTCGACAAACTCTTGAACCTGTTCATCTGTTTTAAAACATAGCATACCATCAAACGATTATTACTCTATTTTGACCCATAATATTAAACTAAATTAACAAAACAATACGTACCAATCTATCAAAACCCGCAGGCTTCTCTTTGAGGATACTCTTGTACGAAGATGGCTTTGCTTTAAGATCACGGATTACACGAATATGAGAAACATTGCGGTACCAATCCATATAGTTGGGAGCATTTTCAAAACCTTGGTTGGTTGCCTTTCCTTGGTTGATCAAGTAATGTGCCCTTCTATCCCAATAGAATTTACAGGATGGTGAACCCTTGTGAACCACCGTGATAGAATCTTTATCAGACTCGCAGTGCTCCAGATCCAAAGTGAAATTGCCATGGATTTCCTCCTTTGGTATACCTTGTATAAAACCGTGTTGTCGCATCACCCTTGAGGCATTGTACATCACATATCCTGTGGGGTGCCACAACGGTCCAAAATAAAGTGCCAAATCGGACCGACCCGCGATATGTCCAGTAGCTCGGTCTTCCTTGTATGGATCAAAGCATACGTCTTGGGCATTAAGTGAGTCCAAAATCTCCCTCAAACGAATCAGCTGATGCTCCTTCGTCCTAGAATGGTTGTCATCGAAGACGTACTTTCTTACTATAGGGTCACCTTTGTCCCATGCCGGGTTTTCAATGGCCAATCCCAAGATAGGGAAGTGGTCGTAGATCCAAGTCTATAATGTCATTTTTGCAAGTATTAGGAAATTGATTCTTTAATAGTATAAAAAAATAAAAAAAATAACCAAGTATGTGGAGTTAATAAACAATACACATGTAGAGACTCACGTTCCCGACCACTTGGCTAATTCCAAGCCTCGACGCTTTTCTCAACTCTTCCATCAACCACGCAAGGCATGCCGTGCCCCAAGAGTACTCATGCACTTTATCGAGAGGATCCAGAAGTTGTAAAAGGTTGGCGTTGACCCGATTGCCACTGGTATTGGGGAAAATGACACATCCCAATACACATAGGAGATATGCGGTGGCCGCGTGGTTGACTTGCTCGTCCGTTAAAGTTCCTTTCTCTTCTTTATCCTTGGTGCCCTTGAACATATCCATCAGAGTACCCATGTTGAACTGTCTAGTTATATACTTCATGCATCTTTTGAACTCAGTTGTTGATGTTTCTTCATCCCAACCCAAACACTTCTTAGTCAGATCATAAAGATTCCTCCATTCCAACTGCTTAGTGAACTCGGCCCTAACACCCTTGCCATGGACGGGGAGTTTAAGAATCTGCTCAACATCATCTGGGTTATCGTCATCTCCCCAAACGGCATATGGAAGGTGTCGGTCTCATGATAAAGTCTCTCCACAAATGCTTTGATAGCCACCCCGTCATGTTCCAACATTGAGTTCCCCGCAGCATCAGCCAACCCTGAATTTGCAATAATGGTCTTGAACCTTTCACATTCACCCTCCAAAGGCCAATCTAGCATTTTTGTTGGTGTGGCGGTCGCTTTGAGTAAACGAACCGCATCGCAATGATACTATTAAACACATGACAAGTTAAAAAAATAAAATTAGAATAACCTAAAAACTACAACCCTTAAAAGTATTACGTAGAAAAAACATAATAGGTTAATAAAATAGATACGATCATTACCTCAGTTTCATATATTTCTCTGGCCCAAGATTCTTTATATCCAAATAACAATTGTCCTCCATCCTCTGGAAGCCCAAGGATTACACCTTCTGTAATATCCTTCACCTTTAGTTCATCTCAGACAAGGTGTTTCGCTTTCTTTCGAGGAGGATTTTTCTTTTCGGCTTGTCCTACTTCTTCGGGTGCTTCTAGTTCAATTTCTGGTTGTGATGGTGGAGCACTTGGTTGAACATCTTCTTGGATTGGTTGTGATTGAGAGGCACTTGGTTGAACACCTTCTTGGATTGGTTGTGATTGAGAGGCACTTGGTTGAACACCTGATTGAACCGGTTCTGATTGAGGGGCACTAGGTTGAACAGCTTCTTGGCTTGCTTGTTGAGTTCCATCTTGAGCACTTGAAGCGGCGTTAGCAGTCCTAGCTCTCCTTGCACTAGGCTGTCGGGTTCGACGCCTATCCTTCCTTGCACTAGCCGAGACAATTGCATCTTGGATGTTTTTACCTCGCCTATCCCTAAACAACAAAAAAAAAAAGTACAACGGTTATGAAACTAAATATTCGGTTGGTTGATTTAACAAATTGCCTCCGATTAATCTCAATCGTAAGTATCAGTTCACCTAAAGCTACCGAATACGTATAATCGGAAACAAAATAAAATTTTTGGTGTTCGAATATGTTTATCTACAAACAATAATCGGAAGCTAAAGTTCAACATAACCCTCCGAATACAAATAGTCGAAAGGCATAAAAAAGTCCACCTACCGAATGCATAACAATCGGAAGCCTCACAAAACTAATGTCTACCGAATATGCGTCACTTTGTGTCCAGAAACTACTCAAGTGGTTCAGCATAAACAATCGGAAAGAAATTACAAAATATATCACCAGATTATTGCGTCTCTAATACTTGTTCTTCCCTAGTATATTCGGAAGGAAAAATCACAATTAGCTTCCGATTATGATCGATTTAGGCCACAGTAATGAAAAACGTTATATAATCGGTAGGATACCTAAATTTTTACCACCCGAATATGACAAATTTTCTCGTGAAATGAAGAGTTCGACCACAATCGGAAGTTTATAACAATACCTAACCTACCGATTCTGGGTAATAACCGAAAACCCTAAAATAAATAAACATGGATTCGTCCAATTGAAGCAATATAAACCAAATTAATGGTAGAATCTTACCTAATCGGCGCCATTTGAAGTTGCCTGAGAGTTTGGCTATCAGTATCGCCTACATCAGGGACTTCATCGTCTTCGTGTTCTTCGGGTTCGTAAGTTAAAACCTCTTTATTACGGGCATGCAATCCAATATTCGGATCCTCACCGCGCACTACGTTTTTGGTTCGAGCTTTCTTACGTTCCGTTTCTTTCATCTTTATAGAGAATAATCGACGATGATTCGATTCGACGATGAACGATGTATAGCGAGGAGAGGGGGAGAGTTTTCCTCTCTGCAATCGGAAGGAAAGAGGAGAAGAGGATTTGAAGTTGAAGTTGAAAAGAAAATTAAATGAATTTGAATTTAGGTCGACTTTGGTTTTATCTTTCAAACGGTTATTAATCGGTAGGTAATACCACCTAATTAGCTACCGATTGTTGAGTAACCCAAAATCGGTAGAAATGGTTACTTATAACCTACCGATTATTGGAAGCCCCAAATTGAGCATTGGACAAATTCCCTAGGTTTTGAGGGGTGCAGAGCCGACCATAACCATGTGGTTCGTGATTTGGATTTAGCCATAATCAGAAGAAAAATAGGTTACCCAACCTCCCGATTATAGGTTGCCCCAAAATGAGTTTTTTCGAAAATCCTTCATTGCAGGGAAATTTGAAATCTACCATAATCGGTAGGAATTGTTACTTTTACCAACCGATTATGGGAAACCATAAATCGGTAGCTTACACATTTTTTTATTCGTTCGATTATATAGGAGCCCCAAATTTCACCATTGCAAAATTCAAAAGATTTCTTATTTTTATACTTTAACAATCGGTAGTCTCGTGAGGTTATTTCCCTTCCGATTGTTATAGAAGCCAGATGCGAGTTTGGCACAAAATCGATATTAATCGGTAGTATAATATAGTTACTAAGCTTCCGATTGCTTTATAATAATCGGGCACAAAATATCTTCCGATTATGTAAGGGCATTAACGTATTCTCCGTGTTTTTGGACATCCCTTAATGGTGTATATGGGTTGGGAATAAAAAAGTCGCCCCTAATTCTTTTGGGGTCGCCCCTAAAAATGCCAGGATAAAATAAGGAGCCCATACAAATCGAAATAGGCTTTTCAACCTCTAACCACACCAAATGAAACATAAGCAAAAGCAAAAGAAAACGCAAATTCGTAGAAATACAAGCAAGCATAGCAAAATTAAATGATAAACCTGTGACCCCCTCAAATAAATGGTGGCTTGGATCTGCTGATATTGGAAGACGTATTAACCTGTCTTGTGTAATTATAGTGACACGTCCGACTTCAATGGTTTTCGGGCTGCATAAGAAACACCTGCATTTTTATACAGACCCCAAAACTCTGGATTGAATCTCGCGTTTTCATTGTCGGGAGACAACTCTGCAACATTCACAGCTACTATAAACTAGTTACACAGATACTCTTATACTCTTGATTAATGAGAAACTATGAAAAATATATTATTGAAAGTGTTGTTCTTACACAAGCTATCATTAGCTATTAATACAGCCACATTGTAGTGTCATTACAGACACACAGATGACTCACACACTCACAACACTAATATAATTCAAGTCAACTAATGTTGACTTGACAGATACACATAACATCTAATACACCCCCTCAAACTGTTAAGGGATAGCTAAACAGTTTGAAACTATAAACAAAAGTGTGAAAAAAGCTGTAACAAAAGCAGCTGACAATTACCGACCAAAAATAGCCAGTTGATGAAGTACTAACCACTACTTGGAAAGAACAAGAATGAAGAAGCATCACAGTTGTAGAAGTACAAGAGCAGGCTGAAAAAGTATAGTTGTACAACACACTATGTAGAAGTAGAATCACCAGAAACAGAAGTATCACTTTTTGCAGAAGAAGGAAGCTGTAGAGTTGTACCCATTAAAAACTTCAATAACTTTGAAAAGTAGGAAAGCAAAGTCCTTTTGTAAAAATATCTGTTATTTGATCTTCAGATGAGATATGTTGAAGCTTTAAAAATCCTTTCTCCACCAGCTCTCTTACAGTGTGATACTGAATTTCTATATGCTTTGTCATGGCATGAAAAACAGGATTAGAAGCCAAAGCCAATGCACTTGTATTATCACAGAGAAGTAATGTTGGTTTAGATACAGTAATATGCAACTCTGACAAAAGATCAAATAACCACTTCAATTCAGCAGAAGCCACAGATAAACACTTGTATTCAGCTTCATCTGAAGACTTTGAAACTGTAGGTTGCTTCTTAGAAGACCAGGAAATTAAATTTGAGCTCAAAAACACAGCATAACCATATGTAGACCTTCTTGTATCTGGACACCCTGCCCAATCTGAATCTATATATGCTTTTAAATATGTGAAATTATCTTTTCTCAAAGTAATTCCTAAGCCAATTGTACCTTTTAAGTACCCCAGGATTCTCTTAACTAACTGTAAATGCACATCTGTAGGTGAATGCATAAAATGAGACACATAATTCACACCAAAGCATATATCTGGTCTAGTAATAGTTAAATACTGTAAACTTCCTACAAGTGTTCTATAACCAGCAGCATCTTGTAACTTAACACCATCATGAATTGATACTCTAGATCCTTTAGTTACTGGAGTATCACAAGGCTTACTATCAAGCATATTAGCTTTGGATAACAGTTCTAAAGTATATTTCTTCTGTGTCAATATAATGGAATTGGAATCTCTAACTGCCTCAATTCCTAAAAAATAACTCAGATCACCCAGTTCTTTCATTGCAACCTCCTTCTTTAAAGAAACAATAAGTGTATCAATCAGCTTTGAAGAACTTCCAGTCAACAAAATTTCATCAACATATAATAATAAAACAAGTATTCCATGTGAAGAAGAAAAAACAAACATTGAATTATCAGATACTGCCTTCTTAAAGCCAAAAGTAAGAAGAAAATAACTGAATCTGTGAAACCAAGCTCTAGGGGCTTGTTTCAAACCATAGAGACTCTTCTTAAGATGACAGACATAGTTAGATGGAAAATCAGGATTAATAAAACCTTGAGGCTGTGACATGTACACATCTTCATCCAAGTAGCCATGAAGAAAGGCATTACTTACATCCAATTGCCTTATTGATCAATTATTTGTAATAGCAATAGACAAAACAACTCTAACTGTAGTTGAATTGACAACAGGACTAAAGGTCTCATTATAGTCAATGCCATCCTGCTGATTATATCCCTTTGCTACCAATCTGGATTTAAACCTATCAATACTTCCATCTGACTTTTGCTTCACTCTATATACCCATTTAGATCCCAGAATATTCATATGAGGTTCAGGAGCCACATAATCCCAAGTATCATTATTTCTTAAAGTTACATACTCATATTTCATGGATACCTGCCATTTAGGATCATTCATAGCCTTGCTTAAAGGTTTTTGGTTCGAACCGTAGTTAACAAAGAAAGAAAAGCGAAGGAATAGGATATTTGGTTGAAACATGAGCAACATGATCTGGAAAAAGTTTTGGTTTAGATATTCCTTTTTGAGATCTAGTAATCATAGTTGTGGATGAAGAAACAGTATCAGAAATAGAAGGAGCTTGAATTGGTAATGAGGTATGAGAGATAACATTTTCTGAGGTAGAAGAAACATGATTTGGTGAAGTATTAGAATGTTCAAAACCAGTAAAATAAAATTTGGACTCATCAAAAATTACATTTCTAGAAATATAAGTTTTTCTAGTGAGAGGATTATAACACTTATAACCCTTATGAAAAGAGCTATATCCAAGAAAAACACATTTGATTGATTTGGGTGATAGCTTATCTGTTCTTAGATGAACCAAATGGATAAAAGATAACACCAAAAATCTTCATAAAATAATAATCAGGAATAGTTCCAAACAAAACTTCAAATGGAGACTTGTAATGTAAAATTTTTGTGGGAGTCCTATTAATAAGATATGTGGCAGTTAAAAAGGCATCATACCACATTTCGTTAGGACAAGAGGCATTAAACAAAAGAGTAGTACCCATTTCTGTAATATGTCTATGCTTCCTCTCAGCTAAACCATTTTGCTCAGGTGTTTTAGGACAATAAATCCTCACAAGAATGCCACTTTGCTCAAGTATGGTTTTGAATGGACCTTTAACCAACTCAGCAGTACCATCAACTTGAAAAGAAACAATTTTAGTAGAAAACTGATTTTCAGTATAAGTTTTGAAATGAGTAAAACACTTAGAAGCATCTGACTTCAGTTCCATTGGATAGATCCAATTGAACCTACTATAATCATTTATAAACACAATGTAGTATTTATAACCATTCAAAGAAGTGATTGTTGGACCCCAAACATCACAATGAATTAGAGATAAAGGTTTAGAGGCATGAGAATCAGACAAATGAAAAGGCAACCTTTTACTTTTTGCAAGTTGACATGGATCACACAAAGAAGTAGAAGGAGGAGTGGTTAAAACAATATGTTTGGAAGAATGTAATTTTTGAGTAATGCTATTTGATGGATGACCCAACCTACTATGCCAAACATTTGAAGGAGCAGAAATAGCAGCAGACAAGGCAAAACCAGAACTAAATGACAGACTAGAATGATGAATAGGATAAAGATTGTTAACTACAGTTCCTTTAGCAAGCATAGCATGAGTAGTGAGATCTCTTATTTCATAAGTGGTTGGAGTAAGTTTGAAGTAACAATGATTATTCCTTGTAAATCTAGCTATAAAAAGTAGATTATGCTTCATTTCTGGAACTAATAAGACTGTGTTTAACCTAAAACTAGTTTTAGGTGTTTGGATAGTAGATATTCCAGTAGAAGTAATAACAAGAGACTTACCATTGCCTACTTGTACATGATCCTTGCCCTTGTAATTAGAAGTTTGTTGAAGTAAGTTCTCATCACCCGTCATATGTGCAGTAGCACCAGAATCTGCAAGCCATTGTGGAGCTGTTGAAGTAGAAGCACAAGATGGAGGATAGTACCTAAAATGGCATCTACTAGCATAATGGCCCTTTTTTCTACAAATTTGACACTCAACTTGAGAATAATCCCTCCTGCCATTTCCATTATTTGTACCACCATCATAAGAATTATTAGGTCTAAAATTTCCATTTCCTGAAGTCTTGTTAAAATTTCCAGTGCCTGAGTTCTTGTTATTATAATTGTCATTCCCTGAACTCTTGCCAGAATTCTTATGCTTACTACTTCTATTACCAGGGCACATATTTCTTGAATAAAGACCACTGGGATTTTGAGCATCAAAAGAAAAGTTTGTATCATGATTTTGATCAATGAGCCATTGCTCATGACTAAGCAATCTGGGTTTTAACTCTGCAAATGTAAAAGGAACTTCTCTATTTTGTGCAGAAATCACAAAATTATCATACTCTCTCCCTAATCCATTCAATACATGCATAACCAAATCAGACTCTGATGTGGTTTTAATTGTTGTTGTAAAGTGGTAAGAAAGATGTCGTTCACTCAGACTTGTGAAGATTCAATTTTAGGTTCAAACTCAATAGAAAACTTACAAAGTTGTTATCAAGATTATAAAAAGCACCGAGACTCAGGATTCCACCATTGACCAATTAAGTGATTCAATCTAATCATATTCATGAAATTCTTTGCGTTTGAAGTGATTCAAATTTATTGCCTCAAGTAGATTTTCGAAGTAACAATTGTAAACACTAAGCATGAAACATCAAAAGTATTAAACTAAGCATGCTCCATCAAAACGAATCACAATCATTCAATAAAAATTTGTTTCCAATATTAGTTCCATGCAGATAATCATAAAAAAAAATTGCAAAAATTAATTAAAATAGAATTATACCACTTTTCATGGAACAATGGCTTCCTCCGTCGCCTCGGCTAAGGGGTTTAGCTCCTCATGTTATTCACGTGCTCAAAGTAGGTGTTCATAGCTCAAACGTGTGAAAAACAAGAGAAAACTACTAAAGCGACGACTTTGTAACGAGATATAATTGTTCTGAGAAGTCATTATTCTGAAAACCTTTAACAGAACTGTTGCGAACACTATCAATTGTTACAAGAATTGTGACAAAAAGGTATGGAATTTGAAACTAAAGGTCACGATTTCTGCGACTTTCTTTTAGTGTTGTTTTATGTTCTTCTTCTTCCTCTCGCCTGTGAGTTGTGAAATCGTCTCTGCACCTCCTCTGCTAGTACCCCTAGGTCTCGAACACCCTCTGTTGGACTCCTACCAACCTATATATACTCAATAGGTCAATCAAATCCCGATGAAATCTTCCTTGCCTTTCACCAAAAGTTACGGTTTTATTTCCTTTTTCTTCTCACGCGGTTTCTCTGACTCAGCCAAAACTCTCGCAAGAGATAGAAAGAAATCTCACAGAATCTATTCTCCTCCCTGTCTCACGTAACTTCCGAATTTAAAATAGAAAAATATTTGAGTATATACCTTTCCTTGTTTAGCCGGATTTCGATGATCATCCCAATTTAAATGAATCCAGTACCCGTGATAGCTATGTTCATCCCTGAAAGTCCAGCTCAATAAATTTGAGTGATTGAATCTCCACCGAAAATCTCAAACATCCAAACAAACCCGAGAGTATTTGTTTCTCTGTTTATCGAAAAGTGATGATAAACCTCATTTTTCTCGTAACCAAATCCTTTACCAACCCTGTTTAATACTATCAGGCCAATATGAACCCAATCCAGCAAGAACGATCGATAAAAACTCCACCAATACTCGCCTGAAAAATCACGCAGAAAACTGATTTTCAAATTATTTTTTTCACGCCAAAATCCGTGGAAAAAGAAGACTACCCCTTATCCGGACTAGGGGTGCGAATAGCATATGGTCACCCCTTATCAGTGATTGCCCCTTAGTAATTTGTGGGGTGTAAATAGCAACACTCTTGGGTGCCTTTATAACATTTTTTTGGGTTCCTTCAACGCTTCTTCGGGGAGTCCAAAAACCACTTTTCGAGCCAATTTCTCCACAAAAGCTTATTTCACCAAAAGCACCTACAAAGACATAAAAAGCCATAATAAATACAAAATCGAGCACTAACAATATATACAATTGAACTATATCATACACAAAAATGTGTCTATCAAACACCCCCAGTCCTCGAGCAAATTAAATCTAGAAAAATAAAATCCTAACTCACTGTCGCAGGCATCGTCGATTGCATTTAGCGTATGCAACAAGCCTTTAAACCGCTAGGTGGCCCTAGTGGCCGAGTTATAGTCTCGGGAGGGTTTACCAGGGATATACCCACAAAACCTTTACTCCAGACCCTAACTATCTACGCAGAACTTTGGAAGGCATTAAAGAATCTCCTTGGTTGGCATACTTATTGATTACGGGAGGAAGTACCACGATGCGAAATTCCAATTCTTTGTACACGAGTTTGCACTCAAGCATACTAAAATTCATATATAAGTGACAGAGCTTTACTCAGATAGTTTCTGGACATCATAACCGGAGTCAACCAATCACATGGATAGATTAAGAGATGGATATAGAAAAACATAGATGGTTTTGATGTTGACTAAGGTGAACAATGTTTCTCATATCTGTCTGAAGGCCACTGCCAAAACGAACCTATTCTAATGGACTGAGATACTAGTCTGACTAATATCAACACACTGGCATATACAAGGGAACCAGTGGTCGATAATCCTAACTCTAGGTCAACACAACTGGCATATACAAGGGTTCAAGTGGTCGACTTTATTGAATTTATTCCGGTTGGTCAGATGGTCTGGTCTCAATTTTTTTTTCCAACTTTTTTTTTTTCGGTATCTCAATCACTCTATTTCACCCTAGCAGTGGTAACAACTTGAATCGTGAGCCCCACCTAATCACTTAGACAAACATATTTTAAAGAAAACAAAATAAAAATAGAAGTGAAAAGGATTCAAAGAGATATGGCAAAACTACCATGTTTTTTCTTTAATTCTAACACCTGAGCTCTGTGCTTTTATGAATAGACTCTTTAGATGTTTCCATCTAATCAGATTGGTTCCTCAACTCCTACAACTTTCCATCCACTTAGATTGGTTAGTGCCATCCTTAATAATCATAAATTTCTAGGCTCTGAAGTTTATTTATTGTAACAAAAAGGTAACAAAAGTTTCTAGCCCACCCCCAAACTTAAATATAACATTGTCCTCAATGTTCTAAAGATAAAATTAAAAGCATGAACAAGGAGAAACTGTTACCATTTGAAGTAAAAGAGTTAAGGAAAGATATTACCGTGTCGCATGGATGTTGGGTTACCTCCCAAGAAGTGCTAAGTTTAAAGTCTTCAGCCAGACGTTAAATACCACAAATGGTTAATTACCTTTCCAAATCATATATCAATAGTCGAAACAATTGTGGGTCAACCAAATCAAATAAAACTGCCACAATTATGAGACAACTGCACCAAATCATAAAAATGAACATACACAGCACATCCTCATCCAAGGTTTCCTGCAAGACAACTGGGTTTTTCCGTGGTGCCCACTTGGGCTTCATATGAGTATCTTGATAAACAAATTTACCCAAATAACGAGTCTCAAATAGCTGGATTTCCTCCTGGATAGTATCAGTAGGATCGGGTTGTGGAGTCGGAAGAGACTCAGGTAATACCTCAGACACACTGGGCTCGAGTCCCAAGTTAGGGACTTCCAATGAGGATACTTGACGATCACTACCCCCAAACTTAGGGTAATCACTACTCTCCGTAAGACCTTTAACTATAGCTTGAATTTCCGGATCCTCAGAGTATTTAAAATACTCAAAAGCTTTTTCTAATTCTCTACCCTCAAACTTAGGTTCATCATTGCTCTTAGCAAGACCTAACACTATTGCCTTAATTTCTGGGTCTATAAAGTCCTTAAAATGTTCGAGAGCTTCTTCTAGATCTAAAGTCTGTCCATCTATCTGACCTAAGAGAATTGTCTCATAAAATTCATCCAAAGAATCACCAAACAAATTGTCATCCCAATAGCCCTAAACTAGATCATGAACTAAAGTGCCAATCATATTCACTTCCTCTAAATCATCAGAAGGTTGTCTAGTAACATTAAAGATATTTAGTTCAGTGGTCATATTACCAAAGGATAAATTCATAAGTCCCGTCCTACAGTTGATAACAGCATTAGACGTGGCTAAAAATGGGCGACCTAAAATTACCGGTATTTGATTCTCTAGGTCAGGGACATGTTGTGTATCTAGGACTACGAAATCCACAGGATAAATAAACTTGTCGACCTCAATAAGAACATCCTCTATCACACCACGAGGAATTTTAACACACCTATCACCTAACTGCAGTGTTATCTTGGTAGGTTTTAATTCACCAAGTCCTAGTTGTAAGTACACATGGTACGGAAGTAAGTTCACACTAGCTCCTAAGTCAAGTAAAGATTTCCCTACCCTGTGTTTTCCGATCGTGCAAGCAATCGTAGGGGCACCTGGGTCTTTATACTTAGGAGTTGTGTTGTTCTGAATGATCGAACTTACATGACTAGCTAAAAAAGGCTTTTTTTAGGGACATTAAGCTTTCGCTTTCGCGTACACATATCTTTAAGGAATTTGGCATAAGCCGGAAGTTGCCTAATTTCTTCTAGTAACGGAAGGTTTATGGTAACTTTCTTAAAAACCTCTATTATGTCATTAAAGTTGGATTCACTCTTTGTTGGTACTAATAGCTGTGGAAATGGGGCTCTAGGCATAAAATATGGCATCTCAGGAACCGAATTGGAATCATCAGAGATTTTATCAGTCCCCTTAGTTGTGGATGGTCCTGAGGGGTGTTCTACAGTATTCTCACTGTCGGGCACGGTTACCTGATTGTCTACTACTCTACCACTCCTAATGGTTCTAATTGAATTCAACTGTTGTAATCTATTTCATGAACTCTTCTAGGGTTTTGTTGTGTTTGACTAGTGTTGATGGTGGATTTTCGTTTAAGGTTAAATTTGTAAAAAACCGGAAAAATCATGCGCTGACATCTTGTAAAAGATAAAGCCATTTATAAGTGTTGGATACTCCCTCACTTAATTCACCAAGAATGGAGCATGTAGCAACAATCCCGTTCTGAATACATGAAATTCCTCCGTTGGAGCATGTAGCAACAATCCCTTCAATTTCATATCAGCCTTGTATTTCCAAAGACTCATTATCGGTGTGGCATGACGATCGAGTGTTACTCTTACGAGTAACACGAACCTCCAAGCACTATAATGAAACCATGTACGAAATACCCGTCTCGGTGTGTTATACTAGTCCGAGCCCTCTCGGTGTGTTATACTAGCCCGACCGAGCCCCTCTCGGTGTGTTATACTAGCCGACTCTCGGTGTGTTATACTAGCCCGATCCCCTCTGGTGTTTATACTAGCCCGATTGAGCCTCTCTCGAGTGTGTTATACTAGCCCGATTGAGCATCCCGAGACCGTGGTCGAATGAATGGGTTAGTGATTTGTTGACGATCAATCACCAAGGATATGATCCATCATCCAACTCCATAAGCATGATTGGATGACCCCGGATCAATTCCATCACCCCCAAGATATATGGAATACCCACGGCCGACCATTCGCATGGCGGTCATTGGCCTAGCTTGCCAAGAAACCGTTCAAACCAAGCATTATGGACGGAAAACCTAAATTAGGGTTTGCGGCATATTACATGTGTCGCAAAACAATCTCAACCATCCATCTTCGCAGGTATAGATGGAGGGTGTAGATGTAGACTCAAAGGGCCCAGAGCATGTCAACACGATCACCGTGGGCCCGCCTACACACTTGAACAATCGGTCAAGACCAACAATGTTTGGCCGTGACAAAATCATCACCCAAACAAGAGATGAAGCACGGCTTGAAAGCCAAAATTAGGGTTTCAAGTCATCATGCGCGTCCATCTTCTCCTAGCACGAATGGAGGGTCACAGATTAGATTAAACAAGGGCCGGTCATACCCGGCATGACCACCGTGGGCCCATCTACCTCCTCATGTGTTCGGCCAAGGCATATCATGCCTGGTCAATCCAAAACGTGCGTCCAAACTAGCATGGCCGCGCCTCCCAAACCACGAACTGATCTCGACCGCTCAACTTCACCGGATGATTTGAGTGGCTTAGATCACGTTTTCATGGGATAGTCAGGTATGGGTGTGAACACCAGCCTACCACCTACACGCTGGTATGATCGACCAAGACCGACCAAGATGTGTCGTCTTGAAACGCGTGCCCGAACTAGGGATGTCACGCCGGGTTTCCAACCCTTTTTCGGCATCAATTTCTGCCGCAAACCGATCTCAACCACTCAACTTTACCGGTTAAATTGAGTGGCCTAGATCGCGCCTTCATGGGACGGTGAGGTGTGGGCGTGTACACCGGCATGCCGTCTACACACATGCCCGGTCGGCTCTCTCCAAATCCCTTTCCATGCTTGGTTTCGACCAAGCTAAAGAGTGATGCTTGCGCACCTCTTCAAAAAACCTAATATCCATTAACGGTCGCAGATGAGTGTCTCAAAGATCATCTCATCCGTTCAACTTCACCGGCTTGGTTATACAACCCCGGTCGGGAGTTATTTGGTCGGTGAGGCGTCATTACCCATCACTTTACCACACCATAATGCAATACCGCATAAAAATACACACGATACTTCACAAGTATCGACTTCTGAATAACACAATTATTCAATTCAAAGATTACATGCTATCTTTCGTGGATCCACGATCCACACATTCCATACATCAATCATGTCACAAACTGGGGGGATACATACGGGGGTATTGGTCTGGCGGTTTACAGCGTGCAGCGTGCAACGCGCCATCACAAGAACGTGTCAGGAAGTCATGGACGGTTAGAGATGAACAGGAGAAGTGGGCAAGACCGGTCGTGTGGCACCAACGCACAACTCCACTACTCCATCACTCCACTTCCTCTACTTCCCACGAGAAACGTGAATAAGGCTCAATGACTTGTATAAATAGGTTCTCCTCCTTATTTTCAACAACGAAAAAGAGACAAGGGAGAAACAACACAATTTCGAGGCGAGACAGAAAACCAAGTGTTAATACAAAACGTATTCAAACACCCAGAGCTTGCTTGCATCAATCACAAGCCTGCTCACCTTTACATTCACAAGTCATAAGCAAGCCAACACCTTCACAATCTCAACACCTTCTTCGCTTCCCTCCCTAAGATCAACCCCATCTCCTTCACTTTGTGACCGAAACAAGTCTGGAACGGCCATTTCTTGGTTTAGGCCGGACTTGCATAGATTGATCTCTCGAATCTACAAGCACTCACCGCGCAGTGCATTTGTTTAAAGTTTAGATTCATTCCTCATCCACACCCCAAATTACCAAATTATACAGGAATAGTTTTCACCCATAAACAATTGGCGACCACAATGGGATATTGATCTCTCGGTTACAAGAATCGAATTCTCAATTCTTCGGTTTTTCGTCTCACGATGTATCCTCACCCGGAATCCGCAGGTGGGTCAGATATCATGGGAAGCATAGCTGGAATGTTGGAGGACGTCTTGGCAAATCAAACCGGTATCACCAGAAGGCAGAGCGAGACATTTCGCCTTTTGAATGATATAGCAGCGCAACTACAAGAAGGGTCGATAGGCATCAACTCAGACAGTGCAAGAAACGTTGAATCCTCAGTCAGGAGTCACACCTTTACAAGTGGAGAAGCAAAAAGAGCACGCAGTCGAAAACGAATCAAGAAAGATGGACAACATGGTCCCGACAGAGGAAAAGATTTGTCCGGAGTACTACAATGTCTGCCAGATAAAGAAAGGGAGCCTGCAGCCTATGGAGCCCTGCTAGAGGATTTATATCTCAAAACTCTTGCTGAAGCTTGGGAAGACCTGTCCAATCCAATCGTCGACCTTCCAACCGACTGAAGAAATGCTTGAGGAAGGAGAAATCAATCAGGAAATACCTGAGTACATAGGATGGGAACGTTCGATCCGGTCACTCAGCAGTGACATTACGACACCTTCCACATCCCTTTACCTAGGCAAGCGACCCGCAGATATGATGGCACTCACAAATCTTCCAACTTCATCTCCTGTTGCACATCAAAGCCACGGAGAGACATCACAACGTCCACTAACGCAGTAAAAGCCAGACTCCAGGTACTTACATTTCCCCTTCCCAATGAAGAAGATTCTGGAGCTACTAGAGGCGTGGGTACGATGTGGAGAGGTGGAACTACCCCCGGTATGGCGTCCGCCTACTGATCAAGAAGTAATGGACCCGAGGTACTGTCATTTCCACTGGTTCCTCCATCACCCCACCAGTAAATGCAACGCTTTGAAATGCATTGTTCAGGAGAAGCATGGTCCAGAGCGATAACGCTGAGAGATTAGTGAGGAGGATTTTCTTAGAAAGGCTACTCCGGTTCGATACAAGTGAGGCTTCGAAAGCAAGTAAGTTGTACTCAACAATTTTACAAGAAAGATAGTTTAGAATTCACTAGGGACTTAACATCCCGCACGCGGAGAAAGAGGCTCAGTGATCAAACGCCATGTTTGTTTCTATTAGTACCTCCCTTTTACATAACGTTTGCAATTTCATGCGCAATCATTCATGACCAAGATGCAAATTTCATTTAACATAATCCCTTTCAAAAAGGTTGTCCACAAAACTATCCCAAAATAAACCAATTCAATTACCTATTAATTCAAAACCGGATGTCAAAGAAAATCCTCACTATCACTCAAAAAAGAAAAAAGCATCTAAAAGAAGAGGCAAGTATATAACACGAATACTTCAAGGAAAGTCCTTCAGCAACAACTCGTCCTTCTGGGCAAGAGAGACCTTCATCCTTTGAAGCACGGCTGCCGGCTCCGGTTCCTTAGACAACTTCTCAACCTCTTCTTCCCGAAGCGAGCAACACGGTCAAAGTGGAAGGGACTTTATCCTGTAATTCTGGAGCTCCTGAATCTTGGAGAAACCTTTGAAGAACCAAGGAGCATTGAAGCTGTACTGCGCAAACACGTCTCGATGGCACCTCCAATCTTCAATCATCTCCTCGGAAACTGTTCGACCAGTCTTGACGCTCATCCCATAGATGGAAACTAAAGCCTCTTGGACGCGGTTGACCAACGCAAGACGACTTTTGAGATTCGTGGTGGTAGCAATGTGACCGTGCTTCTCCCATATCGCTGTGTACAACTCTTTGAACTGAACCGACACGCTGAATCCACCAACCAACACATGGCCTGGATAAGGGATAGTAAAGGAGTATCGAACAAAGCCCCGTGGATGCATCACCGGCAATTCACCAACCGCGGGAGCCTTGTCCGATTTGGGAGGCCTTTCGAAGGAGTCACCACAATAGCCGTATTGACTGGAACCTTATTCAGGATGGATCTCAAGAGGAGCCGCCTCAACTATAGCAGAATCGCCTCTCATATTCCTTCCTAGGCATCTATTTCGATCTGGGTGCTAATTTCCATCACGACCCCGTCAACAAGATCACTAAGGGAAGCGCCTTGTTCAACTGAGCTTGCATCATCTCTGTCATGGTCAGAAAAATGAGCGGTTTCGCCCGGACTTCTCAAAGCATGAAGATCGGTACCGCTGACTTCTCGGCATGAAGATCGTCGCTGCATTTCTCAAAGATGAAGACCAAAGATTACCAGCTTTCTCATTTTGAATACGCGCCAACCTTGTGAAGACATTCTCTTTCGAAATTCCACTGGTTTCAAGGAAGGATCGTTTTAGAAGAATTTACACTGGAGAAATGAAAGAACCGAGGGGAAAAGATTTAAATACCTGCATATTGGAGGAATTAAGGATTACCGGACCGCATGCTTGCCTCTTAGGTCTCTCTCCTACTTGGGGACTGCAATCCTCGCTCTCTGGTCCGTTTGGCTGGAAGTGGCTTTAACCGGAAATGCTTCGTCAAGACGTCAGAAGATGGTTCACCACGGGGATCTGTCACAACACTCTCCGAAAATTTCTGGAAAACCAACAGTTGTCTCCTCCAAAATTCCTTATACTTATCGGTTACCACCGAGTTTCTCCCAATAGGCCGAAGGGAAGACTCTGCGACACAAAAAATATATCGAAGATCAAAGATAACCGGAGCAGTTCTTTCTAAACCTCCGAAGGGCGAACAAAGGGAACGCCCTGGTCAAATCCCATTTGGCGAGCAGCCCTGTCGATGTTATACGGAGTCACAGTAAGAACTTCGTTGAATAGAGACGGGACATATCCTGGAATGCAGTTGTACGAGTAAATAAATTCTCCAGATTTCATAGTTTCGACATCGATGCGCAACACAAAGATCAGGACCGTCAGAAGCGATAGCAAAAATCTTTGGCTGGACAATGGAATGGTGGACCGGCCCCCATGGACGGAAATCTAAGAAAGACACGTTGTCAAATACGTCCACAAGTTTCGCGCCGCCTTTGGGACGCCTTTTATTCCAACGGAGTATTCTCGAGCCACCATACAAGTTATTGAGCGAATTTCCGGGAGTAGGAGCGTAACTTTTGAAGTGTTCCCATAAGAACGCCCGAAGAAAAGCGAAGTGAATGTGCGACTCCACCTTCTTGTACCCGTTAGAAGCATGCATGTCCATTGCTAAAGCGTCCAAATGAGAATACAAAGGATCCAAGGAACAATGAGCCCGGAGGAAGAACTTCACCCTTCGCCAAACCTTATAGCAATCTTAACAAGGTCACTTCTAATGGTCTTCTTTCCGTAACCATCATCGAATATATCTCTGGATAACCATAAAGACAGAACGCAATCACGCCGAGCTCATTTTCCAGCTCTTGATCCGGCTCACGGGTCTACGGAGACCACTCCGACACCCACCAGGTGTAAAAGCACCTCGCATCCTTTTTCTCCTCCTTGTCCAGTGTCGAATTCCGCCACTTTTTGAAGTATAGCACCATAGTTACTTTGTTCCATATCGTAGAGCTCGTAAGAGAGACTTCCAAAGAACAGCGAGTTCATTAATGCAGCCACACTCTCCAAAGTAATAGTCATCTCTCCCCATCTAGATATGGCCGTGTGAGTAGAAATACGCCACCGAGAAATGAAGGTAATCAAACCCGCGATGTCTTTCCTAATTTCGAGAGTAGGCGATGCCATGACCGCATTGAGGACCTGCGCTTTGGTCAAATTGTCCTTAATGCCTTTATTACTCAACATGCGTCTCATCCATCCTTCGTAAGAACCCAGTGGAGTATGGAAAGTCTTGAAGTCAATAGGAGAAGGCGGATATTCATTTCTCTGGAGACGAAATCTCATCACAAGTGCTGAAGAAGAAAATGGATCAGCCTCCATGTTTTCTGAATTAGAAATCAAGACTATCTTATGAGAAGGATGCCTTCTGGTGTTTGGAAAAGGCAAGGTGAACAACTCATCATCAATGTTCGGCATATCTTTGAAGCTTTCAACACTTCCTGACTTGGTACCAACATTATCTCCGGAAGACATCTCGACAGGAATTCTTTTCTTCATTCCATAATGAAATAAAAGACAGGAGTTAGAACTTGTATGAAAGCACAAGAGACATGTAGTCAGACACGGCAAGACGCAACTCACATCGGAGCACACAAAACCGGTCCAAACACTGGCTTAAGTTCGGTACAAGTTTCAGTCTGGTACAAGTTTCAGTCTGGTATTGATTTCAAGTCAAGTGCAAGTTTCAGTCTGGTACAAGTTTCAGTCTGGTATTGATTTCAAGTCAGGTACAAGTTTCAGACCGGTACAACTTTCAGTCTGGTATTGGTTTCAAGTCCGGTACAAGTTTCAAGTTCGGTGTAAATCTCAGTCAAGCATATATGAGTAAGACCCACGTTCCGGCATACACGGCGGGCCCACGTTCATTCTCACGCATCATAACACGATTTTCTTTATTCATGGGAATCGTGTATGCGAGATTTCAAGCCAAGGTTTTTCCTTTTCAAGATACAACCTAAGAGCTAGGTTTTGCATGTAATGGTGGAGAGACTAAGCATATGCGCATCTTACCAAAGGTGTTTACCTAGAAAGCTAGCAAAAAAAAAAAAAAAAAAAAAAAAGAGTGCGAAACTTACCTTGGACGGCGGCAACGAGCTCCGGCGGACGGACGGCGAGCTCCGGCAGACAGCAGCAGAAACGGCGGTCGGCGACAGCAGCAAGGTTGCGGACGAGAGCTGCTTCACACAAAAAAAAAAAAAAATTCGTGAGAAAAAGAAAGGGAGCTTGGTCTCTTTTATAGACAAAAATTAGAAGAATCCTAATAGAAGAAGGATTCCTCTCTTGTTTGGTTTCCTCTTTTGATTCAAGTACCCAAAGAAAGAAATCGGCCCCACCAAGGATTCCATACAAGCGTGACGGCGTGGGAAACTAGCGGTCGGCCAACACTCTTCCGGGTAAACTCCTTTTATCCTGTCTTTCTCACATATGTATGTCACCATCTCATGCCTACCACACAATAGTGTAACCATTATGTGCTAGGCGGGGGGACTTAATGTTGATGGTGGATTTTCGTTTAAGGTTAAATTTGTAAAAACCTAAAAATCATGCGCCGACATCTTGTAAAACATAAATCCATTTATAAGTGTTGGATACTCCCTCACTTAATTCACCAAGAATGGAGCATATGTAGCAACAATCCCGTTCTGTGAATACATGAAATTCCTCCAGGTTGGAGCATGTAGAAACAATCCCTTCCTGTGAATTTCATATCAGCCTTGTATTTCCTGTACTCATTATCAGTGTGGCATGACGACTGAGTGTTACTCTTACAGAGTAACACGAACCTCCAAGCACTATAATGAAACCATGTACGAAATACCCGTACAGGCTGACTCTCGGTGTGTTATACTAGCCCGAGCCCCTCTCGGTGTGTTATACTAGCCCGATTGAGCCCCTCTCGGTGTGTTATACTAGCCCGATTGAGCATCCGGACTGACCGTATCAGTCCGGATATGATCTGATTGCAGTCATCCAACTCCATAAGCATGATTGGATGACCCCAGATCAATTCCATCACCCCCAAGCAGGTATGGAATACCCACGGCCGACCCCGCATGGTCGGTCATTGGCCTAGCCTGCCAAGAAACCGTTCATACCAAGCATTATGGACGGAAAACACTAAATTAGGGTTTGCGGCATATTACATGTGTCGCAAAACAGTCTCAACCATCCATCTTCGCAGGTATAGATGGAGGGTGTAGATGTAGACTCAAAGGGCCCAGAGCATGTCAACACGTTCACCGTGGGCCCGCCTACACACTTGACCAATCGGTCAAGACCAACAATGTTTGGCCGTGACAAAATCATCACCAAAACAAGAGATGACGCACGGCTTAAAAGCCAAAATTAGGGTTTCAAGTCATCACGCGCGTCCATCTTCTCCGTCACGAATGGTGGGTCACAGATTAGATTAAACAAGGGCCGGTCATACCAGCATGACCACCGTGGGCCCATATACCTCCTCATGTGTTCGGCCAAGGCATATCATGCCTGGTCAATCCAAAACGTGCGTCCAAACTAGCATGGCCGCGCCTCCCAAACCACGAACTGATCTCGACCGCTCAACTTCACCGGATGATTTGAGTGGCTTAGATCACGTTTTCATGGGATAGTCAGGTATGGGTGTGAACACCATCCTACCACCTACACGCTGGTATGATCGACCAAGACCGACCAAGATGTGTCGTCTTGAAACGCGTGCCCGAACTAGGGATGTCACGCCGGTTTCCAACCCTTTGCGGCATCAATTTCTCTGCCGCAAACCGATCTCAACCACTCAACTTTACCGGTTAAATTGAGTGGCCTAGATCGCGCCTTCATGGGACGGTGAGGTGTGGGCGTGTACACCGGCATGCCGTCTACACACATGCCCGGTCGGCCCTCTCCAAATCCCTTTCCATGCTTGGTTTCGACCAAGCTAAAGAGTGATGCTTGCGCACCTCTTCAAAAACCCTAATATCCATTAACGGTCGCATGATGAGTATCTCAAAGATCATCTCATCCGTTCAACTTCACCAGCTTGGTTATACAACCCCGGTCGAGTTATTTGGTCGGTGAGGCGTCATTACCCATCACTTTACCACACCATAATGCAAAGACACATAAAATAAACATGATACTTCACAAGTATCGACTTCTGAATAACACAACGATTATTCAATTCAAAGATTACATGCTATCTTTCGTGGATCCACGATCCACACATTCCGGACATCAATCATGTCACAAACTGGGGATACATACGGGGTATTGGTCTGGCGGTTTACAGCGTGCAGCGTGCAACGCGCCATCACAAGAACGTGTCAGGAAGTCATGGACGGTTAGAGATGAACAGGAGAAGTGGGCAAGACCGGTCGTGTGGCACCAACGCACAACTCCACTACTCCATCACTCCACTTCCTCCACTTCCCACGAGAAACGTGAATAAGGCTCAATGACTTGTATAAATAGGTTCTCCTCCTTATTTTCAACAACGAAAAAGAGACAAGGGAGAAACAACACAAGTTTAGACGAGACAGAAAACCAAGTGTTAATACAAAACGTATTCAAACACCCATAGCTTGCTTGCATCAATCACAAGCCTGCTCACCTTTCTGTTACAAGTCATAAGCAAGCCAACACCTTCACAATCTCAACACCTTCTTCGCTTCCCTCCCTAAGATCAACCCCATCTCCTTCACTTTGTGACCGAAACAAGTCTGGAACGGCCATTTCTTGGTTTAGGCCGGACTTGCACAGATTGATCTCTCGAATCTACAAGCACTCACCGCGCAGTGCATTTGTTTAAGGTTTAGATTCATTCCTCATCCACACCCCAAATTACCAAATTATACAGGAATAGTTTTCACCCATAAACAACTAGGGAACCTACCCTTTTCTCTCAAAGATTCATTTATCAGACTAACCTGGTCTTTTAACTCGGAAATAGCTTGAGAATTAGCCTGGCTTATATTTTTACTTTCTTCTATGCCATGTGAAAGCGTTTGGTGAATCTTATCAGTGTTTCGAATAAACTAGATGAGAGTTTCTTCTAGACTTTAAATTTTCTTATCGGACTGATTCTGAAACTGAGATGGTCCTGAAAGATTCTTAGTATAGCCACCTTGGAGAACATTAGAATTACTAAACTGACCTTGACTCTGGCCCTTAGACCACGAAAGGTTCGGATGGTTTCTCCAACTAGGGTTATAAGTTTCTGAATATGGATCGAACTTCTGAGAGTTATCGAATCTAGTGTTATTGTAAAGAGCATTGGCTTTCTCTTCCATAGTATGGCCTTCCCAAAAAGGCTCCACACGACTACTAGTGTGACCCAATTCTAAAGCTTCAAACCTTTTAGCTATTGCTGCAATTTTGGCATCTGATTCATAGCCTCCTTCTACCCTATTAACGTTTCCTCTGCCTAGAAGAATTGTTTTCTGGGGTATCCTACTATTTTCCCATTATTCGGTCTTTTCGGCGATTTCATTCAAGAATGTCATCGCCGCATCAACTGTTTGGTTTTCAAACCCACCTATACACATAGCTTCCACTATGGTTGTAATGGAATAATCTAAACCTTCATAAAGGATCTGAACTAACCTAACCTTTTCTAAACCATGATGAGGACATTGGGATAATAGATCATTGAACCTTTCCAAATACCTATACAAAGATTCTCCCTCCTGTTGAGAAAACGTGCAGATTTGCGTCCTAATAGACGATGTTTTGTGCCTAGGGAAAAACTTGTTCAAAAAGGCGGATGTAAGTTGTTCATATGTTTCGATTGACCGGAAGCCAAACTATATAGCCACGATTTGGCTTTATCTTTCGGGAAAAAGGGAATAACCTAAGTTTCGAGAGCATCATCATCAAGATCTCTAATTTTTAGGGTGCTACAAATTTCTTCAAAATCCCTAAGATGGAAATAGGGGTTTTCATTTTCTTTCCCTAAAAAGATTGGGAGCATCTGTAAGGTCCCAGATTTTAGTTCATAATTTGCTTCCGTTTCAGCTAACCTGATACACGAGGGACAAGTAGTCCTAGTCGGGTTCAACAAAGCTTTCAAAGTTGCACTTTCTGGCACTAACGGAATATTAGGGATTGTCTCCTCAAACGGACGTTCAAAAACGGACTCTTCAAAAATCGGACTTTCTAAATTGAGGTAATCGAGACGCTTAGAACTACTAGGTTTCTCTTTAACAAATCTACCTAGGGCGTCTCTTTTATGTTCCGGCATGCAAAAGAATAAGGAAGGGGATTCTATACAATCACAAAACAAGGCTGACTCAACCAAATCAAACCTATTGATTTCTAACAAACAAAAAGCATGATGGATCCACTTAGATTGTTTCTAGACCAGCTTCTAATCATTCGCAAATGAATTCGTTACAATTTAAGCAAACCCCTCTGGAATCAATCCGAGTCAAAGTAAGTTGAATAGAGGCGAGGGAAGCTCAGTGGAGCTTTGATACCCAAGGCCTCACCGGAATTACAATGCGGCGCGCGAGTCATGCATTCAACTCACGAAACCATCATGAACTTTGAAGTATGCTTAAAAGAGTAACCAATATTTTTCGAATGACTTTCCTATTAAGCTCGTTACCCTATCGGTCTTGTTCTAGTCAAAATTTTAAGGCTTAGGTTCGCGTAGGTTATGTGTTCCTAAGGCGGGCAAGAAGAGAACGGTGATGAAATCCGAACCCTTATCTTGTATGTCCAGGCCTTGCCCTTTACTAGAAAATTAAAGCACTCGTATTCAAGTCCTCGATATATGCAAACGAAATAGTCCAAGAACTCGGCGACAGGGGATTCGCGAGTCTTCGAGAATCTTACCTCCCGTTCCGGACGGGGATGAATCGGTTGTAGTCGACTCGGGCCACCGACTCCTATGTCGGTGTACGAACCCCAAGGTGCGAGACAATATCGTAATTGTCCTCCTTCTCTGCAAACAATTTATATTTAAGACTACCCTTCTGTAGGGTTTAAAAAATAATGTCCAAAGTCCCAAAAATGTCCAAAAATTACAAAAAAAATTATAAACCCTAATACAGTTTTCGAAAAAAATAATAATAATAATAAAAAAAAATCTTTGTCTCTTCCTCGTTTCTTTTCGCTTTGTCTTTGACTCCAAGTCTTTAGTTAATCACCAATATCTTTGGCTCAGCTTTCTTTTCGATCCAATATCCAAACCTGTAATCAAAACACAAATACCCAAGAAAACGTAAAATAGAACAAAAGAATAAAAATCACTAAAAACCTAAAAACAAGTCCGCGTCGGCGGCGCCAAAAATTGATGTGGTTTTAATTGTTGTTGTAAAGTGGTAAGAAAGATGTCGTTCACTCAGACTTGTGAAGATTCAATTTTAGGTTCAAACTCAATAGAAAACTTACAAAGTTGTTATCAAGATTATAAAAAGCACCGAGACTCAGGATTCCACCATTGACCAATTAAGTGATTCAATTTAATCAATATTCATGCAATTCTTTGTGTTTGAAGTGATTCTAATTTATTGCCTCAAGTAGATTTTCGAAGTAACAATTGTAAACACTAAGCATGAAACATCAAAAGTCTTAAACTAAGCATGCTCCATCAAAACGAATCACAATCATTCAATAAAAATTTGTTTCCAATATTAGTTCCATGCAAATAATCATAAAAGAAATTGCAAAAATTAATTAAAATAGAAATATACCACTTTTCATGGAACAATGGCTTCCTCCGTCGCCTCGGCTAAGGGGTTTAGCTCCTCATGTTATTCACGTGCTCAAAGTAGGTATTCATAGCTCAAAAGTGTGAAAAACAAGATAAAACTACTAAAACAGCGACTTTGTAATAGATATAATTGTTACAGAAGTCACTGTTACAGAGAAACCTTTAACAGAACTGTTGCGAACACTATCAATTGTTACAAGAATTGTGACAAAAAGGTATGGAATTTGAAACTAAAGGTCACGGTTTCTGCGACTTTCTTTTAGTGTTGTTTTTTGTTCTTTTTCCTCCTCTCGCCTGTGAGTTGTGAAATCGTCTCTGCACCTCCTCTGCTAGTACCCCTAGGTCTCGAACACCCTCTGTTGGACTCCTATCAACCTATATATACTCAATAGGTCAATCAAATCCCGATGAAATCTTCCCTGCCTTTCACCAAAAGTTACGGTTTTATTTCCTTTTTCTTCTCACGCGGTTTCTCTGACTCAGCCAAAACTCTCGCAAGAGATAGAAAGAAATCTCACAGAATCTATTCTCCTCCCTGTCTCACGTAACTTCTGAATTTAAAACAGAAAAATATCCGAGTATATACCTTTCCTTGTTTAGCCGGATTTCGATGATACATCCCAATTTAAATGAATCCAATTACCGTGATAGCTCTGTTCATCCCCGAAAGTCCAGGCTCAATAAATTTGA
The DNA here is from genome assembly GCA_023531295.1 of Papaver armeniacum. NCBI lineage: Eukaryota > Viridiplantae > Streptophyta > Magnoliopsida > Ranunculales > Papaveraceae > Papaver > Papaver armeniacum. The sequence goes on along the minus strand of JAJJWW010018681.1, from coordinate 35,443 downwards.
GTGATTGAATCTCCACCGAAAATCTCAAACATCCAAACAAACCCGAGAGTATTTGTTTCTCTGTTTTATCGAAAAGTGATGATAAACCTCATTTTCTCGCAACCAAATCCTCTACCAACCCTGTTTAATATTATCAGGCCAATATGAACCCAATCCAGCAAGAACGGTCGATAAAAACTCCACCAATACTCGCCTGAAAAATCACGCAGAAAACTGATTTTCAAATTATTTTTTTCCCGCCAAAATCTGTGGAAGAAGAAGACTACCCCTTATCGGACTAGGGGTGCGAATAGCATATGGTCACCCCTTATCAGTGATTGCCCCTTAATAATTTGTGGGGTGTAAATAGCAACACTCCTGGGTGCCTTATAACATTTTTTGGGTGCCTTCAACGCTTCTTCGGGGAGTCCAAAAACCACTTTTCGAGCCAATTTCTCCACAAAAGCTTATTTCACCAAAAGCACCTACAAAGACATAAAAATCCATAATAAATACAAAATCGAGCACTAACAATATATACAATTGAAACTATATCAGACATAAAAATGTGTCTATCAAACACTCACTAACCCTTTCTCCAATTGCTGCCAAAGAATCAACTATAATCTTCAAATTCTGCAAATAAACCAATATAGAGAGATTTCCTTTCTTTAAGCCATATAATTGATTCCTTAACATACTCTTCCTAGCCAGGAATTGATTCTTAAAACTAACTTCAGGAAAAGACCAAATCTCTTTTGCAGTTGATAAACCCAATACATCTCCAGAAACTGATGGAGTGAAAGTTGCTTTTAGACAGCTCATAACAAACGAATCAACTTTCTTCCAATAAACCCATCTTGGATTTAACACAGAAATCCCATCAGTAGTAATATATTTAGAGGGTTCTCTTTCAGTACCAGTAACATAGCCATATAGATCGGTCGAAACTAAGATTGACTCGCCATAGAAGAAAATTTGATGAATCTAATTTTGACGATACAAAATTTGAGATATTTGAGAAAGGTATTGAGAAGTTTAGAGAATTACCATCTTGATTTGTACCAGCGGAAGCCATATTCTTTCTTCTTTGATAGACAATAACAGACATGAACAATCTGATCTAAAATTGTTGTTGGATCAAGAAATCAAATTTGATTCTTGATATAAATTATGTAACCTAGAAACAGATCAAAACAAGATCTGGTAAGAAACCGAAAAAGGTATCGTAAAATTGTATGATTGATTCCTTAAACTTCCTGAGAAAGTTGTGTATGAAAAATTATTTGCAGAGAAATTTTTGTTGTAGGATCGTTCCCAATGATACCATGAGAAACTATGAAAAGGATATTATTGAAAGTGTTGTTCTTACACAAGCTATCATTAGCTATTAATACAGCCACAGTGTAGTGTCATTACAGACACACAGATGACTCACACACTCACAACACTAATATAAGTCAAGTCAACTAATGTTGACTTGACAGATACATATAATATCTAATAATTAATGATGAATTATAAAACCTAAGAAACTGAAGAACATTGAAAAACACAGAGAGTTGTCTTCTCTTACCCACATATTATAGACACTGACACAGAAATAACTATTTGTGTAATGAAGGCTAACTTACACACACATGATGTCAATCCTGCTAACCTACTCATGACCAATGAGAGAGTTACAACTCATAGAGTACTCCTGAACCAATGAAAGAGTGACAGCACATAAGTGAGTTAAACAGAATAGTTATTCTGTTACTATCCCCCCTAAAGCTGAGCAGAGCTGTCTTGGGCAGAACTTTCAGCTTGTCCCTCAAGAGAGCAAATCTTGGTCCCGACAATCCTTTGGTAAAAATATCTGCAGGTTGGTCAATAGTAGAAATGTAGGTGATTGAGAGATCCCTGGCCTGAACCAATTCCCTGACAAAATTATAGTTTATTGCCAATGTTTCATTATAGAATGAAAAACTGGATTTGAAGAATATGATATGGCACTAATGTTGTCACAAAGCAGAGATGGAGCAATAGGAAGAAAAATGTGCAAGTCTATGAGTAATTTGCAAATCCATAAGACCTCAGCTGCAGAATTAGCAAGGCTTCTAAACTCAGCTTCAGTGGAAGATCTGGCAACCGAGTGTTGTCTTTTGCTTGACCAAGAGATTGGACTTGAGCCAAAAAAATATGCAATAACCACCAGTACTTCTTCTAGAATCAGGGTCACCAGCCCAATCAGCATCACTAAAACCATGAACTGCAGTTAATCCTTTGCTAAACAAGATGCCATAGTCAATGGTGCCTTTAACATATCTTAATATCCTCTTAGCAGCAATGAGATAATCAGTTGTTGGATTTTGCATGTGCTGGCATACTTGATTCACAGCAAAGCAAAGTTCTGGTCTAGTCCAAGTGAGATACTGGAGAGCACCAACAAGAGATCTATAAGAAGTAGGATTGTCAAGAGGAGTACCTGAACCAGCTAGAAGTTTGCAATTTGGAACAATAGGTGAAGAACATGGTTTAGCTCCAGCCATGTCATACTTGTCAAGAAGATCAAGAGAATATTTTGTTTGAGACATGAAGAGACCTGAGGCATTTTTCTTGACCTCCAAACCTAAAAAATAGTGAAGTGATCCTAAATCTTTGATAGGAAAGTGAGTTTGCAGGTCATTTATAAGCTCTTGACAGTAAGACTTTGAATTACCTGTCAGCAAAATGTCATCAACATAGACAAGGATAATAGTAATTCTTGAACCTGATTTCTGAACAAATATAGATGAATCTGCAGAAGAAGGCTTAAAATTGTAGGATAATAGAACTTGCTGAAGTTTGTCATACCAAGCTCTTGGAGCTTGCTTGAGACCATAGAGAGATTTATGAAGCTTGCAAACTGGTAGGCCTGGAAATGTGTTTATATTTAGCCTACTTGTTATAACCGCAAGTGCACGGTGTCTAGTCTGTAAGACAGGGCATGTACGGGTCGAACCACAGAGACTTGTGGTGCTATGTGTGATCTAAGGCTTGGCTTCACTAAGTTTCAGATGATATTGTGACAAACAGGGGATTTTGTTGCCGATACGGCTGAGTTTGCATTAGTGACTAAGAAAGTGAAATAAGATGTGACAGTGACAATGGGATACTAGGGTCTTCAATTCCACCACTAACCTACACTATGTCTTCAACTCATGATATTACTCTTGTTCCTATGACAGATAAGGGAGAGGTGTCAAGTCTGCCCTAAATCTAAGGTGTTTCTCCGCTTGATAGTTTAATCACAACTAAAATATCTCTCCATAGTATTAACTGTCTATCTAAAGCACAGCTAATCTAAGGATTAATAACAATCTGGTTGAGTTGGGTTGTAGCATAAGCAACACAGAGGGATTCAAACTACAGTAAATACATGGCATGTACTGTGAGAGCAAAGTGTTATCATACTGAGATTAATTTCTATCTAGAAAATATTCAAGCATTCAAGAACAACATATGATGTGAGAAAAACACAATAGCAAGTTAGGGTTTCATCTGAACCCTAGCAATTTGAATTAGAACATGATATGAACAATTAAACTACAATTAATCCTAATTGGTGCTCTGGCTAGCCTGTGCATCAAGTTTTCAAACACATCTCCACCTATTTATACATGCAAGAACACAAACCCTAATTCTCTTCCAAAACAGAGATTAAAATCAAAATACTCTCACCCACGTTGCTCAATCCTCTGAATCAGTGTCAGCTCTGTTCAATCGCCTCTGAGAACACCATGCATCGACTGTGGTACAAACCCTAGCTTTAAATCATCTCAACCCTAGCTTCTAGGTTATGAGAGAAGATAAAGGTGGATATGGGTGAACCTAGGCTTGCTAAGGTGTTTATGGTTGTGTTGTTGTCAGGGAAAAAGGATGGTGGTGGCTGAAGCGGCTGTTGGTCGGGTGAAGGAGGTATGGGAGAGGAGATGGGCTCTGCAACTGTCGGGGGATGAATGAGAGAAGAGAAGAAAGAGAAGAGGAAGAGAGGAATGGGTAAGGTCGACTAGGGTATAGGGTATGTGATTTTTGTTGTGAAGCACGTGCATCAGGGGAAGATGAGGAGGCTGTAGCGACCGTTGGATTTAGCGGGTGAAGATCTTAACGGCTCAGGATATAGGCAGTTCTGGTGTTGAGCGGAAGCAGCAAACTTCGATGCGCGTGGAAGCAACGAGCGTTGGATGAAGATCTAACGGTTCTGAATGGATGGGCTCGGATCCGGGTCACGGGTAGCTCAAGCCCATGTCTTGTAAGTTGGGTTGCAACTGATTCGCGCGCGGGCTTTGGCTTTCTGCTCCATAGACGCTTGCCTCCAACTTTATGCTCTTTTGGCTCCTCAGATTCTCCGAATTTTATTTATTACCTAAAAACACAAAATTAATTAATACAAATATTTATTCTTGAAAACAAAGAAAACACAGAAGTTGGGATAATATCTGATTTCTAAGCACAAAAGATGAGTAAAATGCCAATAAAAAGGTGTATAAATATGCAATATTTGGCACTCATCAAATACCCCCAAACCTGAATTTTACTTGCCCTCAAGTGAAACAGAAATTAAGAAATCCTAACTATACCACTATCGTGGGTCTCTCGAATGCATTTAGCGTATGCACTAAGCCTTTAAACCCCTAGGTGTCCCTAGTGGACGAGTTGTAGTCTCGTGAGGGTTTACCAGAGGTGTACCCACAAAACCTTCTCCAACTTCAGAGTGTAAAAGAGTCTCAAGCATCCAAGGAGCTATGAGGACATAGAGTTTCTGCATGCTAGTAACAAAAGTTAGAACTACTAAAGAACGCATTCTCATCCTTAAGTCTTGAGCGAGAAGTAACCATACCATACGAAAGAATTCGGATTCGATTGTGATCATAAGCCTCGACTTCTGCCTCACCATTAGGGTTTTATGATAATTGCACTCAAAAAGATCGCTTTTTAGTCTCTCATGTGTGCGAGCGGGAATAAAGAGAGAAATCATGCACACGTTGTAGGTAAGAAGGATAACCTTCCGAAATAATTTCCGGAGACTCCACAGAAGTGTGGACAAAAAGAATCTTTTTCTGATGATCTCTAAGAAAGGAAATCAACCATTAGAAAGGGGTGGGAGTACTCACTTACCTTCTCACCCGATCGGAAGTTAATATCACTCTCTCATAAGAACCATAGAAACGTCTTCAATCTCCGGTCTTCGGTCTTCAACTATTGATGACGAACTTCTGAACTTCACAAAAACTTGACAATTTTTAACTTTTCTACTCAAATTCCTTGTTGTTTGGATTTTTCTTCTTGAACTCTTCTTTACCATGGTGGTATTAAAACTAAAAATAAACTACAATATTTTTGGATTTTTGATTTTTTTTTTTTTTTTTTTTTTTTTTTTTTTTTGAAGTGAAATGAAAATAATGACAAAAACAATGAAACTACTAACTCCATGGGCAAAGGACTTTATCACTCAATTTTTCTACAACTTGTATTGTCTTGATTTTATAAATTTTATTAATTCTCATCTTCTTTTTCTTTGTTGCATGTAAACCTTGGACTATATCAACTTTTCTTCAAATATTCTGATGTTGCTCCGCTTGCTGACGATGATGTGTTTCTATGGGTTCGCTGATTGAGAGAGAGAGTGATGCTAACTGCAAATCGATATTTAGAAGGAGTTTTCTTCTTTAAACGTCACCCTCATGATTGACAAAAACTAGCACTCAAGAGATCAAAAGTAGTGCTGAAATTGGTGCGAAGTTGGGTAGCTCACCATTCCTACCCGTAATTGACGTACGGTGACACACACTCTAACAGCTTTTCTAGAAAGTTGCAAAAAATTGAAGGTTGGTGCCTCACTTGATGTAAAATGGGTAGTCTCCACTATGGGTGATCACAATTCTACTACCGAATATCTAAACAGCACCTAATTCGCTCTCTGGTATGGTTAAATCCAACTTTAACGCTCTAATCAACTAAGAAACCCGATTGCGTTTTCCGGTACTTCCAAATTCTGTTATTTCGGTCAGACTCTCTATGTAAACATAGCTAGAAGCATGCTAGTGACTCTAAAATCTCTAAAAGTTGGAGGTTTTTACAAAAAGAGTTTTTTTTTTTTTTTGAAAATAAAAAATTAAAAAGACTAAAAACTCTAAATGCAAATGCAAATGTACCCCCAAACCTAAATCAAACATTGTCCTCAATGTGTCAACAGATGGTAAAATTTTGAACAGCCACATACCATGAGAACTATCTTGATAAGAGAAAAGGGAAGAGATTACTGGATGTCGGCGGGAGCACGGTTAGAGCTTCACTAGTCAAGGCTAGAATCCAACATTCTCGATGGAGATCATATCGGATTAGCACAATATATGCACAAGAAGACTCAACCGATTCAAGAAAGAAAAATTTAACAAGTCCTCTTGGATTATATACAAAAATTCACCATATACCAACAATCTAAAGAGTTGAGGGTCAACCCAATAGAAAATATGTACAAACATCAACAAATCTTACACAAATATAATATGAGAGTGCAAGTAAGACTGTGTATGTGAATGATTTTCCCCCAAACCTAAACTTGTGAACGGGTGTGTTTTTGAGCACAAAATCTTGCAATTTTAAAGGTACATCATGCAAAAGGTCTAAGTCAAAATGAGTTTTGCTAAGAACAGAGCAGACATACACTTTCCAACTTGTGGCTCCCTAAAAGTGTTATATTTTGATGCAAAATAGTCCAAGAGGACTTGGGAAGCACAAAGTTCTAGGCCTAAATTAGGCATTTTCAGAAAAGTTGGTTTTGCAATTTTGTTACAAACTACACCTAGGTCGGGTGGAGGAGTTTCAATCTGTGACTTAGGAGAGAGGTTAGGTACATCTAAGTTGTTTTCATGTATAAAATCATTTGCACCATCACACACTTTCCTAAAGTCAGAAGAGGGTAAATCATGTTCACCTGCATAGAACAATTCATCAATCTCCATGTCATAATCATCATCACTCTCATGCATAACATAACTAGGAGAGATATCATGCTATAACCTAGGCATGGAATTAGACACATGCATTGAATCATCTGTGTCAACAGACAATTCAGCTATTCCTAGGTCACAAACAGGTGGTAAGCATGCTCAATTCCACATGACAATTGCAAAGGTTCCACATCAACAGCACATGTATGAATATCAGAAGAAGCATCATTCATAGGGTTCACAGGAGAGACACTTAATGTCTCTGAACCTAAAGATTCCACTACATTTTCAAAATACACATGCTCTTCATATTCATCATCATCATCATAGAAAAAATGCATCTCTCCATTCAAAATGGTAGTATTTTTAGTGTACTCATCTACCTCTAGATTAGGTTCATATTCAGTGTTAGTTGCATGAGTAAGACTAGAAACACTATTTTCAACATTATCAGGAATAACAAACATCCTATCATTTTGTAACTCAATCAGGTTCCTTTGAAGAATCACAGTGAGTTGTTCTATTGAAGGAGAGTCTTCACTAGTGGGTATGCATTCCTCATATGGATATTCACTGTATGGTTGAGCATGAGGTTCACTAGAGAAGGGAAATTCAGACATGTTGCTATATGGATGGTGATGTATTGCATTCATTTCAAGCCTAGCATTTTGCTCCATGAGTGTTTCCATTATTGATTGCAAACTAGGAGTTGGGGGAGTATAAAATTGTTCATCTCCCCACTGTGGTGAATGATGCATGTGTGCAGGTTGATTATGGTCCCAATGATTGCCAGTATAGTCACTTCTAGACAATTCGTACATTAGATTATCTTGGCTTTCCCTAGACTGCCTAAAATCATGCAAAATATAGCAGTTCTCGGCAGGGTGGTCTAAGCTACCACATAAGGTACAAGCATACATTTCATATTGCTTAGGGAAATTAGATTTGACAGATTGCTCATGTAATTGCCTTTCTAAAGCAGATACTTGAGCTTCTAATTGATCTAAAAGTGATGACTGGGTATGAGAAAAGTGTTCATTTTCAACATGTGGTGGATGATGCATGTGCTCATAATGATTAGGGTATGTGAGGTCAGGGCCCTGAGAAGGCTCATAAAATTCCCTAAAATCACTATGGTATGTGGGAGTTCATACTTTTGAAGCATGCCCGTAAGCAAGCTCTCTAATTGATTTGTTTGTATCCCCAGTTGCAGACCAAAATCCTGACATGATTTAACAACTCAAATTGAACTCAAAACCCAGTTGTAATGGGCTAAGTTTGGTTTTAGTGGGATTGGTTTATTGGGTTTCATTTGGTTTATTGGGTTTTATTTTGGAAAGTATAGCCCAGTGGAACTGTGGGCTCAGTTTGGTTTAAGCCCAGGTTATGCAAAAATCAGTTTGGTTTAAATGGGATTTGGTTTATTGGGTTTCAGCTCAGATTATGTTTGCAGCCCAGTTTGTGTGCAATTGCACAGCCCAGTGGAAAGGCACAGCCCAGTGGTTGGGCTTCAGCTGTTTAGGTGCAGCCCAGCTTACAGTTTGGTTTATTGGGCTCAGTTTTGGTTTGTCGGCCCAGGTTGGGTGAAAATATAAAGCCCAGGTTGTTTTGCAAAGCCTAGTTGGGTGTGGGCTCAGTTTTTGTGTACAGCCCAAGAAATGGCTTCTAGGTGAAAGTTGCGTAACAACCAGAGTTTGATTCAATCGACCCAACTTTGGGTGGGTTTCGAGTTAAGAAAGGTTTTCTATGGTCGGGCAAACACAGAGCAAGGCAAACTCGGCTTGGACAAATCAAAGCAAATGCACTGCAAACATGCATAGGTTGTGTGCACAACACAGGACAGGGCAGGTTTCAGCTCAGCACAGGTTGGGTGGAGGTTGGCAGCTCAAGTACAACTTGGCTAGTTTGCACAACACAGCTTAGACACAGCACTGGTTAGGTGGTCACAGCACAGCTGTGAGTTCAGCTCAGCACAGGGCAATACAAGACAGCCTAGGCTGGCAGCTCTCACAGAACTAAGCACACACAGAAGTGCTTCTATTGTAGGAGACTTACACAGCACAGCGTAGCAAACTCACAGAACAAGAGACACAGCACAGAGTAGGGCAGATGGCTCACAATCTTATTCAAATGCCACAGGGTGTCAACTATATGCACCACCAACTGCAGGGCAGATGGGTTGTGGTGGTTACAGGTTTCAAGCAAAGTTTGGCAAGCTCACAGAGAATATCACAGATATGGTTGACAAAGAAAAGTATGCATAGGCTCAGGGCTAAGTTGTGTCAACTCACTCAGTTGACTTCACTTGGCTTTCATAGGCTAACTCCAACTTGCAGCTTCAGGGGGCCAGCAAGGTAACATGGTAGAGCAATACACTTGGGTAAGCTCAGGGTTTGCTCAATCTCACAGCTTCACAAGCAGATTATACTATCAACAAAGAACACAAACTCACAGCAATGACATCTGTTTCTAAGCACATAGCAGTGCTGGTGATTGGAATACTCAGCACAGCTTAGGTCAGGCACAGATTAAATGCACAGGGTCAATTAATGTCCTTGGTTTCCACAGGTTAAGCTCAGGGTTGACACAAGCACATAACACACAATATTTGGCTACCCAAGTTCAGAGCATGCACAAAGTTGACAAGGCAACGCTCAGCAAATTCATGCAATAAAAATGACTCAGCAAGGAGGTTGTGGTATGCTCAGGGTATGCTCAGGTTTATGCTTAGAGTTGGTTATGCTCAGAGTTGTCGGAGTTAAGCTCAGGGCAGGTGCTCAGGTCACAGATTCACAGGTCTAGCATGCAAGGGGTGCAGAACAGCTATTCTATCATGCAACACATTGGGTCACAGATGCACAGGTCATTCAACAGGTTTAACAGGCAACCAGGGTAGTGCTCATGAGATTTTCAATCAACTCGGGGGTGATCTCAACAGGTCATTAACATGTTTGGCTAAGCTCATAATTCACAGCAACATGCACACAGAGCAATTCAGGGATTGAGAGAAGCTTACATATTGAAATGACCAGCTCAGCAAGTAGGAATGTTACTTAGATACCCACGTTGCACTTTTCTTTTCCTCCTTGGCTTATGCTCCGGTGTTTTGCGAGTACACCAGCAACTCAGCGGGAGAGTTTTAGTTCTCGGTGTCCGTGCGGAGAAATAAAGAGTTTCGGAGGCGATAGTTAGCGGCTAGAGTTACGGGGCAAAAATTTTGAGGTGCACGAGGTGTTAATCGAAGAGTTACAGACCTTTGAACATGGTCATATGGTAGCTAATTGACCGAATGGGGTTAAGAAAGCTTAAAAGAAACAATATCAAGGCTAAGGTGCAAATGAACCGAGATGCATGAGAACAATGATGCTAATTCTGACTAACACTAAAGAACTAAGAAAGGGATGCAATTATAGCTAATAAAGCAACACTACAATGTAATGAAATATGCACTAGATGCAAAGATGCAAATGACAGATGAAGTTAGACTACAATGCAGATTATGTATTGACAATAAAAATCAAAGGTGAAGCTTAACTAAACTTATACTAATACAGGTGTTACAAAGAACAATTTAAAGTAAATATGTACGAGGGAGGACTGGAACTCAGTAAAACAAGCCAACAATCAACAGGGCACACGCCAAGTCCCCGGCAACGGCGCCAAAAACTTGGTAGGCCTGGAAATGTGTTTATATTTAGCCTACTTGTTATAACCGCAAGTGCACAGTGTCTAGTCTGTAAGACAAGGCATGTACGGGTCGAACCACAAAGACTTGTGGTGCTATGTGTGATCTAAGGCTTGGCTTCACTAAGTTTCAGATGATATTGTGACAAACAGGGGATTTTGTTGCCGATACGGCTGAGTTTGCATTAGTGACTAAGAAAGTGAAATAAGATGTGACAGTGACAATGGGATACTAGGGTCTTCAATTCCACCACTAACCTACACTATGTCTTCAACTCATGATATTACTCTTGTTCCTATGACAGATAAGGGAGAGGTGTCAAGTCTGCCCTAAATCTAAGGTGTTTCTCCGCTTGATAGTTTAATCACAACTAAAATATCTCTCCATAGTATTAACTTGTCTATCTAAAGCACAACTATTATAAGGATTAATAACAATCGGTTGGAGTTGGGTTGTAGCATAAGCAACACGAGAGGATTCAAACTACAGTAAATACATGGCATGTCTTGTGAGAGCAAAGTGTTATCATGCGAGATTAATTTCTATCTAGAAAATATTCAAGCATTCAAGAACAACATATGATGTGAGAAAACACAATAGCAAGTTAGGGTTTCATCGAACCCTAGCAATTTGAATTAGAACATGATATGAACAATTAAACTACAATTAATCCTAATTGGTGCTGCGCTAGCCAGCATAAAGTTTTTCAAACACATCTCCACCTATTTATACATGCAAGAACACAAACCCTAATTCTCTTCCAAAACAGAGATTAAAATCAAAATACTCTCACCCACGTCGCTCAATCCTCTCGAATCGGTGTCGGCTCCGTTCAATCGCCTCGAGAACACCATGCATCGACTGTGGTACAAACCCTAGCTTTCAATCATCTCAACCCTAGCTTCTAGGTTATGAGAGAAGCTAAAGGTGGAGATGGGTGAACCTAGGCTTGCTAAGGTGTTTATGGTTGTGTTGTTGTCAGGGAAAAAGGATGGTGGTGGCTGAAGCGGCTGTTGGTCGGGTGAAGGAGGTATGGGAGAGGAGATGGGCTCACGCAAGCGTCGGGGGATGAAGGAGAGAAGAGAAGAAAGAGAAGAGGAAGAGAGGAATGGGTAAGGTCGACTAGGGTATAGGGTATGTGATTTTTGTTGTGAAGCAGGTGCATCAGGGGAAGATGAGGAGGCCGTAGCGACCGTTGGATTTAGCGGGTGAAGATCTTAACGGCTCAGGATATAGGCAGTTCTGGTGTTGAGCGGAAGCAGCAAACTTCGATGCGCGTGGAATCAGCGAGCGTTGGATGAAGATCTAACGGTTCTGAATGGATGGGCTCGGATCCGGGTCACGGGTAGCTCAAGCCCATGTCTTGTAAGTTGGGTTGCAAGCCCGATTCGCGCGCGGGCTTTGGCTTTCTGCTCCATAGACGCTTGCCTCCAACTTTCTGCTCTTTTGGCTCCTCAGATTCTCCGAACTTTATTTATTACCTAAAAACACAAAATTAATTAATACAAATATTTATTCTTGAAAACAAAGAAAACACAAGTTTGGATAATATCTGATTTCTAAGCACAAAAGATGAGTAAAATGCCAATAAAAAGGTGTATAAATATGCAATATTTGGCACTCATCAAATACCCCCAAACCTGAATTTTACTTGTCCTCAAGTGAAACATAAATTAAGAAATTCTAACTATACCACTGTCGCGGGTCTCTCGAATGCATTTAGCGTATGCACTAAGCCTTTAAACCCCTAGGTGTCCCTAGTGGACGAGTTGTAGACTCGTGAGGGTTTACCAGAGGTGTACCCACAAAACCTTCTCCAACTTCAGAGTGTAAAAGAGTCTCAAGCATCCAAGGAGCTATGAGGACATAGAGTTTCTGAATGCTAGTAACAAAAAGTTAGAACTACTAAAGAATGCATTCTCATCCTTAAGTGCTGAGCGAGAAGTAACCATACCATATGAAAGAATTCGGAAGAGATTGTTGAGATGATGCCGCGACATTGCAAAACGGGCATTTAGGTGAATCGGGAGGAGCAACCAAAGATGACTAGCTGCAAGTCTTAGTAGGGAGACTACGCACAACAGCGACGGCATAGTTTCGATGCATGGTTGGTAGGAAGGGTAACAACAGATGTCTTGTTATTAGACATCAGCCTAAGAGAGTCACCGGACGCCGTAGATGTGTTTGAAGAAGGCGGGCTATCAATGGAGGTACTGCAAAGAATTAGCGACTGCGAGCAATGGAACCGACACCGAAACGTGTGCGGGAGGAATAAGTGAAGCGAGAAAAGAGGAGTGGAAGATACGGATGTAGGTATGAAAAAGAAAGGGGAAAGAGAGATTACCTGTGGGGATCCCTCGGGAAGATGGTAGTCCAGGAGCTGGAAGCTGCAAAAGGAAAAGAGGACTCGTCGAATACAACATGACGCGACCAATAAACACGACCAGAGGGAATGTGCAAACACTTATAACCTTTGCGAGTGGCACAATAACCCAGAAAAGCACAAGGAGATGAGCGGGTTTCAAGTTTATTAGATCGATAGTCTCTAAGATGGGGAAAACATAGGCAACCAAAAGTCCGAAGAGACAACAAGTGCAGGACTTTATTAAAGAGCAACTCATAAGGAGACTTAATACCTGTAGGAACAGAGGGAATGCGACTCATAAGATAAGTATAAGTGGAGAAAGCATCGTACCAAAAACAAGGCGGAACGGAAGCCATTGAGAGAAGTGTTAAACCGGTTTCAACTATGTGACGATGTCGTCTTTCGCCAAGACCATTCTGAGCAGATGTATGGGGGCAAGTAAGGCGATGTTGGGTACCATTTTGTTGTAAAATTTTAGCAAGCTTATTATATTCAAGATCAAGTTATCGTTTGGAATACTTTGATTTTTCGACCAAAGAGAGTTTGCACTTGACGATAAAAGACGTCAAAAATACCAATAACGTCAGATTTTGTGTACATAGGATAAATCCAAGTGAAACGACTGAAAGCATCAACAAAAATAATATAATACCGAAAACCTTCATTAGATAAGAGTGGAGCAGGACCCCAAACATCGGAAAAAATAAGATCCAAAGGGTGTTCATAAACTGTAGTGCTAGATGTAAAACTAAGTTTATGACTTTTATTAGCTAAACAAGACTGACACATAGAGAATTTGAATGTAGAAACAGGTAAACTATGCTTAGAAACAACGGCTTTGACAGTTTTGAGCATTGGATGCCCTAAACGAGAGTGCCACGTTTGTAAAGAAGTGCGTTCACCAACAAAAAGCGAGCGGTGTAAACCGGGAAGAAGGGTATAAAGACCCTCCTTATTAAGCATTCCTCGAAGTACTACCTCCCAGGTTTGGCGATCCTTCACAAGGCAAAAGAGTCATAGAATTCAAAGAAGACATTATTGTCACGACGCAATTTAGAGACAAATAATAGATTTTTGGAGAGATGTGGAACATGAAGAACATTAGGAAGAAGAAACTTACGAGTGGGAGTTGCAAGAATACCATCACCGGTATTTGAGATTGGCAAGGAAGAGCCTCCAGCAGTCCGAATAGAATCAGGTCCATTGTACTCATAATGAGTATGTAAGTTGCTGAGATTGTTGGTCATAGGATTCGTCGCACCACTGTCAGGAAGCCAATCATAGGCATAAACAGATTGAGGAGAAGCAACATATGCAGCGGGAGCATTGGAAGAGGGACGTCTGCCTCTATTAGCCGTATTCTTGGGTGGTGGCCTTTTGTCACGAGGAGGATAGGTCACTGTATCCAACCTTTTGCGACAATCTCGAGCATTGTGAAAATGTTTAATACATATTTGACAGATAACAGCTGGTTTTCCATCTCTTGTAAGAGGAACATCCGCAGAATTATTCACAGAGGCAACATTAGCAAGTGGTTGAGAGAGAGCAACCCAGTTCTCACAAGCAAATACACGGAGATCATAAGACAGCAACATAGATTCAAATTTATCAGTTGTGATAACACCCATTGTGGTGATTAAAGAGCTAACAATTGATTCATAAGATGAATCAAGACCCTTAACAACATAATGGCGAAATTCTTTGTCGGAGACTTCAACACCACTGGCAGCAAGAGAATCCACTATATTCTTCACGGATTGAATGTAATCTGACATAGTTGAGCTTCCTTTCTTGACAGAAGAAAGCGACTCCTTAAGATGAATAAGATGGGCGTCTGTTTTGGATGCAAAGAGAGCATCGAGTTTCGTCAGGATAGAGAAAGAAGTATCACATGTTTTAACCTTGGCTAGAAACAGGAGCGATAGAGATGACATAATCCAACCAAGAAGCAACTTATCATGCGCCTCCAAGTCGAAACAATGGGTTAGGAAGATCATTGACGAGAACCTATGGAGCTGCAAAAGAACCGTCAACAAATTTTTCCAAGTCATATCCACAGAAATAGGGTGTGAACTGAGATTTCCATAGAAGGTAATTACAGCTAGTCAATTTTTAGAAATAGCACCATGAAGTCGTTCAAAAGGTGTTTGATCCATAGACACAGAAGACATAGCAGAAAAAGACTCTGAAGATTGAGAAGACATGGAAGAAGTGGTGGAAGAAGATTCAGTAGATGATTGAGACGAGACAGTATCCATGGTAAAAGAAATAGAGAGGAAAAGAAAAGAACTACAGGAACCCTAAAACGGGTCGGAAGAAGGAAACGACTTGTCTGATACCAAGACAGAGTTTAGGTTTTAATAGGTTTCTCAATAGAGAAAACCAAAGTGCAACCGTGTATATATATGTTTGTTTACATGACGTGACACACATGAAAACATACATTTACAATAGACTTGTCATACAAGACATAACTAATATGACCCAAACTATAAACAGAAGAATACAGTTTCAATAGGAAACAATGACTACGTTTCCTAAACTCTAACAATGAACTTCATTTTTAAGGTTCTATGCTACAGGACATGGATATTTCAGCCAACTCCAGCCAGTTGACATAAGTAAGTGCCATGTTGACGTTCACTTTGGGTAGTATTGCGCAACTCATCCAACCTTAGAAGTACCGGAAAATAGCAAATTGTTTGCCATTTTTCAATTTTGACTTTGATTTTTTTTTTGAAGGTAAAAGGTTAAAATGTATAGATGAAAATGTAATAAGGTCTAAAGACCCCCATTTGAGAAAGATACAAGCTTTAAATTGTGTCTATTACAGCTTTCCAGTGAGACACTAAATCTCTAAAAGAAGTGCCCCAAAACCAATTGCCCACTGCACCCCATTTGTAGATCACTGCTTTTATATTTATTATCACTGTGTCTTCATTTCTTGGGAGTTTATTTTCCATAACTCTTCGATTTCTTTTATTCCAGACTTCCCAACATATTGCAAAGATAATTAAAGGGCAGATCTTTCTACCCCCTATTTCTCCCCCTCATGAATTTCCAAGCCTCCATTTGAGTTAGAATCGATCCACATTGAACCCATCTGACATTGTACCCATTGATGAAATATGTCAAGATCTTATGGGTAAAACTGCACTGCATTAAAAGATGATCCACTGATTCTGGATGAAGATTGCATAGTGAGCACATCGTGTTTTGCACCTCTACTCCTCTTCTTGGCAAATTATCAATAGTAGCAATACCGTTTTGGCTAACGCACCACATAAAAAACTGAACTTTGGGGGGAATAAATTTAATCCAGATGCAGTGAAAAGGTACTAAAGGTTGCGCAACAGGTTGTTGTTCAACTAACCAAATGTAACAAGATTTAGTTGAAAAACCACATGACACCAAGCATTGGAGCTCATCTGCTTGATCAGAAAAAGTTGGTGGAGTGCTAATATGTGCAAAAAAATCCATCATTTCCTGCATTTCTGTAGCCTTTATGTTTCTGCACAATCTCAGATTCCAGGCTTAGTTTACCACCATCTCTCTAAGGGTTGCATTTTTCTGACTTGAGATTTTATATATTCTTGGAAATCTTTTTTTCAAACAAATATTTTCTTTCCATTTATCCCACCAAAAATAAAGGGATTCACCATTTTTAACTTGTATTGTTACCGTATCTTCTAAGATTTCTTTTTCCTTTTGTATACCTGCCCAAATACCTGCCCAATTTTGACTTTGATAAAACTATTTTAGATGAAAATTCTAAATGGCTGAAAGATGCTCATATGCACAATTGGGTTTGGTCATTTCAAGCTATCAGAACCCGAGTTTCGAGAATCGCTGTGAACAAACCAGATGCACAATTGGGTTTTCAGTTGTATTCGTTGTTTTTTTTTTTTTGAATTGGTTATATATTGGAAGAGAAAACAAGACACTAGGAATCAACAAACTGACCCTAGGAAAAAGGAAAAATTATGGATTGGTGATTGTCCCCATCAAGGCGGTTGACGCCCTAATGTTGCAACCTACCAACATATATTCTTCCTTGGAAAAAACCGAATTTTCTAAAACTGAGCTTGACAAAGCAATAGACCTACGCTTTGATTATCTAAAATTAAGATTGGAAAGAAAATTTGGCATGATTAAACTCCAACTCGATGAAGAGATGATTTGAAAGCCTCTTTTGCCAACTTATCTGCAGCTTGGTTACTGTTTCTTGGTGTGTAGATAAATCCCAAAAAATTATCGCAGCCAGATAAAAGGAGCATTGCTTCTTTGATAATCGATTCATTCTGCCATTTGACTAAACTATTCTTCCCTTGCGTAAAATCCAGAATTCTCTCGCAATCCCCTTCCATCCAGAAATACTTTAAATTCATCTCTTTAGCCCATTTAGCTCCCTGCAAAAGAGCTAATGCCTCTGCTTTTCTCGACATGTTGCTCTCAAGAATCCCGATTTGGCTCCATGACATTCCCATTCGCAGTTCCTTAAGATTAGACCAAAACCGAAAATCAAGGATTTTGAAACCCAAGCAAGATCAAAATTGATCTTAGATTGGTTAGCTAATGGAGGATTCCAATAACAATTGGTTTTCTCGATTTGATGTGAAACATTAGCTTTATTCATATTTGCGTCCTCTGCCGGTTTCCAAAATTGTAAGTGTCTCTGAGCAGCAAGGCTAATGCTCAAGGAAGAATTAGATTTATCTTCAAATATTCTGCAACACCTCTCCTTCCATAACAACCAGCATTTTGTAGCTGCTGAGTGTATGTCGATCGAGTTACCTGTAACACTCATCCAAACATTAAAATAATCTATAAAAGGAGTTCCAATTCCCAAGTCAGGACACCTACCAGCCATAGGAGGTAACATCCACAAAGACTCGGCAAAAGGACATTCGAAGAACAAATGAGACAAAGTTTCAATTTCACAATTACGAAAATATAATTTTGATCCTCGAAGAACCAATCTTGTGTCCGATGGTAGGGAATCATTTAAGCATTTCCACATAAATATTTTAATTCTTTGAGAGATGTTAATTTTCCAAAAGGACTTCCAAAAAGTGCGTGTTGCCTCAGAAGGAGCTACAGGCATGTTAAGATTATCATAGAAAGACTTAACTGTAAAGACTCCATTATTGGTTAATAACCATCTAATTTTATCTTTTTCTAAACCATCTTCCAGAGAGCTAAACAGGTTAATGTTTAGAATTTTCTGTGCAATAACATGAGGGAAAGTAGTAGAGATTGTGAGTTGGTTCCACTTATAGGTATCAGAGTCAATCAAGTCAGATACAAGTGTTAACAAGGGGTTTGTGTTGAGACCATAATAACCTAAAGGGAATTCTAAATCAGGAATCCATCTATCGTTCCAAAGACTAATAGATTGACCATCCCCTACCTCCCAACAGATGTGATTTTCTATAAAAGACACACCTTGCAAAATGCATTTCCAAATCCAAGATGCATTTGTATTTTTCTTTTTTTTTTTAAACCAAAAATGGATTTATTCCTATAATACTTTGACTTTAACAACTTAGCTAACCAAGAATCTGGTTGTGAGACTAATCTCCATGCTATCTTTGCTACCATAGCCTTATTCATTTTTCCTGCCTCTTTGAAACCCATACCTCCTACAGATGTTGAATTGCATAGGAAATCCCAAGCCATAGGATAATGACCCCTAGCGTTAGAATTTTTCCCCCACCAGAAATCCCTTTGAATCGCATTTATCCTTTTTATTATCTTTTTAGGAAGAATGAAACAACCCATTTGAAAAATAGGGAGACTAGATAGAATTGATTTATTGAGGACTACTTTACTTGCCTGTGAAAGAATTTTACTCATCCAACCTTTTACCCTTTCTTCCATTTTCTGGACAATAAAGTCGAAAGTTTTGAGTTTAGACTTATCGATGAACAGAGGAGCACCTAAATAAGAGTCTTTAATAGAAATTTTCTTAATCTTAAGAAGTTTTGACATCATTCTCTGTAATTTAGGATGGGTTTCTTACTAAAAAAATGCCGCATTTATTGAAATTTATCATCTCATTCCGAAGCTAAACTAAAGGTTTCTATGATATTTAAAATATTCTTACAACTTTTTAAATCTGCTTTAGTAAATAAGAGGCAGTCATCTGCGAAAAAAAGATGCGACACAGGTGGACTATATCTAGAAATTTTGGTACCATGGACTAATTTTTCCTTCTCTTTAGCCAGCAAAAGCCTAGAAAAGACTTCCATACAAATCAAAAAGCGTAAGGAGACAAAGGATCTCCTTGCCTCAAACCCCTTGTTGGTTTGAAAAATTCCCCTGGGCTACCATTTAACAACACAGCGATAGAAGAGGTGGAAATACATTGATTAATGAGTTGACACCATTCACTACTAAAACCTAACGCAAACATTGCCCTATTTAAGAAATCCCAGTTTACTCTATCAAATGCTTTTGACATATCTATCTTAATCCCAAGACCTCCTATTTTTGATTTCTTTTTTTGAAGTGAATAAATTACTTCATGTGCAACTATGATGTTGTCATACACTTGTCTTCCGGACAAGAAGGCCGACTGAAACGGAGAAATAATTTTATCCAAAAGTTTTTTCATTCTATTTGCTAACAACTTAGATAGGATTTTATAAGGTGTATTACATAATCCTATAGGTCTAAAATCGCTAGGATCTGTTGGATTTTTAATTTTAGGAATAAGGAAAAGAAAAGTTTTGTTTAAATCAGGATTTAAAGTTTTTGAAACGAAAAATTCTTGAATACAGCTGACTATCTGAGGACCTACTAGGTTCCAATTGTGTTTATAAAAACTTACTGGAAACCCGTCCGGTCCTGGCGACTTATTTGGTTTCATCGACGTAACTACTTCCCAAATTTCCTGTGTGGAAGGGATTTCCATCAGACTAATATTATCCTGTTCATTTATGCCTATCGTTGTATTCGTTGTTGAGATAATCAAAATTCCTTGGACAAACCAGATGCACCACAAGGTGAGGGGCTCGTCCGGCATACCAAGCGGTTGAAGCCGGATGCTTGCTCTCTGATAGATTGTTAAATTGTAGGGTTATTTTGGGCAATCCAAAAAAAACAGGAATGACCTAGAAAATGTCCTTAATAAACCAAATGAAATTATAAAAACAACACTTACTCAGTCCCACTCTCAGCCAGGAAGGAGCAGAAGAGGGAGAAGAATGTCGAGCGTCTTACCGGAGGATATCATAGAGGAGAACATACTCACAAGGTTACCTGTCAAATCAATTTCAAGATTCAGGTGTGTTTCCAAATATTGGTATCATCTATTTCGAAACCCTAATTTTATCAAAAATCATCTCAACCATGCGAATCTCATGAACCGATTCAACATCTTGGTTACCAACTCCAATGAATGTATTGTTCAATCAACAACATCATCACCATTTGTTAGTCATGCTCTTGAGATTGATTATCCATTCATGTCCAGGATATCTTGGCCTCGAACTCTAGGTTCTTCTAATGGTTTGGTTCTCATGCTCATAATGAATGAAAATCTTTGCATTTGGAACCCCGCTACCCGAGAATATAAACGAGTGCCAGAACATCCGGACGACTCATACTCTGTCGCACATGGGTTTGGTTTTGATTGCAAGAATGATGATTATAAGGTGTTGAGAATTTCGAGTTCTGATCCTCCTGATGATGAAGTTTTGGATGCTAGTGTTTACTCATTAGCTTCAAATTCATGGAAGGAACTTGGTTCCATTTCTTATTATTTCCCTCTTGGTACAAATAAGGGGTTTCTACTTAATGGTGTTCTTCATTGGATTGTATCTAGTGTTCTTCTTTGTTTTGATATTTCTGATGAGACGTTCCGTGAGGTGCCATTACCTTACAACGGTTCAGATGGGGTCCAGGACCCTTCCATTTTAGATTTGGGCGTTTGGGAAGGGAAACTTTGTCTATTTCAAAATAATCACATGGATAACAAGTGGACGTGTACGCATCAAAATGATCACATCGATGTGTGGACGATGATGGATAACAAGTGGATTAAGCATTTAAAGATTACTGCACATATGACAGACATGTACTATGGAAGGCCAATTCAAACTTTGCAAAATGGTGAGATCCTTATTGAAGGCGGACCAAGGGAGGAAGCAGGGGGCGTTGCACTGATTTCATATGACCCTAAGCTTGAAAGAGTCAGAGCTCTGATGATACATGGTGATCCAGACGAGTCTGAAGTGGATACTTATATTGAGACCTTAGTACCACTAAACTCCGGTACTTATGTTAATAAAACAAGAAAGAAAACAAAAAGCAAAGAAGTAAAAGAAGAAAAAAAAGAAATTGATACTGACGACTGATGGGGATCTAGAACTGTGAACCAAGAAAGTAAGGGCGTAGACAAGAGGGGAGGAAGATATGGTAGAAAGGGATCGTGTCAATCTTTCTTATGTTTTTGCGCTAAAGAAATGAAGCGGAAAACGGTTTATTGCGAGAGATGATTTGTTATATGTAGCAGTGGACTGAGTGGAGTATCCAAGAATGAAGAGATCTGGCGCATGGCGGTAATATAACATATACCGGCATTTGGGTAAACTCCAAACAAAGTAATTTCTATGCACTTTGCATTTTTAGTATTTGTTATTTTCTTATGCGACTGAATGTTAGTTAGGTCTGCTTTCTTTAAGTATTTTGTATTAGAGTTTTGAATTTTCAGATTGGAATGAATGTGCAAATCCAAGCATCGCATATTTTCTTTGCAACTCGAGTAAGGTCCTCTCTCATTAAGCAATTATTTGTTGGTGCTTGGGACTTTCATATATGAGTGAACATACAAACCAAGCGTCACATATATTTTCTTTTATCAATTCGAGTAAGGTCCTCTCTCATTAAGCAATTATATGTTGGCTGTGTTTACTTCGTGACTCATAAAGGAAGCAGTCAAATTAAACCTTTGCTTATCGTGGCTCAAACTGTTTTGTCAGCAGCTAGTAGTTTCATAAGGTCGGCTGATCATTTCGAGCAGGCGCGTTCGTCAACTTTAGTTAAAACTAGACTTGCAGTCGTAATAATACATTTTTTATATCTTCATTATTTACTGTGTAGACATCTACTTTAAAATTCATAATCAATTTCCTTCAGAATTGAAAATGGACTTGTAAGCTCAATAGGTCGCGGCATTAACAATAAAATGTTTAGAATATCGTCTCCATGCTATGTTTGCCAGGGGCGGTGTCTCAGTGTGGCACTTTTACCTGGGCATCTAGAGATATGGTGCATATTTGATTTACTTCGATTATAGTGTGGCACTTTTTTGCCTGGGCATCTAGAAATATGAATCAGTTAGACTGTTGAACTGTACTAGCTTTTGCTTGTTTTGCTTTATGCCCTGCACCGGAGAACCTTGGAGTCTCATGTAGTTATGGTTATATTGATCATATGGAAGTATAGATGCAAGTGTTGTCTTTGCTTATATTACCGAACCCTGTGAACCTCACTCACATTATACAAAAAGTTGGGAACTAAGATCAGGAAGATAGGATATTAGCAAAGATAAATGAACCCATCCTAAAGGACAATTTTAGTACCTGATCAGGATCTAAACTTTTCAGATTCTTTTATCTTTGATGCATCTTTTTGTACAGGTGATGAATTGTGATACAGGAAAATAAACTCCTAACAGAGTAATTTTTTTGTGCACTTTGGTTTTTTAGTATTTCAAATTTTTGTATGCACATGAACGTAGAAACCAAGCATCATAGATTTATATATGTTTTTCACTTTTTCTTTATAAGTTAGGTCTGCTTTCTTTTTAAGGTATTTTGTATTAGTGTTTGGAACTTTTATATGATAGTGAATATACACAGATATGCAAGCTGTTGGAGATTTACATGGTTTTTAGTGAAAAAGTTAAACTTGAATGTGGCATGTTCAAAGTAATACCTAGAGCTAAATTATTTTGTTCGATGACCATGAGTTCACTGGCTGTACTGAGACAAACATACCAGTTGACTGCCATTACTTGACAGTATGTGTAGCAAAAATTTGCATCCAAAGTGTAGTATAAGTCTGCCTAGTATTTGAGGCTTTCATGTATAGTGCTAGTAGTTAGCCTTCGTTCATTGGTGCCCTGTGGTCCTGTTCTATGTTTCACGCCGATGCTGGATTATTTGGCGGGGCACATTATTCATTAATCACTGCACATGTATCTGTCCTGGATCTTGAGGTATCTTCCCACCTTAGTGTGTTTTCGAACCACTCCTAGATCCAATTTGTAGTGCACTATAAAATGATGTTGCTGAAATAATGAGACAATGAGTAGAGACCAATTGTCGGATCAAGATCTAAACCTTTTCGATTCTTTAATTTTTGATGCATCTAATTGTACAGGTGATATATTCTGGCACAGGGAATTACTGGATATTGTGGAATTTATTAGGAACAGTGTAAAGTGCAACAGCTTAGCTGATGGAGAATGTTCTGTTAGAAACGAGGCAGTTACCACAGGTTGCTGAGAAGGTTAGAGATTGGTTAATATGTTCTTTTTAGGAAAAAAAAACAAACAAAGTAACTTGCCAGTATGGGAGGCAGGCAGGGCAGGCTATTTGATAGAACAAAACTAGTATTTATAGGACTCCAGATATTTATCATGAGTTTAGTAACTTGTCATAGTGCTGCTCGTAGTAGTAAGGTTATATCACATATGCAACCAGTATGGGAGGTAGGCAGGTTAGCTAGGGATTACCAAATTCCCAAGATAACGAATTTGGGGTGTGAAAGTGAATCTGCAGCGAGAATCTGAGTTGGCTTGGTAGAAATTATGATTTTGGGATAATTCTTAGCATACCCGTTAAGAAACTCCTCTTTTTTGGATGGGGGCATCAATGCTAACTATACTTTGGAACTTGTGGTTCCTGCCAGTTTCATAAATTATTTCTGGTATTTCAATATCACCTGGTTTGGTTATATTTTGCTTATACTGCTGCATATTTAGGGATAGGATTTTTTGGGTCAGTTGTTATGGTACTAAGTTGTCTCATAGGTAGAGCAAGAGCAGAATTGATATTTCATGCAATACAAGAAATTAGTTATGTGCAGGTTCAGTAGTTTTTGCATCTTATTGATATGCGATCCTGCAAGAGATTTTATATGGTTTTTGGGGTAATAGTTGTAAACTTGAATCTGGTATGTTCAAGTAATACCTAGAGCTAAAATTTTACTTAGGAAAAAGGCCTGAACTTGAGTAATTGTAACCATGAACACTAGTTCTGCGTAATTATCAACCTGAAACATAGATAAGAGAACTTTGCAACTTAAGGCTTCTTGATGATTTTTGTCTTTTGGTAACGCGATAGAGAATCACCGTCTCTCATGTTATGTTGGCGCTTTGCTTGGAGCAGTTGTTCCTCCTAGAGATTGCTATTCTTTTTTATTGTAATTGAGTTCTTTCATTCATATTGTTTAAATCTAGTGCCAGTGATGATCACGAGGATCAAGGTCGACATGAGGTGCACTTACACTTTTAAGCTGAATTGTTCTTTACTATGTAACACTCTCAAACTCAGCTTGTTAGATATTGTACTTAAACTCATAATTTCTTCTTTTGAAATTTGATTGTGTTAAAGGCAGCCTCAACCTTAACGTGGATGAACTAATAGCACCCACAAGCATATGACAAGCCAAACTCATTTTTGTTCATTTTTAAGGTGGTACGCTACACGAAGCAGCCATTTCCTATTCAGCTGTATGTATTCATGGTTGAAATCACAAAGTGATCGACTTTTACTCTTTAGCTCCATCCAGCTAGCATATGTGATTCATCTTGTGTCATGTTGACTGTTGAGTTTGGTCTGTTCACAGTGGGTAACTTGAAAAGAACCAAGGTATGTGCCGGTTCAGCAGTTTCATCTTTTCTGTGTTATTATGATGTGCAATCCTGTGAGATTGGTCTGTTCACTTTGGGTAGTATTGTGCAGTATCACTAGTACTGTGTAACTCTTCTAACGCCGGAAACTCTACACCCGAGAACCCCAATCTTCAGTATGACATGGTCCATATGAAGGGGGAAATACTGGAGATAGCAAGTTGTTGCCACTTTTCAGTTTTGACTTTGACTAAGAAACTTGTAGTTGGGGTCTCTTGCTTCTCTTTGTTAATCTGGTCTTTAATGAATTAGCTGCTTCTTTAATGTTCATTCCGTTTTCTGATTTTTTTTTCTTTAATGAATTAGCTACTTCTTTATATGTTATTTTTTTATTTTTGCATAATGTTCATTCTAGTAATTGCTGGTCATGTTGTTTGAGATTCGAATTTTGGTTTTCAAACACGAAGTATGATTGTTAAATGATGAGTTTCTAATACGGGTTTTCACATTGCATAAAGTGTTTGGTATATATTAACTCCTTTTCTTTGTATTCCCAATTAACTTTTGTCCAACCTATGCTTTTTGCAGGACCTTGACAACCCAATTCTGTTAAATGCTGTCAAAGGTAACAACTTTTTTCAGGCAGTTGTAATGATATTCCTTCTAAATTTTTGCAGCCTTTTCACCACTGACAAGCATATCCATGAACTTATTATATATAGGCCTTAAATTCTTTCAGCCTTTTCACCATTAAAGCTTAGAGGATAATTAGGTCTTATATGATGTTGGATTCCCTCGACCACTCTGTAACCAATTTGCTAAAAACACCTCTAATTCGATACTATTTGGATATGCTGAAGGGTGCTTGCCTATGCCTAGATGGGATGAGCTGAACATTTTCTTCGAAAAGGCTGCGTAGAACTTTTTTTCTTCCTTCCTTCTTTATTTACTTCGTTCTTTCATTTTTATTTTGCATTGTGTCAATGAATTAACTGTTCTTATTTCTTTTGTTGTATCTATTCAGGGTGTCGATTATTTTTGGGTTGAACGCACTCAATGGAAAGGACTGTTACAGGCGATCATTCTGCAGCAGGGCCTTGGGATTCATAAATTCTGCCGCTCTTAGTCAACCAGAACTACGCCATCTCTGGTTGGAAACTTGGTACGAACTTTCTCTCTCTCACCTACTATGATTCCGCAACTGTAGGATAGATGAACTCAAGTTGGAAACGATCACTCAACCCACTATTTTAATACCTATAGTTAGCAGCACCTTCCATTGATTCGAAATTAGGAATTGGGAATTTGTCAATTTTAGACTAACTTATATAGTAGGTTGTATTGAGTTTTCAAACCTCGACGCCTCTGTCAAATCCATCTTCCGCGTCGTAAACAAAAGGTTAGTATTAGATTAGAATTGATGAAAAAAGAACACAGATCATTATAACCAACAGAAGTATAAGAATGTGATAATTTTGGAAATTTATTACATGTTTATTAAATGTAAATGCAATCTTACATTTTTTTCCTTATTCTTTTTAGAATTGATGCAAAATTTACCCTCTTTGAGCTTGAGTACAAATTCTAGGTGATCTTATGTTCAATTTTATATTTAACGTTTAGATAAATGAACTGAGTGGGAATGGAATTGGAGTAAAGGTTACAGCAGCGCAGTATGCTTCTGATGTGATTGTGTAAAATATCGTCGTGCAAGCTATTTACAATGGTTCCAAAGCTATTTTCACTGAGTATGTTATTTCATCCGGTAGATGGGGAGACCATATCTTACCATGGAGATGTTGCAAAGAGAATTGCATCAATGGAGGCGATTCAGATTTCAGGCAATAAACCAAGGTACATGCAGGTTCAGTAGTTACATCTTTTCTGTATTATTTTGATACAGATATTGTACTTCAGAGTTCACAAATCCTTACTTGGTTCTTGGTGAAAGGTTGTAAACATGAATCTGGCATGTCAGATATTGTACTTCAGAGTTCACAATGTTCTCCTTTCAAAATTTGATTGTGAATCAAGGCAATGAACTTCATTTTAAAAGTTCTATACTACAGGGGGCGTAGCTATTTCAGCTGTATGTATTCTTGGTTTTACCCAACTCATAATATGCCATGTTGAGGTTGGTCTGTTCATTTTGGGCGGTACTGCGCAACTCGTCCAACCTCGGAAACACCACACTAAAGAACCCCAAGTTGCCACTTTTCAATTTTGTCTTTGATAAAGCTGTTTTAGATTCAGAATTCGAGCTATGAACCAAGATCACGCTCCCGTGTTCAAATTCCATGGACAATCCAAATGCGCCAGAAATCCTTTCCCAGAACTCTCAAGTTGGAGGTGAGGGGGCGCGTCTTTGGAACCGGCATACCAGGCGGTCCAAGCCGGATGCACTGCTCTCATAGATTTTCAAATTGTAGGGTTATTTTGGGCAATCCAAAAAATGTCTAGGGTTATTTTGGGCAACCCGAAAATTAGCTAATTCATAAATGACCTAGATTTTAGCCATCTCATTCAGTTCAGTCTCGCTCAGTTAGGAGAAGGAGAAAACGAAGAAGAATGTCGAGCGTCTTACCGGAAGATATCGTAGAGGAGAACATACTCACAAGGTTACCTGTCAAATCTATTTCAAGGTTCAGGTGTGTCTCTAGAAATTGGTATCATCTATTTCGAAACCCTAATTTTATCAAAAATCATCTCAACCATGCGAATCTCATCAACAAATTCAATTTCTTGGTTACCAACTCCGATTACAATTGCGTTCTATCAACAACATCATCACCATTTGTAAGTCATGCTCTTGAGGTTGATTATCCATTAATGTCCAGAAGATGCATGCCTCAAAGTCTAGGTTCTTCTAATGGTTTGGTTCTCATGGTCATAGTAGAATCTTCTGAAAATCTTTGCATTTGGAACCCGGCTACCCGAGAATATAAACATATACCAGAACATTCAGCCGACTCAGACTCTGTTGCACATGGGTTTGGTTATGATTGCAAGAATGATGATTATAAGGTGTTGAGAATTTGGAGTTCTAATCCTGATGAAGAAGTTTTGGAAGCTAGTGTTTACTCATTAGCTTCAAATTCATGGAAGGAACTTGGTATCATTCCTTATAATTTCACTCTTGGTATCAATAAGGGGCTTCTACTTAATGGTGTTCTTCATTGGATTGTATCTAGTGTTCTTGTTTGTTTTGATATTTCTGATGAGATGTTCCGTGATGTGCCGTTACCTTACAGCAGTTCAGATGGGGTCCCGGCCCCTTCCACTTTAGTTTTGGGCATTTGGGAAGGGAAACTTTGTCTATTTCAAAAGAATCACATGGAGAATCCTACTATATGTACGCATCAAAATGATCACTTGGATGTGTCGACGATGATGGATAACAAGTGGAGTAAGCATTTAAAGATTACTGCACATGTGACAGACATGTACTATGGAAGGCCAATCCAAACTTTACAAAATGGTGAGATCCTTATTGAAGGCAGTCCAGGGGTGGAAGAGTGCATTGATCTGGAGGAAGAGTGGATTGATATGATTTCGTATGACCCTAAGCTTGAAAGAGTCAGAGCTCTGAAGATATATGATCTCCCAGAAGATTCTGATGTGGATACTTATATCGAGACCTTAGTACCACTAAACTCCGGTACTTATGTTAACAAATAGAACAAACAAGTATATAACAAGAAAGAAAAGAAATAGATACTGACGACTGATGGGAATCTAGATTCATGAACCAAGAAAGTAAGGGTACAGACAAGAAGGGAGGAAGATATTGTTGAAAGGGATGGTGAAGCGGAAAATGGTTCATTGTATGTAGCAGTGGATTATCCAAAAATGAAATTGAAATCAGGCGCATGGCGGTTATAACGGCATTTTGGGTAATTTCCAAGCACTTTGCTTTTTTTGTATTTGTTATTTTCTTATGCGACTGAATGTAGAAACCCAGCATCTTTTTTATTTATAGAAATGTAAACGAGAAAATCACACAACTGTATTTGTTTTGCACTTGTTTACAACCACACAACTGTATTTGTGCTAGCGCATGCATGTTTTCGGCTATAATCTTCCGCAGAGGTAGGTGACTTGTAGTTTTCAATCGTTTACTAGTTTATAATAAGGTAGAAGTATTTAGGTGTGTCCGAGTATGTGGCTGTGTCCATACCTATGGACACACGATACGGCGACCGGAGAAGTATCCGCGCAACACAGCGTGGCATTAATAATAAAATGTTCAGAATATCGTCTCCATGCTATGTTAGCCTTGGGCATAGTCGAGGTGTCTCAGTGTGGCACTTTTTTGCCTGGGAATCTAAAAAGATGGTGCCTCTTTGATGTACTTTGGTTTTAGTATATTTAGATACTTAGGCTATTGATGTAAATTTAACTGAACTGCATAGAAAAAATATGCTTTTGGTTGTTTTGCTTTATGCCCTGCAAATAGGGTAATCTGCCGGCGAGAAAGAAAGCCATTCCAATTTCGATAATGAAGTGAATCTCCCGTATCTCAAAACCATGTTTTATTGATCTTTCAGGCCCTGCAAGGCTGGGTAGACTCTCCTCGTGGATCAGGGTACATGTAAAGGTAAAAAGAGACCAAAGATGCGCTGGAAGGGGCTCCAAACTCGTATTGGCTAGATCTTTATTATTCAACTATTCTTTCTGAAGGAGTCTCCAAGATCTTTACTATTCTTTGAGTCTCATGTAGTTATATGGTTCATATGGAAGTATAGGTGCAAGATTTATCATGATAACGAACCCTGTGTCACATTAAACAAAAAATGGAAACTAAGATCAGGAAGATAGGATAGTTGCAAAGATAAATGAACTCATCCTATCGGCAATAGTGCCTAACAGTTTTAGTTCCTGATCAGGATCTAAACTTTTCAGATTCTTTTATCTTTGATGAATTCTGATACAGGCAAGCAGTGGAATTGTGTAAAGTGCTGTAGCTTAGCTAGAAGTAGAAAGTTCGGCTGTGAAGGATGCAGTTTCATGGGTTGCTGAGAAAATCAGAGATAAATAATAAAGAAGTGAAGCAGTACCGGAGGTAGACAGCGTAGGCTATATGAAGAACCAAACCATATCATAAGGACTCCAGATATATGTTGTAAGTTCAATGGATGACAGTCGTTCCTTCTTGGCAAAGCCTGTCAGCATTATCTGTTGCAACTGCAGGGAGGTGTTTAAGGTCAGTTTTGTTTCCAGTCAACATTATGAAAATGTTACCAGCATTCTCCATTAACACCTTTTCTCGTTTGTCATAGACAAGAATAGCTTCGACTGCCCCTCTCTAGTAATTCACCAGTTATGGCTCTGTTACTCTGTATCTTTCTTTAGGCCTGTTGTAGTGTACTAACTAGAATAACTAGGTAACTTACAGATGAAACTGGAGTGTATAACCCCTTGTGAAGGACTGGTTTTGCCTCAGAACCTGAGCTGGTTATTGGCGTAACACTCCCATGCTTGGCCCCACTCAATTGCACCTGAATACTCGGCCAAACCTTACAGTCTTGATATATTTGTCAGTTCCGCCTAGTCATAATTTACTTTAGTCTTCCCTCCTGATTGCCCAGCTCCTCATCACTCCAGTCACATGGAGGATTTTATTGCAGAAAGTTTATGATTCGAGTGCGTGCATTTCGTTCTAGGTTTCAAGTTTATTTACTTCTTCTACTGATTATTTCTTCGTGCTTTCAGCGTCCAAATCTTCCACCATTCCACCGCCAAGTACTTTGCAGACCTGAGGTACCAGATTAGAAGCCCATGCCGAACATCTACATTATGAATGATAATAACCTTGAAATCAGCAGGAGCTGCTAAAACTTGAAGATTTTTTTATAGAGGTCCGTATTCCAAACCAAATACAAGTTCAACACCATCCGTCTTAGACAACCTCTGAATCCCTAAAGGTACATCCTGATGCCTCCTGCTATCTCATGGATGACAACTTATATCAACAAATGCACCTGGAAGCACACAACCACCACAAGACAAATTCAGCATTGGAAAACAGAAACTGCTGGATGATGGGTTTCCCCTTTCTGAGCAACATTGTTACCAGTAAAACCAGGAATGTGAGTTATTCAACTCAGAAACACATGAATTTAGACATTCTATTTTCACCATTAAAGGACTGGGAGGTAGTTTACAAGACAAGGTCTTATAAGATGTTGGATTCCCTCGACCACTCTTTAACCAATTTGTTAAAAACACCTTTTATTCTACACTATTTGGATATACTGAAGGGTGCTTACCCTTGCCTAGAGGGGATGGGCTGAACAATTTCTTCGAAAAGGCCGGGTAGATCTTTTTTCTTCTTTCTGTCTTTTTTTATATTTAATTTGGTCTTTCATTTTTTATTTAACAAGGTTGAATTGTCATTGTGTCAATGAATTAACTGTTCTAAGTTCTTTTACTTCCAGGGCGTCGATTTTTATTGGGTTGAACGCAGTCTATGGAAATTGCACGAGATCATTCTGTTGTAGGGCCTTGGGATTTCCAAATTGCTGCCGCTCTGCGGCATCTATGGTTGGGAACTTGGTACTCTCTCTCTCTCTCTCTCTCTCTCTCTCTCTCTCTCTCTCTCTCTCTCTCTCTCTCTCGCCCACTATGATTCCGCAACTGTAGGAAAAATCGACCTTAAGTTGGAAATGATCCCTCAAACCACTATTTTCATACCCATAGTTAGCAGCACCTTCCATTGATTTGAAATGTAGTATCTCAATTTTTACTAAAGAACATATTGGGTTGTATGTTTTCAAACCTTAATGCCTCTGTCAAATCTATCTTTCACGTCATAAACAAAAGACTATTATTAAATTAGTGTAAGAATTTGATAATTACGGAAATTTGTAACACGTGTGTTCAAAGTTAGTGTTCATCTTAACATAAATGCAATCTTACATGTTTTCCTTGTTCTTTTTACAATTGATGCAAATTTTCTCTCTTTGAGCTTGAATACAAATTCAAGGTGATCTTATTTTCACTGTTATATTTAATGTTTAGGTAAATGAACTGAGTGGGACTGGAATTGGAAGCAAAGGTTACCACAGTGCAGTATGCTTCTGATGTGATTTCCCTAAAATTCTATCGTGCAAGATATTTACAATAGTTCCAGCGTTAAACCACTGGTAAATGCACTAGGTGGAGACCAGGTCTTTCCATGGAGCTTTTGTTACTATGCTGTTTCACCGGTATATGGAGACCAGATCTTTCCGATGGAGATATTACATAGAGAATTGCATTCAGAAAGGCAATTCTGATATCAGGCAAGAAAAGAACCAAGGTTTGTGCAGGTTCAATAGTTGCATCTTTTCAGTATTATTTTGATATGTAATCCTGATTCGGGTCGAAAATCAAAGAGTTGGGTAAATCCAAAATTCAAGGGAGGTTCATGGCAAGATTTTACTTGGTTTTTGGTGAAAAGGTTGTAAATGTGAATCTGGTAGGTTAGATGCTGTATTTCAGAGGCAGTGAACTTCATTTTTAATTGTGAATCGAGGCAGTGAACTTCATTTTTAAGGTTCTATGTTGCAGGACTTGGCTATTTCAGCTGCATGTATTCCAGCCAGTTAACATAACACAAAATTGGTTAAAAAGACCAAAATCAACAATTCTTGGGTGAAAAAGACATTTAGATTTTGATACTGTTTAAATGGACAAAAATATAAAAATAGCTAGGATGTAACAGTTTCATCCTATCCATTTTCAAATATTTTTTCTTATTTTTAATGTACACAGGATGCATCCAGTTTTATCCTCGTTATTTTTTAAGTTTAAGCCAAGATGAATACAGTTTCATCCTTGCTATTTTTTGGGGGGTTAATTTGTGTTACCTCCCCCGGCCAAGATCATAATTAGCGTTACCTCCCCTACAGAAATTAAATTAGTGAAACCTCCCCTCGTTACATTTTCCGTCCAAAGCTTTATCCCCTTGGGCCACAATTTGTACACGTGGACCACTTTTACACGTGAACTTTGACTTTCTCGAATACACTCCACCGCCAAGATCATAATTAGCGTTACCTCCCTACCAGTTTTTACACGTGGGAAAGTCAAAGTCCATGTGTAAAAATTGGTCCACGTGTACAAAGCTGATGACTGGGATAACCAGTTTTGGACGGAAAATGTAACGAGGGGAGGTTTCACTAATTTAATTTCTGTAGGGGAGGTAACGCTAATTATGATCTTGGCCGGGGGGAGGTAACGCAATTTTCCCATTTTCTGATGTCCATTTCACCCATACTAATTTTTACTCGTCTATTAGAACCATATTTTTAAAATATTTGGACAAATGACCCATTTTCAATTAACATAAGTAACTCATAATGTGCCATGTTGAGATTGGCTTGTTCACGCAGTGTTCAGTTATTCCTTAGACAAACCAAGTCCTTTACCAGAACTCTCGTTAGTGAGGGGTCGTCGCGTCCTTGAAACCGACCTACCAAGCCGGATGCACTCAAATTTGAGGGTTATTTTGGGCAATCTGAAAAACATCTAAATCATAAATGACCTGGAATTTAACATTTTAGCCCTCTCAGTCTCACTCAGGAAGAAAAGGAGAAGAGTTAAGAGAAGAAGAAGAAGCAGCAGCAGCAGAATGTCGAGCTTCTTGCCAGAGGAAATCATAGAGGAGAACATACTCACAAGGTTACCCGTCAAATCCATTTCAAGATTCAGGTGTGTTTCCAAAAATTGGTATCATCTATTTCGAAACCCTAATTTTATCAAAAATCATCTCAACCATGCTAATCTCATGAACAAATTCAACATCTTGGTTACCAACTCCGATTACAATGGCGTCCTATCAACAACATCATCACCATTTATAAGTCATGCTCTTGAGATTAATTTTCCATTCATGTGCAGAAATTGTATGCCTAAACTTCTAGGTTCTTCTAATGGTTTGGTTTACATAGACCCAGTAACAGCTGATGATAATATGTGCATTTGGAACCCAGCTACCGGAGAATATATAAGACTACCAGAATATTTAGACTACCTAGACTCTGTTGCACATGGATTTGGTTTTGATTGCAAGAATGATGATTATAAGGTAGTAAGAATTAGCTGTTCTGATCCTAATGGACAAGTTTTGGATGCTGGTGTTTACTCATTAGCTTCAAATTCATGGAAGAATCTTGGTATCGTTCCTTATGATCATTTCCCTGGTGGTACAAATATTGGGGTTCTACTTAATGGTGTTATTCATTGGATTGCGACTAGAATAGTATCTACAGTTCTTGTTTGTTTTGATGTTTCTGATGAGACGTTCCGTGATGTGCCATTACCTTACAACAGTTCAGATGAGGACGAGGCCCCTTCCATTTTTGATTTGGGCGTTTGGGAAGGGAAACTTTGTCTGTTTCAAAAGAATCACATGGAGGATCCTGACATTTGTACGCATCAAAATGATCACGTCGATGTGTGGACGATGATGGATAACAAGTGGAGTAAGCATTTAAAGATTACTGCACGTATGGCAGACATGTACTATGGAAGGCCAATTCAAACTCTACAAAATGGTGAGATTCTTATTGAAGGCGGACTAAGGGAGGAAGAAGATGGCATTGATCTGATTTCGTATGACCCTAAGCTTGAAAGAGTTAGAGATCTGAGGTTACATGGTTTCGTGGGCATCTCTGAGGTGGATACTTATATTGAAACCTTAGTACCTCTAAACTCCGGTACTTATGTTAATAAGAAACTGATACTGACAGACGATGAAGATCTAGATTTATGAAACTGGGGGGCGGAAGACATGGTAGAAAGGGATGGTGTCGATCTTTCTTATGTTTTTGCGCTACAGAAATGGAAGCAGAAAATGGTTCATTTCGAGATCAGGCGCATGGCGCTTGTATAAGTTATAACGGCATTTTGGGTAAATTCCAAACAAAGTAATTTCTATGCACTTTCCTTTTTTGGTATTTGTTATTTTCTTATGCGAATGAATGATAGTTAGGTCTGCTATTTTAAGTATTTTGTATTAGTGTTTCGAATTTTCAAATTGGAATGAATTTGCAAATCCAAACATCACATATTTTTTCTTTGCAACTCGAGTAAGGTCCTATCTCATTAAGCAATTATTTGTTGATGTTTGGAACTTTCATATGCGAGTGAACATACAAACCAAGCATCACATATATTTTCGTTTATCAATTCGAGTAAGGTCCTCTCTCGTTAAACAATTATATGTTGGCTGTGTTTACCTCGTGACTCATAAACGAAAAGCTTTTCTTATCGTGGCTCAAACTGTTTTGTCAGCAGCTAGTAGTTTCATAAGGGTGGGCTGATCATTTCGAGCAGGCGTGTTCGTTTCAACTTTAGTTAAAACTAGACTTGCAGTCGTAATCATACAATTTTTATATCTTCATTATTTTCTGTTTAGACATATACTTTAAGATTCATATTTAATTTCCTTCAGAATTGAAAATGGACTTGTAGCCTCACTTGGTCGTGGCGTTAATAATAAAATGTTTAGAATATCGTCTCCATGCTATGTTTGCCAGGGCATCGCATCGTCGACATGTCTCAGTGTGGCACTTTTTTGCCTGGGCATC